>MU392553.1:0-326618 GCA_022578505.1 Nemania abortiva
AAAATATTTTAAAAAATATATATATTAATAATATTTTTTATTAATATAATAAATATTTTAAAAAATATTTATTATAATAAATAAAATTAAAAAGCTTATTATAAAAAAAAATTATATAGTTTAATAAAAAAAAGTTATTTTATATAAAAATTTTATTAAATAATATAATAATAAATAAAAATAATAAAAAATAAATAAAAAATAACTAAAAGCTTATTAAAAGTTTATTTATTTATTATTTTGCTATAAAACTATATAAATAGCTATTTATATTTTTAACTAATAACTTAAAAACTAAAGTTTATAAGCTTATTTAATAAAAAAACTAAAAATTTAATAGTTTAAATAGTTATATTAACTAGCTAAATCTTTTTAAAAAAAACAACCGGGGTCCTATATATTTATAAGTAGTATTAACTAATAAATATACATAGTAGGTAGGTCCAGGCACCCGTGGACCTTTCCAGAACCAATATGGTCCTTATAGAAGGAACCACACAAGCATGGTCCCCCTTTATGCCAGTATCATCCACAACAGCCCAGTCTATAATATGGGCTAACATAACAAGAGGGCTGAACGGGGTCCGCGGCCAAAGAAACGAACATCTATCTAACCAAATAAGAAACGTAGTCTAGTTGGCTCCCGGTGGTTCCGGCACTTTGATCGCCGTGTAAAACCAAAATATCATCCGAATTGCTCCGTGGTTCGTCCGGGAGCCGCAATATTCCACAAATATCGAGACAATAATAGACCGCAGTAGTATTTGAGTCACTGAGGGACCATAATAGGCCGTATTCATAATCCGGGTCATTATTTCGGCGAGCTTGGGAGGTTATTATTAACAGAAGCATCCTAGACTAGCTCGATTTGTGCTCGATCTTCATCTTTAGCTGTAGCTCTATACTTTGAATGGACTATTATTATTTCGGGCCTGAAGTTTTAGGAACACGCATTAGTAAAAACGGTAACATAGAAGACTTCCTAAATCTCGAAGTTAATTACTCTCATATGCTCATGCTATTCGGGGTACAGCTCTCTTGTCGTTCTTCAGACAACTATATAGGGATATCTTTGGACTTTTGCGAGATTTTCGGTACGTAGAATTTTGAAATTAGCTCCTTTTACTAATGCTTCTTACGAATCTTAGTGCCTTCTCATCGAGTAAGATAATTCATTGATATCATATTTGCTGTCTAATAGCTTATACGTCTATAAAATTCTACTTAATCTAGCATTATGCGCCTCGGTATACACTATTATACTCAATGCTATACAGTCTTAGGGTCTATATTTATTCGGCAATTATTTAGATATTATGGATTCCCTTTGACCCAAAAAGGAGTATTTAAACCTTTCTATTAGCGTTTTAGTATCACGAGCATATCTAGACGAAGTCCGGCTTCACACCCCCTATTCCAATCTTGGTATTGCAACCGCTTTATACAGCAACTTTGCTAGGGAGCCCATATAGAACGGCGTGGGATTAAGCGATCCATTCGGCGAAGCCTTTGGTTTACCTACTTGTTTTGATTGTAGAAGTCCTTATATCAATCCAGGCTTATTCAGACCACTGGATTCCACCGCAAAGCGTCGCGGTTGGTGTTAACACGGGCAAGCCCAGCGGCTACCCGGGCAAACGTTCTTGTATACACTATCAACAAGCAATCGATCTCAGGACGAGTTGGCCGCTGTTGCTTGCTTTCTCTCGAGCATTACGTACCGCACATTTTGCGATACTGAGGGTGAGCGAAGGGTTTCCTGCTAGTTATCACGAGTCCACCACCTAGCCTGCATTGAATTACTAACTAGATCTAGTGGTAATTAGACAGAGACTTCTTTGGGCCGTTCATGTTTGCCAAGCTCGAGTATAAGTACACATGAGGACAGACCCGGCCAACAGCAGCTCTAGTCATTAAAGGTGTTGTTCCTAAAGTAGCACATGCTGTTTGTGATATCGTAGCTACGCCACCCTAGTAGTTGGTTAAATGATTAGAAGATTGTTTGGGCCTCTCATAAACGGTGTTAAGTTCTATTGTGAAGGGAAGTGTAAGGGCTAACTGACTATCATGAAGAAAAGCGTAGTGCGCAACAGCGATATTAAAGCCCTACGCTAACTAAAAATGAGACCGGGACCTGGATAGTGGCATTCTACTACCTGTGATCATAGAGACGATTTGAGAGCAGGACTTGGCATTGCAATAGAATGAATTATGTGTAGCTATCGGACGTGCTTTTATATGAACGTGGGCGCTCACTCTCCTTGCCCCGGAGTAGTTGGGAAGTATGACCATCAGGAATACAACTCACTTTTGGCTCCCAGCACTCTTCTGGTAGTAACTGACTACTAAGTAACTAGGAGGAAGGGCGAGGAAAGAAGCAAAGAGAAATAGCTACCCACCTAGGTAGGTGCCTAACCAGACCTAGGGATGGCGCAACCTTGCCACAACTTTGGTCGGTGGCAAGCTCAAACTTCAAGACGCTGCGCAATTCCCAAGTGAAGATGTGAGACCTTATGTTCGACACGACAACGGCCTCTATGGGGGACACGCTCAAGAAAGCCATCCTTGGAGGTCCCATTGAAGGACAGATCCGCCAGGTACCGGTCACATACCCCCGTGATTTAGGTTATGACGTAACAGGAAGGCTGGCCTACCATCTCTTCACATAGACTAGGCGGTTATGTAGTAAATGCTGAACAAGTGATTGCTCATATGGTCACTCATGATGCTATATCCTTGCCTCGGCTGGCAGTTGAGCCTCCCTGGATACTGTCACGGTTTCATAGTCACGATCCTAAGGTGAGCTAAACCATCCCGCATTGCTAAGGGCCCTGTGGGCCTGCTCCCTTTTCTTAAGGTGTTATTTTTCGAGCCTGTAGTATCTTAAAGTAGCGTTGGCAGAACATAAAACGAGCAAAGAACTGACATTTATCCCCTCAATTAGGTTCCCTAAGTTTCCAATTGCCTTTTTCCACGGCTATTGTAACGTATTCGGGCCCGATATCACCCTAGTCGCGTATTACTTAGCATCTGCTCTTTGTTTAGTAGTCTTGCCTGTAGCCTTCCGGGGCCCATTCTTGACCGCAGGATGTACTTTAATAGCTTTTTTCCGAGTAGACTTTGTCGCGGGCACTAGACCCCATTGCTTCGATATATCGAGGACTATCTGAAAGGTTGATTTTCTTGCACTTTCGCGACCAGTTCCACCCTTCAATATCTTGTCGTAGTCCGTTTTAGTATGGCGTATGTGAGCTTGGGTAGCTAGACGCGCTTTCTCTTCCATTTCTATTGTCCCGGTGCGCCCTACCCTACCTTGTCCCTTCTGCGTTGCACGACTCATAACCATGCGAAGTTCTCTAGGCGGTATCTGCGGGAACCGATCCAAGACTACGATATTTATCATTAATATCTCAACTCAAATCAAAAAGAGACAGCTCTCGAGGCGATGGAAAAAGAAAGAATGGGCTGGTACCCGGGCTAGAGTCAAGACAAGGGGGAGATCTATGTGCATGGGTGACTCACTTGCTTTTCTAAAACATTCCTCTACGCTCTTGTCGTGTTTCATAACATTCTGTTGCCGGCTCTGCCGTGTTGACCTCTCCGATTGTTCAACTGCGTCATGAATGGACGCAGGAATTCGAATCCCAACCTGCTTCTTTTCATCATTAACAACAGCATACACGACCTGGTGTGCCAGCTGTGTCCGCTGCCGGCAATTGCGAGTCATATAAGGGTTGCCCTTAGGAAGAAATTTATATCCTTGTGGCAGAGGCGACGAAGCACGAACAACGGGTTCTATTGTTGAGAAACCCGGCAGTGCAGATGCGTCCGCCTGTGAAGTCGGTCTTGCTTGCTTGTGCGTCGTCCCCTGTAAACCTCCATTCCTAAGAGTCATGCCGTGCCGAGCAGCTGTAGATGGGGTAGTTTGTGCGTTCTTCGTAACTACTCTGTGTATGTTCTTTCGCACCTTTCGTCGCTGTTTCGATTTATTTTGAGGGCCGACCTGTTCTTCATGATGGGCTATCGAGAGGATCTGTTCTATAAGAGAATGAGGAGGGGAGAAAAAAATAATGACCGCACAATCAGGCTTTGGAATGTTGGTGATGGCCTTGTCTTCTATATAATGAAGACTACGGTGTTTTTGAGTTTGTTCTGGCATTATGAGAGCTTTGTCGAGTCACGTTTCAATAGGATTGTGGCGGTTGGGGGTACTAGACTAGGGCTTGTAGTATCCCTGGGGATGCGTGGCATGATAAGATCAAAGGCAGTCTCAGTCTTGTCTGAAGATGCAACTTTGATTGTTGTTTTCTTTACACCTCTTTGATGGCGTTAATGGCCTGATGACGCACTAAGACAGCGCGTTGTAGGTAAATAGATACCTACCTACCTACATTAGCGCGAGGGGGGGGTTGATTGAGACAGTCACGGTAATTCTCTCCAGTTTGGAGACTGTCATATAATTTTCAAGACTACGTTTCTAGTTAGAGACTATTACGGTGATTGTCATATAATTATGACTGAATTTTTCGTAAAAGCCATGTTATTATAGAAATGGTTTTATAAATGGAGACGGTTATAGCCTGTTATATGATTTTTTTGGGTTTAAGACGGTTTTGAACTGCTATGACTGTTACGGCTGGTTAAAACGATTATAGCTGCTCGAGACGATTACAACGGCGTCCTTTCTACTTACGACCGCGACTGCTTTTATAACTTACGAGCCCTTATAATTCCTAATAATGCCACTTTCTAGTATGTGATATGAAATAAGTGACCCGTAGTATAATTGTATGACTTTGTGACCGTATACCGTAGGCTTGTTGTTCGATTGTGATATTGAATTGACTGTGACTAATATATACTGCGTTCGAGTGATTAAAAGCGACCAAATAAAAGCACGGGTAAATGAATATTTATTTTGCAACTTTTTGACAGTACTAGGGGCCCCTGCGACCGTGTGCAGCGTTTTTTCTGCACCCGCCTACCCCTCCGGAGACTATTTTGGGCCGCTGTGACCGTTATATTTGTGTGTGACTGTTTGCGTTTGGAGACTATTTTTTGGCTTTGTGATCGTTTTCGTACGGCAATAATCTTGTAGCCTAGTGATCGTGTTAATTCGGAGACTATGTTATGATTTGGTGACCGTCTACGTTCGGAGACCATTTTTAAACTTTATGACCGTATTAATTCGGAAACGGTTTTAAATATATGATATTCAGGAGATGTTCATACGGCTGAGACCGTCTCCAAAATCGGTGACAATCACTGTGATCGTCTCCTATACCCCCCCCCTCGCGCTAATGTACCTAAGGTATTGACAAGGTAAAACACGTAGGTACCTACCTCCTAGCAAACCTCTCTTCTTATAAGTACCTATGTACCTCGGTACCAGGTATGTAGGTACCTAATTGAGGGCTGGGGAACTAAAACTTAGGAGCTTGGCCCTTCAGGCAAATGATATATAGTTCATCTTTATAATAAACGACTGGTGGGCGACAACGCGTCACGGCGAGAGGAGGTGCAACGTAAACTCTATAGACCAGCTGGGTCATTACATAATATATTATCAAAAGGATATTGCCAAAGACACATATCATGAGGTGTAGGCTGAATGCACACCAGTGTCGTGCTCATTGGCCATCACGCTCATGGCTTTCGGGCCGCCTCGTCTGAGTCTCGACATCTGACGTCGCCCGGCTATCAAATAACCACGTGTCACTCATCCCAACTTGCCCTCTTAACCTTTCCAGGTCCGCATGCTGCTCGGTGTTCCGACCGGTTCGTGGCTTGTTAGGACTCGGAACAGCTTCCATACTAGCTGTGTCCTTGCTCCGGCTCCGGCTCCGGCTTCGGCTTGGGAGCAACGCTCGGATAGACATAAAAGCTGGCGACTGGAGGACATAGACCCGCATGAAGGCGGCAAAAGCTGGAGCAGAACAGACGATGAGGGCGATGTCCATCTCAGCAAGACTAGAAAGACCGGTGGTCAGTGCTCAACTATAGACGCTCTAAACACTAGGATCGTGGAACTCGTACTTAGCTAGGAGCACGACGCTGCCAAGATATAATGATGCTGATTCCGTGAGCTCTAACACTCGGTAAACCAATGATATAATGCTTGCGACCACGCCCCTAAACAAGAGTTAGATCGACAGATCAGAGAGACAATCATGGCTATCCCAAGGACGTCTTACAAGAAAGCCACTAAGAAGACGGCCCCTATCTTCCATTTCCGTCTGGGTGAAAGGTTCAACCGAGCGATAATGGGCAGTGGCAGGATAAACATATAGGTGTCGAGAAGGATACTGGCTGCGCCCTGGCCAATCGCCACGTAAATGACGTACTGAGCCGTGCTGCCAGCCCCATTGATGAGCCTGTCCCAACTTTGGCCGGGGCGGGGTGTCGCCCAGTACGTTACGAGGATTAAACTCGTCGCGTAAATAACAAAGTCGAAGGCTATACCAATCCAAATAGCAATATTGGTCGATCGGGATACGGAGAAGATTTGGCGAAACACCAGCAAGGTGGCCGTTTTCGAAAAGAATAGGCTGATGTTAGATACACTTTGCCAAATGTATGATATCTTGAATTGCGTACAGTGTTAGCAAGTCTAGCTAGCTCGCACGAGTATAACTGATCTGACCTGTTCGAACCGGCCATCGAGCCAGCAAAGGGGCACGTCCCAAGAGTGTCGAAAATATCGGGAATCTAGGCGTGAAAATTGTCAGCTTGGGCGAGGCATCACACCTGGCTGGTAACAGCTGGTAACACCGGGAAGTTACTTACAAACGATCAAGACGACGGTATAGCCGATGTTCAGGAGAATTGCGAATAGAACAAATACTGGAACACAATCAATGTTAACACCGATATTGTACATCTTGCAGGACAAAGATGAAAGAACCTACGATCAGACCACTGAAGTTTCCGTCGATTGACAAAAAGCCTACCGAGGCCGAACACGACCGCAGTGATGGTGAAGATGAGGCCGAGAGATATCACCAACGGCCTTAGGCCTTGGGCTGAAAAGTTCGGGACCTGCCCCTCCGGGGGCTGGCCGCTCGGCACTTGACATATATCTGTCCCTGGTGGGAACAAACCGGCATAGGGGGATCCCATGGTGGATTTGACGATGCTATGGAAGCATGGACGAGAAGAGTTCGAGCTTTGTAAGATGACTAAAGCTGCGGCGCGGCGGCAGAGGGTTTATTATAAGTCCACGTCCATACTGACTTGATCCATGCTGTTGGGACCGAACAGAACCCAACTATCTACCTATTCCCGCTTCATCCGTACTGATCGTAGGCCCTCGGTCAATGCCCTTGTCTAAGCCCTTGTTACGATATGTGAAAATTCATACTGCATTAAGACCGGCTAAGTCCTTACGTAGTAAAGTGCTTACGGCACCTGCTTAGCTAAGTCGTAGGGAAAGATCGAGGAAATGCGACCTTGTGATAAGCTATTACAAGTCCTACAAGAAACACCTACGCCATTTACCGGTTCTAAGGAAGGCCATATGGCGGCGTTGCATAGACAAGGGCATTGGCAGGGGAGAACATGCATGACCGGCCAAATCTGCCCTGGTTCGCTAGTTGGGGGCGAAGAATTACCTAGACTCACTTACAGCAGTGATGGACATGATGCAACCCTCCTTATGTAGGGCTATATGTAAGCGCCCCTAGGCTTGCAAGCTGCAGCCTATCATCGAACTTTTGATCCAAGTACAAGGTATAACCTACCCACTGAAGAACCACGTTTAGAGATAGATATTAATAGATTAAGGTTGTTGGGTCCGCGCGTCCCAGTGGTGCATTGTTGATCTTTCTTTTGATATCAGTAAGCAATCATTTGATCTTAAACATAGAACATAGAACAACAAAACGTAGGCATCCTAGGTAGCGATCTAATGCCTACAAAAGGTTGATGCACAGTACCTACTTCTCCAACGCCAGTCCACATGGAGTGCCTACTAGTCCGGGCAGTCCCGCTGGCACAGCGCTTGGAACTCCACTAACCATTTTACCTACCGAGCCCACCGGGCACAGCCCCAATCCTGCGCCCTTTTACCCCCGAGCCAACAATCGCTCGACTCTTTGTTGACCTGAAATGTAGTCCTCATGTAAGCCTCTACACCGAAATCATGGAGCACCAAGACCAATCTTCTCAGCAAGGGCTTGTGCTTATTCACGCAGCTCTGTTTCGTATGGGCACGACGTCTTTGGCCGCAGCCTACAGAACGTTGGGCTATACAGTCCACCATGGGGTCGACGACATTCGTGGAAACCCATGGGTTCTCATAGAGAAAGCAGCTGAAGCCACATGGCCATCGATACCCGGGGTGACACAGAGGCAGCCATACACACGGCAAGACTGGGATACTCTATGGGGTTCCAAATACGACATAGTCACCGACTTGGCTTCACCGTTCGTCCCCCAGCTCATAAAAGCCTACCCGGATGCCAAAGTAGTTGTCGTCCAACGAGACTTTGATTCCTGGTGGCCAAGTTTCAGATCACAGCTCTTGACCACACTGTTCACCTCTCCTTGGGTCGGCATCGGCCTCTTTCTCGACTGGCACATCAATGGTGTTCGCGCTGGCTATGCGATGCGGAAAGTCCACTTCGGGTTCTTCGGAGCCAGGAACCCCGAAGAGATCGTAGCCAACGCGCGCGAGGCGTATGACAGGTACTACGAGACGGTGAGGCAGATGGTTCCTCCTGAGAGGAGACTCGAGTACAAGATGGGTGACGGATGGGAACCGCTGTGTGCGTTCCTCGGAAAGGACGTTCCCGACGTTCCTTTTCCAAAGTTGAATGTGAGGAAGAGGTACTCGGAATCAGAGCGGCGGAAGTATAGAATCAGGAAAACAACCAAAAGGGCTGTGCCATGTGTTTTGGCGCTTCTAGGCGTTGTAGCGGCCATATGGTATAAAAGGTCCCTAAAATAATAATCTAGTGCACTCCAATGTTTGGCGCAAACATTTCTGACGATGGTGTCATTGGAAGAAAACCCTGAGTGCAAGGGGAAATGCATTTTAAAGAAGCGGTTTGCCGTTCAGCCATCGTGACATGTGAAGCAAATGCTCTTCGATACGTAAAAGGGGGCCGATGGCAAAAGTCAATCTGGGAACCGAATGAATTCTCGCCCGTGTCCTCTAGGAGTGACACTAGTCCGCTAGCTGTAAGAGTCGGCTTTTTTTCCTGAATCCTATCTTCTCCTGATACCAATGTGATCGTAAGGGAAGGAGTTGCAAGAAAGATTTTGTGAGCACACCCGTATGTTCAAGTTTTGGCAATCTTTCAAAATACTCGCTCTTGGTTATTTTATTGAATAGTTCCCCCCCACGTTCCGTAACGTCTCCATGAAACGCTTTAAGCTGGTTTTCATGCCTCTATCTGGAACCCTTAGCGGTGCGGGATCTTGGGTGGACAATGGGTGTGCGGTTTGTCTCGGGGTAACGTGATCAGTAGAATCGTCGGCCTCGCTGGCCTTCCGTTTATCCTCATTAATGTTCTGGCTAGGCTTGTCAGCCGAGCGAACCGACGCCGATCGCGCTAAACTTGAGGAAGCAGCTGAAATAGAAGTAGCTTCTGTTTCACTTCCTTGGCCTTGTGAGCCCCGGCCAAATGATGACAACTCAGATTCCTGATTCCGAGAACCTGAGCTGATAGATGAAGAGAAATCTTGAGCTGCCTTTGGGACCGCTGTTGAGCCAGCATGCCTCTCTTCCAGGTTCTCTCGCGGCTGGATTTTGAATGGAAGACCCAGTTTCGGACGATCTCCGAGAATGACTGCACCACTGTCTTCTAATTCCATGGGCCTAGAAAATTCTTTTTGGGATGTTCGGGAAACCGAAGCTTGAGGGCAGAGAATCTGGACCGGGTTATGGTTATGGCCATCTAGAGAACCGTTGTGTGAGCACGATTCGCATGGTGCAACCGGAGATGAAGGGGTGAGCCATTCAAATTTAGAGGCCATAGAGGGTGTGTTGACCTGCTCCCTCTCCTGGATCATTTTGAGATGAATTACGCTTGCAGCCAAGTAGTATTTGCCTTTAGGAAGGGTACACCATAGTGGGCAGGCTCTTATAGGTTCGATCATTTCGCCGAAATTCTTGCCGAATAGAAATACGGCACTGATAGAGTGGGCGAACTCTACCCAGCTGTAAGACACTTGATCTAGAGTGGCGACGCAGCCGTGCAAAATCGAACCTGTCGCAGCATCCATGAAATCCCAGCCTTCGAGATGTTGTCGTACTCGAAGTTTAAGATTGATACCGTTCTGACCTCCTTTTTGTTGATATGCAATCATTCTTTCCAAAAAGCTGAAGCGGTCCTCAACTATATCTTCGAAAAGAGTAGCTTGCATTGTTTTCTTTGAGACCTTTACTTCACTGACATTCCCATCAACATTTTGGGACGTTACTTCTGTGCTGTGCACAAACTTCCCGGCCCAGACTTCAAGCTGCCTGTTGATATCGTCTAAGAGGACTTTCGCAGCGGTATTGGGCTTGTTGACGTCATTTGGATACACCATTTTATCGGGTGAAAATCGTAGAGCGGAGGAGAAGACGTCGTCTGTGCTACTCCGTTGAAGTGACGTTCTTACTAGATGAAGCAACGCGCTGGTCCCGTTAACAAGCCAGCCCCGTTTGTCTGCTTCATCCCAAAAAATGACGTATTGGGAATGCAGCCACTCCAGCTTGCGAACATAGCTGTTAAGGGTTACATGAATCGGGATGTCTTTCACGCCTGGCGCAATCGTGGCACCAACTGTAATAAACTTCCCACCGGATATACTCACCTTTTCGAGGAAGCAGCCAGTGTGTGGTCGTGGGAGTCTGCTTCTATCGATCTTGTCATATGCGGCGTCTGAGGCTCCTGCAATCCATTAGCGAATTTTCTACATAGTGCATCGGCAAACTTGCCAGCATTCCACTTCAACTCTGAACACCAACCGACAACATGGCGAGCTGTATCCAGCTCAACTAGGCCGATATCTTGAGCGCTTGGACCCATCGCAGCATCCCAACCGTCATAAAGGTAGCTTTGATAGCCCTGAAGGCTATTGTAAAAATAGTGCCACACGATCAAATCCCCGGCAACTTTCATTGCAACCAACATCGTCGAAAAGCCTTTAATAAAGGTTTTGCCGTCAAAGTCAGATACCTGATTTGAGCCAACCAGGGTTGCCATCATAGCAAGTGGCATCTCCAGGCCGAGGCCAGGGTGCTTCTTCAAAGGTATTGGGTATCCTTGCACTATCACAGGATTTCGAAACATTTTTTGCCAACAATGTCCTTGGTGTTCGTCAGAGGTCGTGGAAGCCAGCGTAATTTCGAAGTTAACTGCGCAAATTATATCGGCCGTAGTTTTCCCCTTATTAGATCTACCATCTTGTTCTACAACGTCCATAGATGGCGAGCAAATCGCAACTCCGGTTTCGAAACTAGATGATCGCAAGGCTGCACTCAGCCATACCAGCTGCTGCCCGACTTCTATAATGATCGGGGTGACTCCTATGATGGTAACAACAACCTTGCCACCGTCAATTTGTGTAGTGAGCCTTCCTCCATTAGGTAGATCCACTATTACGACCGAGTAAGCAGGTATTGGGAAACGATGTAGGCTTCGGTGAGTGCTTACGAGATGCAGAATATCCAGCCGTATTTCGAATTGCCGCTGTAAGTAGCGCTATGGCGTATTTCCCGCTTGTTGACCAAACTTGAGAAATATAGTCCACAGTAGTCAAGGCCTGTGCATCATCCATTGAGCCAGTAAGCGTGATGGCCCTCTCAAACGCCTCCCATGGGGGTTGCGAGTACCCCTGTTCTTTTAAGAAAGATATGGGATCCCAGTCCAGCTGGAATATCGCGGTATGCTCTTTTGAAGATGTCTTTCTACTCAAATGTGGAGACGGTAGAGCTTTCAGTATTGTCGCTCCTATTCGTTCCATGAGATTGCTATCCCCACGAGATAAAAATGCTTCTCTTTGCATGGTTTTAATTAACCAGAGATAAGCTGGAGATTCTGTCATCAGCTTCCTATATTCTTGTTCTTGAACACTTGGAGGTTCAATCTCTTTTCCAAGGACCAGAGCATCATCTTCGTCTACTCCTTGTCCAGGATCTTCGTCATAGCTCCTGAGTTCTAAGTCAATCTCGCTTGGAGCCCTGGAGGCGAATGCTTCATCGGCGCCGTCCTCGAGAAATCGATTTATTCTCGAATTGTACTGCTCGCGTCTCTCGGCTTCGGAGGGACCACTCTCTTCGGGTGTAAATTGGTCCCTGAAGCTCTCTGCAATGCGCCTACAAGTTGAGTTAGTAATAGCATATCTCGAGGAATTATTCATATCGCCCATCAACTAACTTGGAGTTTTTATGAATAAAGACGGAGATTTCCTGGTGGACTGTAGTCTGCGCCTTATATCCCATTTGAAGCGCAAAACTCTTCAAAAGGTCGGGTAGACTCTCCGATACGCGTATCAACGTCTGTTCGTCACGAGACCCTATCTTTTCGAGTAGATCCTCAGCGAGAGTGATGATATAGTTTTCATGACTATGAGAAAATCGAGAATCTGAATACGTAGTGAAGGTCTGAAAGGCTTCTGATTGCTTCGTTGGCTGTATTTGGTGAGCGGGTGCTGAATCTTCACGTGTATACTCGGTAAATTCTGTTATAGGTTCAGGGTTAGATTGACTGAAACCAGAGCTATATAATTGATTCGTAAAAGGAACAGATGATGGATATGAGTCATTGGACACCGTCCGGATATCTTCGTGTTGGGGTGGTGTCCGGCTCAACACAACGCTTTCAGTCTCGTAGCTCTCGAAGGGCTTGGGGGAGGCTGTACCAGTTAGCAATAGACCTAATTTGGATATCATGGATATTATTTCATCTCTGCTCACGGTGGTTCTTTTGGATGCCCGCACTATTCGGATTGGATTGCAGCCCCTCCATAGACATTATTATCGGAGGTTGCTGCATCGGCTGTGGTTGATCCTCAAAAGCTGCTTGTCCCTCAATTTCTGGAACCACAAGTGGCGCAAGTGGGGGTCTAATGTTCTCAAGTTGCATGCTGAGTTCTAGCTGTTTCTCGAGCTCGTCGAGTGGCGTGGTAAAGATTTCAGGTCTCTTGAAATTGATGAGTGTGATAGCTTCGGATGGTGTAGACGGGAATTTCCGGATCCCCGAAAACTTATTCCGGAGGTTTGATGAGTTTCTTTCGAGTTTACCCCTGACATCTAGACGAATATAGAAAGGCTGGCCGCCGTGCTCAAAGGAGAACGCGGTGTGGATAGTGCTGTCATGTCGCGACGATGTCTGAAGCTCGTTCTTGGTGAAATGCCACTGCAGAACCTTGTATGCCCCAGACGTATCCTTGACGCTATTAGGCTTTAAGTGACCCTCCAATTTCCAGGAATATTCTTCCGCAATTGATTCATACCCGATCCCCCCAACACTCGGGATCGATCCAGCCTTAATTCCAACATTTCCGTGTTTCGGTGTCCCATATATTTGGTGTGGACCACTACACCTATTAGCATTGCCAGTTTATCCGATAAGCAAATATAGAATAGAGCCCAAGTGTAAGTAGATGCCTTGATCGGGAGAGAGAGCCATTGCACAACTGGAATAGAAGATGTAAACTTGACTCTAACTCACAATATTCGAATCTGAAGGGGCGACGTTGTCTTATCACTAGGGAATTGCTGTTTTAAATAGTCGTTTTCATCGTCTAAAGTAACTTGAACGACCGCGCTGCTTAGGCGTTCATCCCTTGGCTCATTGAATGCGAAATCTAGGTATATGATGCCCCCTTTTCGATCGTCTAGTGTTCCCCATTTTGATTTTTTCAAAAGAAGCCTGCACTCCACGTCGACCTTACCAAGTCTTGCGTGACCAACAGATGCGTGTGTTGCAACCAAATGGTCGAATCGCTGGAAGTCGGGGGGTCTGTTTTTCCGATTTTGAACGGCGTATACTTCTGGCTGTGTGGGATCTTGCGACATGCTGAAAAGTGTATTGACTGCTGGTTTTTTTAATAGATGACTGCGAGCCAATCTCACCAGACAGTGGGCGGTGTTATTTTATCGACGTAGGAGCGGGGGTTTGGCCCCCAACTTGGCCGCATGTGGCTCACCATGCGATTAACATCGCTTCAGTCACATGATTTCTTCATGATTTCTCCTACTACTTGTTCTGATACAGTGCCTTTGCCTTTGGTGATATAATTTGGATCGGTAGGCGTTCGAATAACAATAATTATTAAAGGGTAGGTATTTAAATCTATAATATGCTTTCTCTAATCTGGAACTGGCGGGCGGTGCCTAGAGAGACTACAGATACTAGTATCGGCGGCATACTTTCACAGCTTTTGCAGTCCGGTGAGGACAACTGGGAGGGCGTTTGGCCTGTGGCCGAGGCTTTGGGATTCTTCCGGAGGATTCGATGCTACTACTTTACTAAAGGAGCGCTTGCTTGCACTTGCCCACACGCGTAGTCGCTTGATCGTTTGACCTAAACTGACCTAGTCACCTGACCTAACCACCAGCCACTGAACAGCCACACCAGCCGCCGCTGTCACTCCTTTCAATAATTACCTAAATCAGTCTATCTTTCACTACCTATTAATAAGTTAAACTCTTCCTGCCTTGAGGTGGCGGCGTAGCCTCAGTATTTTTAGTATATTTGTAGTGTAATTAGGAAGCTATTGTGTGGCGGATTAGCTACTTAGTAGGTTTGGGCATAAAAGCGCTATACCTAGGTACCGGTCGGTGCTGTGTATAGGTACCTACAGGTGATAACGACATGCTAACAGTGGACATACCCAATTTGCCTCAATCTTAGATAATACCTATTCCATCTTCAATCATGGCTTCAACTAAATCCTTTCCTAACAGTTGAAATTGATGCTACAAGCATCAAAGTCGTTTGATTTACTGAAATCCTTTGTCATTGGTCCTGATTTGGCTAGAATTGTGATCACGTCACACTTAATTCCCATCTCATCTGTTCGTTCTTAGTCACTTCTTAGCTGGGTACTTGCTCACCATGGCACCTCTTATGGCCTCACCCCCGGCATCACAGCCAGACCCAGTAAACACATCCGCATCGCCTCCGGCCTCGCCATCCCAGCCCCTCTATGAGCGGCCTCAGCCACGGCCTCCCAAGACCCCAGCACACGCAGCCCAGATCCGGGTGCGCAACCGGCGGCGCGAGTGGCTATCTCGCCACCCGTCGTACTTGCGCTCCCTTGAGCATGAGCTTGCGGACCCCGTCCTCTACGACGCCTTAATAAGGCGCTTTCAGTCCCACGAGGAGCGCGAGAAGGAGGGTCGCGCTAAGGGTTTCGGGCGTGTGCTCGAGGTTGACCTGTTGAGGGGTGAGGCTCGGCTCTCCAAGCTGGGGAGCGATGCGCCGCGGGAGTCTAATGGCGGGACAAATGGAGGTCTTGAGGCCGGCGGTCTGAGGCCCAGGCAGGAGACTGCCAATTCCCGCTCAAGATCATCATCTGAGAACCCTGAGCCGAGCTCGGCGCTGGACGCGGGAATGAACTGGGAGGAGCTAGAAGCGCTAGAGACACACGATCTCGAGAAGCGATCTGCCCCACAGACTGCAGAGGAGGGGCGTACGCGCTGGGATGAATTCTTGCGGCTTCGGTTCGTCGCCGGGAGAGACGAGGACTTCAATTACCGCGCTGTTGACGAGGACGAGGAGTATGATGCGCTGGAGCGGCGGGAGCAGGAAGATGCATGGTTTGATAACGAAGAGCCTAGTTGGGTCGGCGAGAGTGACGACGACGATGACGACGACGGCAACGATGAGAAGGAAGAAGGGAAGAAAATGGATGTTGAAAGGCCGCTTACAGGCGAGACAGGGGTGCAGGATTTCTGATGAGAAACGAAACAAAGTCTTTGGAATATCTCACCCTCCGGGCGGCTGTAATAGGAGTGATCTATCGCTGCATATTGTTTGCGGTCTCTGCATCATGAACGACCCTCCAAGCCTACATATACTTCAGCCTGGGCTATTCGACAACTCGCTTCTGCTTCACACTTGTCTTTACGGCCACAGTACTCGCTATTTAACGAAACCTAGAAGTCCGGATCACCGCCTGCCGACCCAAGCTATTTTGTTCTATGACGTGGACTTTACGACTTCACGAACTGCCCGTCAATACAATACAGACTAAAGCGCCAGAAGTCTTGTCCACTATCGACGTGAAAATGCGTATGCTGCAATTCTCATTCGCTTTACGACAAAAAACCAAAGAATTTGATATATACATTGCCGGTCTAGGGTAGTTTAATCGAGGTCCGGGACAGGCAAATGGTCAATGAGCGTCAGGTTCAGACCCTGTTTCTTCAGCGCTTCAATTGCGAGCTCATCCCTCAAGTTTTCCGTCTCCTTCTCAGTCGTCAGTACGAAATCATGCTTCAGGATCCAGCTGCCCTCTGGCACGCCGTATTCCTTCGCCGTGGCGCTGTCTATTCTCTGCGGCTCCACGATGAGACTCTTTTTCACACCGAAAACGGCATCGGACGTCTCGTAGGGATCACCGCGCATATATAATGCTCTGGTATTCCATACGTGTCAATATCGGCTTTAGTACGTCACGGCAACGTAGTTAACTCACGTAATCAGGTGGTCCCAGCCCTGCTTCTCAAACATGAAGTGCAGATGCGCCGGCCTCCAGGGGTGCCTGTTCAGCTTCTCCAGGAGCTTGCCGACGGGTCCGTCGTGAGGGATGGGGTAGCTGACGGGCAAGATGCACTTGAACCAGAAGTCTCCTTTCGGGTCGCTCGTCATGACGCATCGCTCGGTCGGCTCGTTTCGATCCGAGTGCTGGACGTCATAATGCCCGCTGCTATCGGTCTCCCATATGTCGATCTTGACGCCCTCAACTGGCTTTCCGTTCGAATCTTTTACCGTACAGATGCACAGAAGAGGCTCCCCCTTGGGATCCGAGGACATGTCTGCGCCATGTTCTAGCGTCGGCGCGTCGTGCGTGTGGAAGGGCCCTAGTACCGACCCCTCGGTCGTGTTCGGTGGCTTCGGGTGGTTGATGCTGTCGACTAGGAGGGAAAGGCCGAGGATATCGGATAGGAGAATAAATTCCTGATAGCAGCCCCAATTAGTCGCTTTCCATTGCGGAGAATATAGCACACCTGTTGCGGCTTTTGAATACAATGGGATTGGCCCGGAAATACTCACCTGGCGAACGTCGCTGCTGATTTGGCCGCACTGTACGAGGAATTTGATCGCGGCCACCCACTCGTCGGTGCTGAGGCGAGTTTCTCTAGCAAAATCGTGAAGATGGGTGACCAATCGTTCCATCAAATATGTTAGACGCCTATCGCTACTTTGCGAATTGATCTTGACCGTGTTCGGTGTGATGTTGTCGATTGTCAGGTCTAGCAGAGCTGGTATCTGCACCTTGTTTGGGGTAGCCATGATGAGGTCGGTAGTCAAATGCTGTACGACGTATATATGCACTGGGATGGACTAGGGGTAGATGCAAGATGCAGAGACGGCGAGGGGAGGGTTAATGCGACATGAATTTAGATGTGCGATAGATTTCTAGGTACGCTTTCTACTTATCTGATGGCTTCTAAAGAGGTAATCGTTTTGATGTCATTGTTTATGAGTAGCTGTTACTTATGTAATCCTCGGTCATCCGCTAAGCTCCCCTCCGGCAGTTGTTCGAGGCGTCAAATGGTTAAAAGACGGGTTCTTTGAGAATGTGGGGAGAAGATTGACCCGAAAGTAGCGTGGAGGTTTTAGATATCTAAGGTTAGTAGCTAGCTAGTTATTAAGTAGGTAAGTATCCAACTACTTAGGTAGTGTTTGATAGATCGAATCGATACAGGGTACCATTCGTCACTCCGAGAATGTAGACACAAAATTAAAGATCATGCGATAACACGTCAACTCGCTGATGAAGATTTTCGGTGCAGGTGGTGAAACTTTGAAGGGACGTATAGGATTCATCGCGGGGTAAACCGCTTTGGAACCCGGGTCCCGCATGTGTGAGGGGAACCAAGATGTGGGGAGGTTGATGGCACCATCTTCGTGAGCTGCATAGCTACTGCACCTAATGTGGGAGCGAATGATTAGCTATCTATTACTACTCCGGCCATGTGGCTAGCTAGTGAGCGTGCTATTTCTAAAGGCTACGTAATCCAGCTCCTACGTAGGTTAGGTCTCTACAGTAGTACAGAATGAATAATAATCGTAGTAATATGAGTGGATTATCACGTCTAAAAGCGAGCTCCGACATGGCCGACGTTTTCAGCTGCGAGCGTCGCTTGGACACGTGCGTCGATCTTCTCGAGGGGCGGGCCCCCTTAATGAACGTATGTCTTGGAAGTAGCTCGCCAAAGGCGTGAATAAAGTAAATTATTTTGGAGGGCAATTCTACTTTAGGTTACTTTAGATCAACATTTTATCACTAGTTCTAGTTCATGTCATCATAAATCAAACAGGGTAAAAAACCCGAGAGAGATTGTGTAAACAAAAGAGAGTATATTTGTGCTAAACATCTTACTTTATGCGCCTAAGTCCGCTCAATCTACGCCTGATGTAATAAACAATCATCACACTGTCTGAATCAACTATCCTGAACCGAGCGTGCTCCTTGGACCGAGTATAAACTCGTCAAAGCTCGGTTTTGGAACTCGTCTAACGACGTCAACACCTCCTGCAATGGGGGAAGCGTCACAAATGGCTCGGGTGGGTAATGCTGTCGTTGGTTCGGGAACGCAAGAGGAGTCTGAACGTGCGAACCGGGTCTTTGATTTTGCTGAGGAATGGGTGGTAACTGACGGGAAAGGGGTGGGGGATGAAGACGAGGCCTAGATGGGAGAGTGCTTAACGTTGACCTACCCGAATTGACTGAAGGTTTGTAACTAAGATCTAATGATACTATCATCTCTTGGAATGAGGGTAGTGTTACAGGTTGACTGGAAGGGTAAGTATGCCGAGTGGTCTGCTGCTGCTGCGGTGGCGTGGCTTGAGGATATGGAAGGGCGGGTGTAAACTGAGAAGCGCTCTGCTGGGGTGAAATGGCCTGGGAAGGTGGAGGAGCACTTGACACGAAAGAAGGCATGTTTTGAGGATAATTAATATACTCATGAGTGCTACACTCCGGAGGTGGGATCTGGATAGATGGGAGAGCGGTCGGCAATGATGGTTTCGTTGGGTTAGCTGGTATATGTGGCGCTTCTGGTGAATGTTGCACTTCCACGGCTCCAACAATTATACAATCGCCATCATCATCTTCTCCCGTCAGTACTGATGGTTCGCGAATGACTCTCGACGGCGGATCTTGTTGAGCTACTTCGGTATTTGGCTCGTCCTGTCTTGGCTGTAGTACACTGGTCTGTAAGGAACAATTCTCTAGCCTAGCTGCCGTTTCCTTTAGCGACAATAAAGCTTGAGCCAAACTTGTCTCGCTATCATCGCCCTGACCTGCGTCTACATCTCCAATGAGGTCGTTGGCGGCTTGAGCAATCACTCGGATTCTACTTGGAATGTTAGAGTTTGTATCCTCCTGTACCTTATTAGAATCGAGGCGGGCTAACTTCCTAGGTCTCAAGGCTGGGCTAGGAAAATGTAGGGTAGGGGAGGATTGAGTCCTAGCCAACACGCTCCAGTGAACACCTGCCTTTCTCGCTCTCTCGAACTCCAGTGGCCTCGCAACTCCGTGCCTCTTTCGAAACGTATAGCAGGCACCGCAAATAGTCTTACCCTCAGGGCCACGATACCAGTAACGCGTATTTTGTATAAAGCAGTTTGTACACGTTCTTGTGTTGGTCGAAGACTCGTCCTTGTGTAAGCTATTAGTATCACTATCATCACCGCCATCAATGTAATCCTCGTCACTATTGATGGTAGCGATGCTGTCGCTGCCGTCACTGTAGTAGCCAGCCTCGGCCGTAGGTAGGCCGGGCATCGTGCCTTTTGCTTTTCTTTGGGCGAATAATCGTGTGGCTATCGTTCTCATTTCGGAAACGGGTAGGCGTTGGCCACCGTCACCTTCACCGTCACTCTCACTATCGCTGTCACTACTATAATCGAAGTGAATAACGGGCCCTACAATCCCGGAACCCCTTTTGCGTTTTTGACCCGCAGCTGCGCTGGTAGAAGTCTCAGCTGGCGTAGTAGTGGGCTGCTTAATTTGGCCAGTACTAGCAGGACTCTCAGCCGATGCAGGAGGCTGTTTGACTCGGCCACTGGCCTCTGCTGTTTTTAATGCGTTCCGGATAGTGCTGGTCTTGCGAAGCTGACGAAGGGCCTCTAGGCCGCGGCCTGATTGAAGCAATGCCTCGAGGCCGGCTGGCTTAGGGTCTGGTTTGGAGGTTTTTGGGACCATTGTGGTAGTTAAAGATGATCTAAAAGGTTGACTCTCGCGAGTAGCGGATGCCTACCTGACTGTGAGGACATTCCCGTCTCTTATAGCGATTGTTATACCTATGTTTGTGAGCCGACATAATAAGGGCATTGTTCTCCGAGATAAAGGACGGATAAAGAGCACAGAGAAGGAAGCTATAAGATCAACACCTTTGGCTTGAGTAGAGTCCTGCTGTCTTTTGTTATCTTCACCTGTTTTGTAACAAGGACATTGTATGCAGATCGGGTACTATCACATGTTAGAGGGCAGCAACCGACAAAGCGGAGTAAGAAAGACGATAAACCCGTTCCTCATCAGTTTAGGGGTATCTCAATGTCGTAGGGCGTGGCGCCAAATGCCACCCTTTCGTAATATACATTAATCGGACCGGACCAGGCCACAAATTCAGTGGCGCCTATTATACGTCGCCCGAAGCCTTCTATATGCATCTCGATGTATAGTGTTCATTCGCGCTGCGATACCGAGACCGAGACCGTAAAATCTTTCGAGACCATTATACCGCCGATTTGTTCTATGCTCGCTTTCGGCAAGGACTCCACCAACGCGGCCTCCGATCCACTGCTCGACTCGGCGTCTCGGTCTATGCTCTTATTTCTTGAACCTAATGTCCGATGTGTCCTCCCTCTCTTCTCGGCCGATACCATCACTTGCCGCTGGGCGCCACGCATCTCGTTTAGCTCGAACGGGTCCGGTAGGGTCGTCTCGAGTGGTGTAAAGCTTCGCTTTTGCGTTTCGCCACGGCGTCCGAAGCTCGAGCCGTATGTGTGTGAGCGACCGGATCCGCCGTGTTGAATAGCGGCATCGCCACCTTTTTTGCTAGGCCATATTCTCGCAAAAAATGAATATATCATCGGAAGACTAACACAGAGTATTGTTTCAGGCGGCTCCAGCGCTGCCAGAAAGGTTGACGGGACGCTGTGAAACGAGAAATCATTGTGGTAGTTAATAGTGACGATATAAGCGAGGCGAACGATGGATGTTGCAGTTACACTATAGTTAACAACACCGTTAGTGACTCGGAGACATATATTGGGGTCTGACTCGGTATAATTGTACCTTAGGCCGGCCGCGAACAGCCACGACAGTCGGAGCTTTTGAGTGCGTTCCATCTTCAACTTCCATATAATAGGCAAAGGGACTACCAGCACTAGTAGATCGGTGAAAATGGACCAAACGCAAACGGCCACGTATAATGGTTGCTACACGTACACTGTTAGGAAGACGTGATACGATCGGTCGGGGGTCTGTTGAATGGGGAGGCCAAAACGAAGTTATTAGGATGCCCACATACACGATCGCCACAATTCTCGAGCCCGTCCCATTCCCACATTTTGCTTAGCGGATGGCAGAATAGAAACTGCCATAGAATGAGACCAACCGTCCCAAGTGAGACTGCGAGTATACACCATTTCGTGATCCTGGCAATGGATTTGTTGTTGAATAGCTTCAAGTAGAAAAACAGGGCGCTCAATTTGCCGAGATTCAAGCTGATGATGTGAAAGAGTTCGAAGCTGAAGAGAACCTAGCGACGTGATGAGTGTGAGTCCTAATGAACCCTGTCGTTGGATCGCGCATGGTGGCTACAGGAGGATTCCCGAGCTGTTTGGTGACGCACCTTGGGGATCGAAAACTGATTCGGCGGGGGTACGGTCTGAGCGTGGTAACCTAGGCCCCCAAATACCACTTCACATGACATCCATTATTAGCATATCCGTTCCATGTATCCTAGCCAATGCGAAAAAGGTAGAATGGTTGACGCACAGAGAGCAAACAGGACCGTTTGTCCGAAAGAGAATATCGAAGCAGCGAAAACCAGCGCATCGTCCCAGCCGAGCTTCAATGCTATGTAGAAGCGCGAGACCACGCGCAGTGCGAGAGCGACCAATACCAGAAACGCAATGATGATGCTCGCAACAAATAGCCTAAAAGACAGCTCAACCGGAACAACTGTGACGTAGGTCGGCCCCGGCGGTGGACGTCTATAACCGCTGGAGTCAGTAATTACACTTTCGAGCAGTTGGAGTGCTCTCGAGACATGCTCCCGAAGCATACTCCCACTAGAAAGGGAAGAAAATGGCTCCAGCGGTAACTCACGGTAACGGCGACTCAGTGGGGAGGACGGGAACGGCCATAGCGAGCCGGTACTTGGCTACTCCAACCAGCAGCCGACGCTCCCATGGATAGATAACCCGGTTGTCGTCGTCGGCGCGTTTGCCACCCCGCGGTAAAGGAAGAGACGGCGAGCGGGGATCACGGCGAGGCACTTCCTCAGGACGGGAACGGCTGTGTGGATGTCACCTGGTAGGAAGCCGTCGGCGCAATGGAGGATGGGGATGCGTGAATTGTTATTATGTACTGTATGTGACAGGGCCGACCTGGCTGCTGGCCGCTGGCTGGGAGCCGCTGACTAGATATGTCGCAGTAAGAGACGACCAAGCCCCAGCGGATCTGGAGTCTCCCGCACGGGCTACCGCACGGGCCGACACCGCCAAGTGGTATTCAAATACGTGCGGTACCGTGTCATCGCGTCTGTTAGGATCCGGGGGCCTGTCGTAAACACATTTAGATAGTCTAGAAGGGTAGGGATCCGATCTCAGCTTCTTGGAACGGCAAGGTCATTATCAGTGTATCATACCCAGGTAGGTAGTGGAATGCGGTAAAGCTGACAACCTGTACCAGGTTTCTGCCAGGGCCCTGGCACTACTGCAGACTACGGATACAGCTATCGATGTCTCCCACGTGTGCTTCGGAATCTTACCTTACCCTAGTTTAGGAGGCAAGTAGGGAGGCCAGCTGAAGAGATAGCGCAGTATAACCTCCTCCCCAAGAGCGTATTCGAAACGTCAAACTTTTGGTTTCGTCATGCATTCATCTTGGTACCTGGCTATGCCGGCCCTCAGATTTCAGATGAAATACAAAAGTGGAAGCTCTAGAAGCCACTCGAGCACGTCGTGGGGTTGCATTGTATGTGAAGCGACAGGCACTAGGGTTGTAGATCTGATGCAAGGATAACATATCACCATCAAAGCATTTACGGGTCGAGTTTCATGCCTCCAATTCTGGACTCCGCCCAGTTGTTGTCACTATATCTCGTGTACGTATTGATGATATTACAGGAAAATAGGAGATGTTGAAAAGAAACGGATCAGGAGAAGTCAACGCCCAAAAAAGAAGTTAAAGTCATAGGTAGGTAGTTTATAATAGTAAGTTTATAATAGTAATATTGGCCGACATTTGTAGGTAGTTCTCTAGAAGCTACTAGTGTTAAGCTAGACTACCCAGTATAATCCTTCAACCCCGCTCGTAGAGAGAAGCTTAAATATCCCCATTTTCCGAGCCAGGTAAAACAGCTCGAGGATCCTCTTGAACCCATTCTCTTGGTAATTGCACAAGGAACTAAAATCCGAATATCTGACCCGAACTAAAGCCGCCCATAACACATTGAGTGTATTACAGAAGCAGGTAGTCGGAGCTTTAGTGACAAGATCCTACGCTCTAGCGCGGAAGAAGAAGGGTTGCTTACGGTTAGGGCCTCGGATCAGCCGCCACAGCACATCCACCCATCCACCATCTTTGTACGCGTACGAGCTAGGTAGTTACCTGTGGCTAGATACGTGACTAATTTCAATTAACGTAAACGTTTGGTGACCTGCAGTTTTTTGGCTTCTTTCCTCCGCTTTGCATCGCATATATCGCTGAGCTGTGTAAATACCGTGACTCGAAAACTCTGTTCTGTTCTCTAGTACGTACACTACGCAGCTGCTGTGTACCTGTTACAGTGAGCACAATTGTCACCAGATGCCAAGAGCCATGACCTGAAATTTTTAATTAATGCAAAGCACAAATCTCGATTTGAAACTTGCGCCGTGGTAATGACCAATGAAAACCTTTCCGTAACTATTGATTCAAACGCATAACCGCTACTGGTTACAATAGACAGCGGAGTTGTGGCGTCAGGCATGATGTTGTGGGTAGGTAGCGTACCTAATATTACAATCAATCCGACTAGGGACCAAGCATTAGCTTATATAGCATACCAAATTGACAGATAGGTAGTCGGAGTGAGGTTTGGTAGGGCCGAAGATTGCGTACTAGGTGGTGTAGGTAGTGGTATTCTATACACGTATAGGTGGTGTCTAGCTTGGCCAGCCGCAGACGAATTTGGAAGGTAGCTTAGGCATATCCGATAGCTTCTGATCACTGCCGACATCCATGTGGAATAAGATTTTGGGATTCTACTCATTGGGATAAGTAGCTCCTAAATGATTGAGAGTAGAATAGCTTCGTGGATTAAAAAGGCGTGGTATTCGTGTCCCCAAGTTTGACGTACGTAATGGAAAGACGATGGAGATTTAAAGATGACCAACCTTAAATGCTGTCGGAAACCGAAACGTTCTCTTCTAGGTGTGTTGGCTAGCTGATCGCGGGGATTCAAACCGCTAGTATGAGGAGGAGCTTAGGTCAGTGAGGATTTACGAAGAAGAAATACACGCCTAGGCTAGCAGATACAATTCTTTAATCAAACGTAACTTTGCGCATAGTTTAAGTCTTGAACCATTAACTCCGGTCCTGTTAAAACGTATTTCAATATGTTCGTATGTCGGAGTGGCCCCATGGCCGTAGATGTGAACGATACCTGGACTGTTCATATTAAGGATATCAGGCATATATGTATACGGCGCGGCGAACTTCAATGGCTGTGTGTTCTTGGATGTAGAGAATCGAGTCTTCCTGCACATACTCAACCTAGACTGCGGGTTAGAATCCATTATTTCGAAACATTAGCCCGTAAGCTTGGTGACGCAGAGGTCGACTCACCGACCGAGCAAAGCATCGAGGGCTTCAGCAAAGCTTACGATGTTACTCAGATCTCCCATCGAAACACCGAAAACGGTGCAGAACCAGTGTGTATGCAATTGATGATGGAGTTAATATCCATCCCCCAATCCTGGTGGAGGAACATCTTTGGCTGCGCAGCTGACACAACGCAATCGTTCATTATTGAAAGATCCAAGACGACGATGACACAGGGGACGATAGCAGCATCATTGCTGCCATTGACTAAGTCGCGCAAGATGCATAAAGGTATAGTCGCCTATACATAGCTTGCCGGCCGAGTCAATGCCGGCACATTCGTCGCAATGACTTCGGGCAACGACAGCGACGATAGCGAGAACACGTCGCCCGCTTCCTAGTCCGCTCTTTACACAGTCTCTAAGAGGTGAAGGTAGCCGACATGGGCGCTGGGCACAAACCAAGAGCACCCTACTAGAATGAGTTTGTGAGTCGATCTCACCCTTTTCCCTTTCCTCACGTTCCAGAAGGGTGTCTTTCAAGATTCATGCTAATGTGTCATCCGACTACGGTCACTGCCTCAGCAACGTCAGCATCTAGCCCTAATATTGCAGATCCTGGTGCTTACCTTCTTTCCCTCGAGGGCGAGCGAGATCTAATAGCCTTACATGACCGCATTGAAGGATCCCCAGGGCAAGGCATACCGACTAACACACTTAGCGACACCACTAACGCCCTAGCTTTCAAGGACAACCCGAGCATGTGATTGTGGTGAGGGAAACCGATGCTGCGCTGCGGCTGTGTCGACGAGATATCGCCAAATCACAAGAAGTAGTTAGGCGAGGGCGGTGTCAACTTCTAGTATGACATAACCTATTATATATTATCTGTGAAAATGATTGTTGGCGATGCGGTGGAGGGGAAAGATCGCCGGGCGAGAGAATATCAGGCCAAAAATACTACTTAGCGGGGTACCTATTGACTAGACTATGCGCACGATATTGCACGTCAGATGGAGCACGCCGCTACCCGCTATACTTGTTACTAGGGACCAGCGCAACGGGGCGAATTCGCCTAACTAGACTGTGCTTTCCAACACAGGTGATGAGTGGCTGCCACGCGAGAGGCATGGATAGATCCGTCTTTATGCCGTCTAATCTAGATAGTGGCTTTTGTAGTGTATGCATAGACATGCGACGTTACAGCCGGATGTCGTTTGTGCACAACCAGTACGCCTACTTCTTAAAGAGCCTCATCCCACTACATAAACCCATTAGCCACCTATAAGAGGTCAAAGCACAACGTAATACTAACGACGTTCCTTATATCCAATACTAACACGATTATTCAATTGCCAGTTTTGAAGAAGACTCATGTTTCAATTCAACGAGCTTGAGACCAATTTTTGAGATATTTAATTGATTTTAATTGCCAGCCAGTGACGTTTATTGGAATGAAAGTACATGTGAAGAGTAACAACGAGCGATACGAGTGACACCAAATACATGATATAACAAGACAGAAGATATAGAAGGAAAGGGAACAAGGAAAATTCGCGACCATTACATCATTCTCCTGATTATCCACCGATTGTAATAAAGTAAATTCCGCATTCTCCCATCGAACGCCTCTATCGCGCCAGTTTTGTGCCACCTGGCAAGGAAATAATAATCATGGGTCAAAGAATGAAATGACGTGCTGTGTTCCGTTCTATAGTCGTTCTGTCGATTTTCTTCTTCCACTTGTCGAGTCTAGGAGATGGCAAGGGAGAATACTGTGTAGTCGAATATGAAATGAAAATGCAAAGAAAATATCGCCGGTGGTTCGATGGAAATCATGATGTAGAATGCAAAGACCAACAGGTGTGCTGAAAATGCCACATTAAGCAAGGACAGAACCAGAGACCTTAGTAGACTATCAGCATCCTCTGCTAGGAGGGTCCAACAATATAATGTCTGTTACCTTAGGACTTAAGCATAGACTGCTTCCTGGCGGCAGGAGCCACACAACTTCCGTTGGCAGCTCTGGCAATATGGGCTATTTTCCGGAAAGTAAGGGCCATCATTGCAGTGGCACTGTGTATATTAGTATAACCAGCATGTCTAGGGACAGAGCAACCTTACACAGTAGTACGCAATTCTTACGACCTGGGGCATCTTCGGATATTGGTTGTAATTTTACGCCCGTCTCGTTGTGGATTCGATTTTATTGAGCTCTTCGTGGTGGTTATGTTGCTTGTAGGGAATAGAGTTGTCGATATCGGTGTTGGAAGGAGCCCCTTATATATTCTCGAAATAATGCATCTTTGGAACTACCAAGCCAGAATGACCTCGTACATTGTGTCAACTTCCACGGAATCTACGATATTAAGTCGCCTCAAATCTAACGCACTGCCATGAGCGATTCTGATGAATAGTCTAGACGGAGTGAGATAGTTTCATATTCTGTCTAAGCCAACCCGTCGAAGCCAACCAGATGGATGTATCCCTTGGTGAGGCGCATCAAACCGAATGGCCTCAGTAACCTATTGGCCATTATCCTATTGACCGTCGAATAATATCATACACAGCTTATGGCCATGTTCAGCATAGCGAAACGTATATGGCGGCCGCAGCACAGTTACCGATCTCCATCCGGGCGAGTAGTCGACGCGAATGCCGTTAGTAGTAATAACCCCGCGTTTTACGCCCCTGAAGTTTCGGTCACCATGAACTTGATCGAGTCGAGACCGAGGATTCTCTCTCGACATCGAGCTAGCGTGTAAAGAAGCTTCATTTGCTGTCATACACCGCCATGTTAGCTTAGGGCGTATCCAGGCTAAGTATTACAGTGAAGCTAGACAATCGTTGTTAGCATACTCCGATGCCGTCATGTAATCGATGTTTATGCAGTGGCTGTATCCCGGCAACTCGAATTCTAAGGATACACCGAGACATCAAACGTATAACTATTCTCATCGACCGCTCTTTGTTAGGGTTTGGTGGCTGTACATATCAAGTGCCCAACTAGGTAGATAAAGTGCATTTATGAGTGGGCCAAGGGCTCGTGTTGTTTGGGCTAGCTCCAACATTCTTCGTTACCATCGATGGAAAAAAAGACAGAATTTTTTTTTTTCTAAATTACAGTACTCCCCTTTTCCTATGCTTTTCGCTCGGACTGAGGCCATAATATTATAGCGATGCGATCTCGGAGGCTAACAAGGGTGGAATCGTGTGGCGCGGTGATTATGCAGTGTACACCGAATGACCTCAATAAGCGTGCCCGGCTTAGGAAGGCGACTTCAAAGAATTCTAAGCGTAGTATACTGAGGCGCCTTAATTGAAATCATACGCCACAAACCGTCCATTAAGATTCATAAATCTAAGTTGCCTCATTACTTAGGAGCACGTGCTGTTGAGGTACACTCTACATAGGTAGTATAGAACTGCTTCCCTAAACATGCAAATGAACAGGGGGGCTCGTATTATCGTATTCGCAGTCCATAGCAAGGAAACTATAGCTATTTATCATAGGGAGGCAAATTTCAGTGAAAGACCAAAAGGAAGTCACATGCTTAGAGAGACGTCCATGTTCATTATACCCAGTGTTTCACATTGCCAATGGAAAATCCAGCCATCACGTGGATATCAAGCCCGGCTTTCCACCACGTCATCTCAGCTTAGGTACCTCTTGCGGGTAGGGCTAGGATGCTACACTGAATGGCGTATGTCGGTAGTTGTTGCCGCGAGCCCAGCTGAGATTAATTACTAATAATATGATGTAGGTTTGCATATTAATGACTTCTCTACCTAATTAACGTTTGATTTTGAACGTACCCCTACACCCCCGATACCTCGAATTGCGGACGACAATAAAATCGCACGGGAAAGGTCTAAGATTTAAAATCACTCATCTTGTAGACTTTAAAGGTCAGTCATAGTTATGATGTCATCCAGTAACAATCTTTTTTTTATTTTTTTGTTTTGTTTTCCCGGTATACTAGTCTTGAGAGGTCCATTGGCAATGGATGGAATAACGAACAGGAATCTATACCCCCGTGTTTTGGTACATGTAAAAGAGAACCAAAGCCCCGTCCAAGATTTCCAAAAACAAAAACTCTATTCCAAAATCCATAGCGCAAGTTGGGGTATACTGTACTGTGTTGCCACTTCCTATATTACCCACTAGACGCCAGATAACTAAGTGAAAATTGCCACCTCTACCCTTTGCCTTTGATATATGAGCTTTCACTGCACAATACGTCCTGTATGCCGTTGATAGTGCTGTCGAATAAATTCCCAACCGCCACATTTGAGTGCGGCGATGGTTCTGTTGCCAAATTCAAGTAGAAACTGAAAGATCTTATGGTGTATCCTGAGAAACCATAACTGGGACTGGAAAATAAAATGCGGATGAATCGCGACGGTGACGCGAAAGACTCGATATTCGATCAAATAACCTATAGAAGTTAGAGGTCTCCCTGACAACTCCAAAACTAGCGCGCATCTCGTGATAATGCCCTCACAGATGGACTTACCTCGCTTATTGTGTCTATTTCGATGCTCATTTCGGCGGGGGTTTAACACCACATTCGGTGCATCGCCGATGCTGGCAGAGCTGGCAGTGTGTATCGAGACTAGTGTTCCACGGCCCGTGGGCACAGTTACACTTCCCGCGAATTAGCAAACCAAGACTTGGTAATAGATCGATTTTCTTACGCAATAGAAATTGGCGGCAGGCATCTCGAGAAAGAGCTTCGATTAGTCTCTAGGGGCTTGATATTGTAGCTGAATAGATGAATCCTGTGTAAATGATATTGAGCAAGATGTAAGCTCGAGTTTGGCGGGACATCGTGGCCGGATGCCTGAGATTTATATCCTGAGGTTTTATATGGAGAAGCAGATTACCGAAAAAAATACACAGAAGAGAGTATTTGAAAATGTGATTGGCATATCGCTTCAACCAATCTTGATGCAGAAGTGAGCAAATGTTGGAAATGGCAGGGCGAAACGCCAACAGGAAACTCCTCGTGCCGGAAAAGATGATATTTCCTTGTTTCAGTGACCGAGGCACTGCCATGTTATGGCAGATGACGGTCTAGGTCGGTGAAAACCTCGTCGGGGGTTGGCTGGTTTTTAATGAGGCCGTATTGGCTCCGTGAGGCCATTCCGCAGACCGAGAGGCCTCAATGACGTCTGGCCATCTTACGATATAATACTCCGCCGTCATGTCGAATAGAAGAAATGTTGACCGACGTAATGAGATGTATGGGTAGCTAACGATAGGGTGCGCAGCGAGGAGTGTAACGACAAGCGGAGACTGCATCTTCGAGTAAGAGAGGCCAGAATGATCGTTTTCCGATGCGTAATAGGCGCTAAAAGGATGGATACCAATCATTTAAAAGTGCACCATTTTGCCGAGGTAATAAGCTCTCAGTGAATAGGGTCAAGATTGTTGGGCGGGAAACGCTGAGTCCCGGATCTCGCCCTATCATCATCATTCGTGTCGCCTCGGCATCAGTCAGTCATGGGACGGAAGTTTCGATTTGTACCCTTCTGGTTTGTGGCCCAGTGCCTTTTTTTTCGAGGCCAATAAAATACATATTTGTGAGCCGGCTGTGTAAGGAATAAGCTAATAGAATTCGAAAACCGCGCTGCATAGCCATCTTCACCGTGGTTAGCCTGATAGAATGCGAGGTGACTCGGGTGAGGTTTTGATTTGGAAACGTTATTTCCTAACATTTTCCAATATGCATATGTCGACAAATATTATCCAATTGCCCGAAACGCGATTAGGGCATGCTCGTGACTACAAAGCCACGGTCGCACTCGTTCTAGGGCGAGTAATGACGCCCCAATAGCCCCAAATCGGTCAGAACCCGTGAGGATGCAGGTTTTGCTGCCTGATTCGGTGGCCTCGCGCTAGCATGGTCCGCGGGCGGAATGGAAAATGCATTTTCACTTCGGTATCACAGACTTCCCTGGTTTATCGTGGGGGTGGAATAAGTGGTTGGCAAGTGAAAACGACGATTTCTAAAATTTTGTCTGTCTTGAACGAAACCGAAATATGGCTCGTTGTGGTCGACAGGACTTTTTCGAATTTGCTAGGCTTGGCATTGAACGTTAGCATTTGGACTGTTAGATTGATTTTGATAGATAGATTGTGTAGAGGGATACTAGAATTGATTCAACCTTAATGATAGCATTGCCATGAAGAGAAAAAAAGAAGGCCGTCATAATTAGGACTGATATCTGTAAAGAAGGCGGGATTGTACTAGATCGAGTCGATGCCGCACTTATCTTTGCCCTTCACCTGTATTATTACATCAAACGCCAAGAAGAAATACAAATGTATAGGAAGACTTTGTGGAATAGTTGACGGCTCAGTGTAGTGGAAGACCCTTACTCTTATAAGTAATCAACTTGAGCCTCATTACTTGGGGGCCAAAGAGGTCTCCGTCACCAGATGCCTATCTCCTCGCCTATTTTTTCAGCTAGAACTTTTGATAGCCCTGGTAGTATCGAAGGTACCGAAAACATCCTTGTTCTAAAGGTTAAGGCTCCGAGGGCGCCGGCAACTCCGTTTTTCAAAATTTGAAGGGCAGAGAAGAGTAAAATTCGGCTTAGAACATTCACTTTTTCAAGGATCGGCGACCTTACTAAAGCTTCACGTCGATAATACTAATTTTAGCAACCCCAATGAAACTGTCTCATTCACCAAGTATTAACTACACAGATATGAGCATATTGTAAGCCAGAGACCTACGTGGCTGTTTAATTGTGGAATAATATGTGACCTTGTAAATTGCAAACTGCCTGCCACAGGCGTTCTGAAAGAACTTTGCTGCTTGAAATACCCTTCAGTAACTTTTCCACTCTCGTTCGCCCAGAAGGGGCGGAAAAGTCAGCCAACGAATGATTGTGTTGCATTTACTACGTTGTCGACTTCATAGCCCATGACCATTAACAACAATAACATATAGTAGACTTAGCATAAAGCACCTATATAGCCATGTCGTACATGCATAGGTGCCTCGACACGCAGACCTCGTTAGACATAGATTAATTAGTGTTAGAGTGGTACATCACTCTGACAAATCGTATATACTAACTATACGTAGGCGGTGTGAGGTACTTTGATGTATGTACTATCGTGGTAGGGCTTGTTCTTGGGCAAGGATGTACCATGCCTCTAGCGGAACCTAATATACCCACCTCTTTAGTGCATCCGATCCGTGCTGTCAATAGGTAACCTTGGCAATCTAGAATTTGGGATAGTGGCTATGTCCCTCCTAACATGTACCGAGTAAATGCTAAAGGTCGAGCAACGAAGACTTATAGAGCATATTTGCCAAGGCATTATTCACCCTAATGGACGCCGAAATACAATAGACAACCGACTTCGGTATGTTAATACAGATTACATGTAACGGAATTAAACCCGGGACAGGGGCTGGGTCACACTACGCGGGCTTCGGCCCGGTCTAGGTATATAACTTTGTAGAGTTGGTGTTGCTGCGATTACGGAGGTGCTGCAGCTTGAGAAGATACTTATAACGCAGTTGAGGGAAGGCAGCAGATCCCTCATGAGAAAACATGTGTAAGGATAATTATGATAGATAAGTATTGATTTTGTATATGAAAATCGAAGATAGTAGCCTGAAGTAGCCATATGCTAGCGGCATGTTAAAACGGCCATCTCCCTATTATAGACCGCGACCGCGCAAGCGATCACACCACTAGGCAGAACCGTTAAAAGGCATATAGGCAGAGAGGCTGTTCTTATATATAGTTAGATAGCGCCTAGAAATGTGGCTTTAGAAACAACAATAACCTATTACCTACCTCAAGCATACGGTTTCGAACACTCCCGATCACGAAGAAGGCCGGAAATACCATTGTTTAGATAATATATCCGGTGGTTTCACGAAACCATCGGTACAGAGCTCAGTTAAGCTTCAGAGATAACTTTATACAAAGCTAGGAGGTATGTATCTGTTTAACCAATAGGAGAAATCATGTACACTATATGGGGAGTACCGATGGCGTGAACTTATGTTAGATACTATTAGAAAATATATCTTCGTTACTTTCCTTGTGACTAAAAGGCCTAAGTTCATGAATGAGGTGAATTGGGCAGCTCATTCCCTAGGAGATGTAGCTAAGGTACCAAGCAGAAGGTTTCTCACTTACAGTCGGTTTACCTACAAGAAAAGCATGACGCACGGACCACACTTTATCGTAGCGAGATTACAATATCCAATACCTAATAGTTTAAGGTTCGCCTATAAATAGGTAAGTAAGAATAAATGTCAACTTTAAACAAATAATTGATTCGTCATTGGTTGTATGCTACCATTGAACTGTTGCTTTTTACGTTTGGAATCTTATCGGTTTTAGAAGGAGCAGTAGACACTGCATTGCATTTTTACCTACTGTGGACGTACTTACTTCCCTAGAACTACCCACGTAGGCAGGTCGGTAGTTCTGCCGTTGTCTACCTAGGTAGTCTACTGTAAGCTACCTAGTCTAGCCTAGCGCAATTACAAATGCATGGGACACCTGGGATGCTTTGATTGCGTCACAGCCAGCGCCTCAGATCCCCCAAACCCGAGTTCTCCGGCCTGGTCTGCGTTGTCAGTTGCAGCCCAATTCTCAACTTGTCGGTTTGTCGTCGACTTGCTGACCTCGACAACCCCGTGTCATTCGTTTTGGCATGAGCATTCCCGGATGTTGCGCCGTTTCTTAAAACACGACCTTGTCCACTAGACCGGGCCTTCGCTCTGCATCCACTCACTCACTCGTAGTCCTGTCTTCCATGATGCGCGTGGAATGCCAGCTATCGAAAGCACGAGAGCCGCGACGCGGTGGACTACCCGCATAGTCCCTGTTGTGCTTGCTGTTGCCGTTGCTTATGCGACGTATGTCGTCGTCGCCCGTGTCTGCCGTAAGCGCGCTTCTCTATCTGGACACTTTGAGCGCAAGACTGACAAAGCACTGCTTCTCCCAGTTAGGTATCTACTTCGGTCTCTACACGAGCGCGGAGCCGCCATTGCTATTCTTGTTCTATACTTCGTCTTCTTCCTCTTGATGGTCGCCACCTATGCACGAACCCTTTACAATGCGAACTTCAACCCGGGCGTCGTTCCCCTTGGTCCACGAGCGATCGATCGACGGAGGGCTACACACGGGAGGCGGATGAAGCAGTCCTACGGACCCTACGGCGTACATGACCTCGAAGGCCGGGCCTACGAGGCTGGGCCTCATAACGACCCGGATAGCCCTGGGCTCGAGAGCTTCTATTCCCGAGACGCCTTTGTTTGTGAAAGCGATGGTCGCCCGAAATGGTGCTCCGAGTGCTGTAACTGGAAACAAGACCGCGTCCATCATAGCCGCGAGATTGGCCGGTGCGTCTATCGCATGGATCACTACTGCCCTTGGGCTGGTGGCCTGATAGCCGAGAATTGTATGTTCGCCGATGCGAAACAGATGCCTCTCCTCGCACTCTTCACTGTACTAACCCTACGCAGCCTTCAAGTTCTTCGTACAGTTCACTACATATACCGCAATTTATTGCGCAGTCGTATTGGGCGCGACTGCATATGCACTTCGCCAGCAGATCGAGCATGGTGCCTCTCCCGACCCTTACTTATTGGCCGTCATAGTGATAGCGGCTTTCTTTGGGCTGTTTTCGTTTCTAATGACCGTCACCTCAATGCGGTATATTTTTCTCAACATGACAAATGTTGACATCTTGGCATTTCACCAGAAGGTTTATCAATTGGCTGTGAGAGTTCCTAGGGGTACTAGGTCGGATAACTTCGGCGTGATTGTGTACCCGTTGACGAAGCCAAGAACCGGCGTAGAAGATAGAAAGAGAGGCGTGAATACCCTAAATCTCAAAGGTCATGTCATCGAAGAGCAGGCAGACGTCTTACCGGCGACCTCACGGGATGATTTGGCAACTCGGACTTTTGCGATTCTCGAGACGCACCCAGGAGAAAATCCATGGGACCTTGGGCCTTGGCGGAATTGGCAATCGGTCATGGGCACAAGCCCCCTAGATTGGGCACTTCCCATTCGTCACTCTCCTTGTACCAACCACGACAATCTGGAAAGCCTTTACCGCATGGACCGTATTCTTGAACAACTTCGCAGTAGATATGGTCTCTCTGCTGGTCCGCCGTCAGACGAGAGTACTGTTATGGAGATGAGGGGTTTGCGGAGTCAATGAGCGCCGATACACAATAGATCAAGGCTGAGGATACCCCTGTAGATAGTAGTTGGCATGACGAGGAATTGGAGCACTCTAGAACATAGCAACACTTGTTCATTATAAAACATCCAGTAGCAGCTGCATACGTTACAAATCCATATCTAGAATTCATTAATACTTAGTTTTTGTCATGATTATGACATAAAGTTTGAGGTTGCACGTGAATTTCAGACATCATTCCGTTGGTAAGCGGTAAGAAACGATTGCCACCCATGGTGAATACCCGTTTTCTATTAAATACGTTCACGGAAGTTTACCAAGTATGCGACTTGTGCATGTTTCCATGGCATACCACCTCCCGTGCACACAGAGTTTTCCGTTTGTTTTACGTCTTTTGAGCAGAATTAGCAACTTGGTATACCTTGTCAACCTCTTCGTAAATATTACTAGCACATATTGGAAAAACTTTAGAAAAACTTTAACCTCTGATCAAGTACTTAAATATGGTTTAATTAATTTGTGCGAGTCCCGTTTTTTTACTACAAAATTTGAGGCCCCTAGCCTGGGTTTGGGTACCTTCGGTGCCGAGGAAGTAACTGCCATCCTCATAGGTGCACAGGTTATATCGCGGCAAGGATTGAAGAACTATAAGCCTCCGAGGTTGCAAATGAGTGGATAATTGCTAAAAAGAGTGACAACTAGCGCTAGTGCTTCACTACACTATATATGGACCTCATCTATCCCTTAAACAAGTGACTAAACGAGTGACGTATATGTAAGAATGATCGATGATATGATATCACAGCCTTGCCTCCACGGCTTGAAACGAAACTGGATTGGTAATTTTAATCACACTTTATCCATTCTCCGAATCCTTGATATTGAGTGACTCCTAAGGAGATTCGCAAGAGCCGCACTTTATATGACGGCAGCTCTTGCAACAAGCATCATCTTCGCTTTCCGTGTACTCAAAGTTGTCCGTGGTTCCACATTCAGAGCACTTATACTGGGAGCTTGTCTCGTAAACGGGATTGTCTGGTGGGACGGGTGTAGCAGGGGGAGTCGGAGTGGGAGATCGGTCTGACCTGTTTCTATGTTAGATCTATAACGATATGTTAAATAAATGCCTTACATCGCGAATTCGAGCCGTGACAGTAGAACGCTATCTCGAGATTGATACAATGATCACGGAAGAATTGGTGTTTAAGAAGAGAGTAATATTTGCAGGTATGCCGATGAGGTTTTCTGATCGTGAAGAACACTGTCTTTGATGGTTTACGAATCTTGAACAGTCTTGCTAGTTTCCTTCCATCTTTTATATACTCATAGAGCCGCAATCGTAGGACTGTCCTCCCTCATCCTCCTAAGAGCAACATCGAAGCAGCCGGGGACGCCGCCGCCAGTATCCTGTGATCACCAAGCATATTGATCGCCAGATTTCACCTCTGCTAGCGCTGTCTTGCTGAAGAGCCTCAATCTTTCTATATTGGTTATCCGGATCCGAGTAGACCAAGATGTATCGGGTGGCAGGGGCGAATTTCTGGATTGTAACGCTGGGAGTAGTTTCAAGCCCTCTGGATTCATCTCGGTAACCAATCCCGACGATGACATATCCTGAGTGAAGAGTATTTTGCCACAGACCGCTCGTCGAAAAAGCCACCGTTACTAGGGCCATCTAGTACATAAGATCACCAAGAAACGGGCGGACCCGGAATACCTAGAAAAGTAGTTCGACACGGACTGCCCGTGACGATTGAAGGATGCGCCTCCTGCTTGACGGTCCAATCGACTGGCTCGATAGAGAATTAACTTAGCTTTTTAGTCATGAATCTTTGTCCGGATGTATAGCATTCATTACAGCGAGCCTCTATGCATCACGTCCTTTATCTTAGTGGACAGCAATATTGGTGATTTTTTTCTTGTTTTATGAAGAAAAACTAGTGGTACCGTCCCCTCGGGTCTCAGCTTCACGTAAAGGGAAGGTCCTAAGAACGAATCCTAAGCATTACGCACGAGTAAGACGGATCCAGGCAACTTTTTCTTTCATATCAACGTCAAGACTTATAGGCATCACAAAAGATTGGCTGGATCACACCGCCCCAAATCATAAGAATTACCCCATACTAAGCTTTTAGATAGAGAGAAACGGCGGAAATCTGTACCTGAAGGATTCTTTGAGCCTGACTAGGAATATTCGATAGCGTACGGATCTCCCTAGTCATTATAGATTTATAGTGGCAACAGTAGATGGCTTGTATTACACTAATGGGAGCCACTTGTCAACAGCGAATAGCTATCCATATTGTGAGGAGCACATGACCACATCTAGGTCGTCTCCCTTGACGTATTCATGTAGATCTTTAAATTTGTAAAGTTGTTCGATAACTACTGTTGAAAAATAAAATGGCCAATAGTCTCGACATATTTTCTTATCACGGGCCTATATTGGCCAGGGGTACCCAGGTGTAGCCTCGTTTCCGATACTACGAAAACCCCAGCCGGAGGCAGCTTGGAGCATGGCTCCTATCCATTCTTTCAAAGTGATAAATCATATAACGTTTAATAGCAGGACCTACTTTTACCCGGTTGAAGCAACTTGGAGAAGTTGAGCGTTTTTCTACGTACTTAGCGCCATGCATCGGAACACCAGGCAACACAATTATTCTTAAGCCACGAGAGACCTGAAAAGTATCAATAAAATGATATACGAGTGATGTAATGCCCTTATCGGCCCCAAGAATAGTAGATCTTGATGGGATAGCTGAGGTAGCCGACCCCTCTCCCCAGTCAGCACAGGGCATCTTCCGACCCTGAATAGGCCAAGGCCCGAGATGAGGGATATTTCAGGAAGAACCATGCAGGCAGCGTCCGTCGGAGGAACACATTGTCACACGAGGAGCTTCCTATCGAAGTGGGGTTTCCAAGGAATGATCGCTCTGCGAAGCCATAGTGGAAAGCTAGGAGGATAATAATGACAGATCCTCCCTCAAGACACCGAAACCCATGCGGCTCTTCGCTTCATTCCGAATTACTAACACAAAATAGAACATATGCGAACTAGGGGCGGCTCCCCCAGGCTTGCGTGTGTCCCTCCTGAATAATCTTACGCTCTTGGCAGTATCTCGCATGTAGGCACGGGTAAATACGGGTTAGGAAAAGACGCTATCCGCAGCTTCTGTTACTTGTGCGAGTTACTGGACATTCTCTTTGGCGTGCTGCGGAAAGAAAGCTCATATATCGAACAGTAAGACTTGTTTTCAGCTAATAACTGAATGGTTAAACTTCTAGGAAAGTTGACTACAGCGAAAGTAGACGCTCTTCGTTGTGCTGAAGAAAATGAATTCGCGGAGAGTTACCAGTGCTTTTTCATCTTTTCTCCCTGGTTCACAGCCTTATGTCCCCTGCCAGATGCAGGCTACGATTTTGTCCCACAGCGACAGCACAAGCCCTCTCCAACAAAAAGCACCAATAATAAGTAATAGATTCTAGAAAAGGTTGCCTAGGAACACCGAACCCCCTTTTCTTTGGTGGGGGTCATTTTGTGTCCTGGAATTGGTAGGAGCAGTATACGATTCTTCTCGCGTAGCGAAAGCAATGGTTACAACGGCGTTTCTAAACGCAACGAGGGTTTATTAAAAGCTAACCTAGAGGGATGTAGACCGGAGTCACCGAGCCCATTGGCGTGCTCAAACTCCGGCGGGCTGACTTAAAAGTCAGCAATTAATCTACATGCGACTGCATTCTATGACACCCGAGCTTCGCATGTCCCGCTACAACAGAGAGATCTGCTGTCAGGGCAAGGGTGGAAGTACTTAGGATGACATATCGAAGCCACCAAGAGGCCAATCACATCAATATGCGGCACATGGTCAGAAGACTTGAGTACATCTGGTCTGTGGTAAGTATGTTTCAGGATTAGCCTGGGGGGCCAAATGAGGCTCTGGCGGTATCTGCCTGCATCAATTGGCCGGTTTTACCGCTTCATGGGACCGGAACGGCTCTGTACTAATTAGTACTAGGAGGCGAAGTAATACAATACGTGCCTCGAACCACAAGTAAATGTAAACTGGGTAATACGACGGTTCAGGCTGCGGTCTGACTCGCATGGAGGTTCAATTCCACCGCTGTTGACTGGCTGCCTGGCTCGGCCAAAATCTCGATGCCTGACCGGTCAGAGCTGATGGGCTTCTTGACCGAAGCGTCTACCGTCTACCGTCGTCTATCGCGGTCGTGAATGGATACACAAACTGGCACAATGGAATGTAACTCAACTTCGAAAGACTCCAAGTTTCCCGTAAATTAGAAAAGGAGGGCAGAGGAGGTGAGTGGAAAAGCCAATCTGTTGTTTCTCCGTAGGTGTGTAAGTAGGTATGTGCCCAATGGCGTTGGACTTTGAGAGCGAGCTTACGTTACCTTATAGGCTTTGTTTACATATAACGGATATGAGGTTGATTATACCTGATAAATAAAATAGTATTCAGCTATCGAGAGCAAGCAGGCTCCCTGCCTCATTTAGGTAATCTCTGTACCTCTTAGTCGACTACAGTACAAACTGTATGCATTCGTATTCCTTGTGCACTGTACACCACACGCTCCTTCATACCTCATCAAAGTTGTTTCAACCCTCTTCACGTTGCTACTCTCTCATCACTCCACCTCACTCACTTGCCGACAGTCCGATCTCATTTCCCCTTTCCCTATTCTTTTCTTCTGCACCTGGAGGCCTCGAGTCGCTATGATTGCTATCTGACTGGGTAGCTAGACTGGTCGTTTCTTCCCGCAGACTTCCGTTTTCAGCTACGCTTCTAATGACGAGCCTTTTCTTTTTTCATCATGAACTGCTACGAAGCTCAGGATCCCACTAGCCGGTCTCTATGCATGTCGAATCACTTGCATTTTATCAATCACTGCATAGACTTGTCGTGTTAATCACATGACTGCTTCTGCGCTCTCGCACTACCCAATCATAGGTGGGCATTTTGACTCTCAACATGTCTTCCCCATCCCCGGGTTTCCAAGTCTCGTCTCCTGTCCACGGCTTCGGACGCCGCAAATCACAGTTCACCTACCGTCAGTTGAGTCAGATGGCTTCTTACTCGACGTCTTCACCGCTGCGCGTCATCGCTCACATCGATCTTGATGCTTTTTATGCCCAGTGCGGTATGTTTAACATCTCTATGTGGTCCCGTCTTCTTCTCCATGTTATCTATTCGGCCCGATCCTATCTGTTTGTGTTTAGTGGGCTTTACCTTTACGAATGCGGGAAAGCTGAGATCAATGTTTTGACTAATGTGTCGTTGATGGCGTCTAGAGATGGTACGCCTGGGCGTTGATGAGGAACGGCCCTTGGCTGTGCAGCAATGGTATTTACCAAGCCCGAGATTTATACCTATTCGTTCACATATGCTTTATCCTATATGGTTATCTACTTCATCTCATGATCGAATCGATGCGGCCTCATATTAGCTCATTAGTCTAATTAATTGCAATAGGCAGGCATTGATCGCCGTCAACTACCCGGCGCGTGAATTCGGTATTGGCCGCCATTGCACCGTAACGGAAGCAAAGAAACTTTGCCCAGATCTCATCGCTCAGCATGTCGCTACGTGGAAAGAGGGAGAAGAAAAGTGGGCATACCACGACGATGCGGCCTCTCATATTGGAACTCACAAGGTCTCACTAGATCCATATAGACTCCAGTCGAGAAAGATTCTGGCCTTGATTAAACAGTGCCTACCAGTCGACATGCAGAAAGTTGAGAAAGCAAGCATAGACGAAGTCTTCATTGACTTGTCTGCTCATGTTCACTCAATATTACTTCAGAGATTCCCGGAACTCACTGATCCACCCCCTTACGATGACCCGACAGAGAAACTACCAGTTCCTCCAATCACGGCTCTAGACTGGAGGGTCGATGTTTTGGTGGACCTTGACGATGCAGATGCCGAAGTTGACGATCCTGATTGGAATGATGTTGCCCTCTTGATCGGATCTGAAATCGTTCGGGACATCCGAGCTGAAATCCGCCGGGTCTTACATTATACCTGCTCTGCTGGGATAGCAAGTAACAAAATGCTCAGCAAGTTGGGCTCTGGCTACAAAAAGCCCAACCAACAGACGGTCATACGCAATAGGGCTGTCCAGCGGTTTCTATCCAACATAAAATTCACTAAAATCCGAAATCTTGGCGGAAAACTTGGCGATCAAGTAAAGTCGTCTTTCAATACGGAGTCGGTCGAGGAAATGCTTCACGTTCCGGTGGAACAACTCAAGCTCAAGCTTGGGAATGATACTGGCCTCTGGCTGTACGACACACTCCGGGGAATTGACCTGAGCGAGGTGACTTCACGAACGCAAATTAAGTCTATGTTATCGGCCAAGTCGTTCCAGCCGAGTATCAACAGCATGGAGCAAGCCGTGAAATGGCTTCGGATCTTTGCTGCCGACATATTCTCTCGTCTTATCGAGGAGGGGGTTCTTGAACACAAACGCCGACCTAAAACAATTCACTTACATCACCGATCTGCAGCCCAGACCCGCTCGCGGTCGAGTGGCATACCGCAAGGCAAGGTCGTGGAAGAAGCCATCCTCTTTGACCTCGCTAAAACTATGATGACGCAAATAGTTAGCGAAGGGAGGGCGTGGCCCTGCGCAAATCTCAGCCTAAGTGTTGGGGGCTTCGAAGACGGCGTTACTGGAAACCTGGGAATTGGCACTTTTCTAATCAAAGGCGATGAGGCACGGGCATCGAAGGTAACATCGCGCGACTCCCCACTTAATCTATCTTCGCATGAACCACAGGAGAAAAGACGGCGCCTCGAGAACCCTGGAATCCAACGCTTCTTTCCTAAGAAAGAACCATCAACTGGAGAGGATAGGGAAGACCGAGTAGATGTCATCGACTTGGACCATACACACCAGGATATGGAACGTCGGGTAAGTGACTCGCGCAGCCGGCAAGTGCCCATCACCGATTACATGTGCTCGCGCTGCAATGCAGGGCTCGAAAGCGCCGAAGCATTGCAGAGCCATAATGATTGGCACATGGCCAAGGACCTCCAAGACGAAGAACGTGGCAAGTCGACATTCGCTAGCAGTAAGCCTACTGTCACACACGGTCAAAAGAATGCGACTCCTACGCCTCGTAAGAAATCCTCTGGTAGCGGCGGTGGCGGTAAGAAGCTAGAGCAGGGGCAGAGTAGGTTGAAGTTTGGATAGCAAGGCAGCGCCCCAGTGTTCACATGCATACATCGTTCGCTCAGTACGGCGGGTCCACACGCGTTCCGTTAACTCATCTGGCGGTGGTTTTCCGCGGAAGCACGAGAGCTCCTAGCTGGGCGAATAGACAAATCTAATGATAAGGAGAAGGCTGCCGCGTAATAGAGGGTTCGCCCGTAGAAGCTCTACGATCGGTACAGGATCAAGCCCAAGCTTGAAGATGACCAACCGTCCGGAGTTCGCTTTGCTGATGACACAAAGTATAGCCATCTACTTAACGAGTCACTAGTGCCACGGCTAGACTTAAAAAGGTGCCACGAGAATGCTGCAGTCATATCGGTATGTGGATTGGGTCGCGCGGTCACTGGCGTTGCGTTTGGTCCAGATGGTAGTACCCCTTTGATGGTTTGCTACGCACGGACCTTCCGTGAAGTTAGACGCGCACTGATAGTAACGGGTTGTTTGCACATCAAGATCGGAGCATATAAAACTCGAAAGGAGAAGACGACCTATAGAGGCATATACCGAGATGCCTCAGAAACGCCTTATGCAAGGTTCTATGATAAGCCATGGATGAGCGAACTGCATGAGCTCTGCTACTAGTGCGGGTTCCTGACAGCGCGCTTTATCTCTTGTGTCCGGTGACCCGCTTGTCTTTTGTGGCCAGTATGGACAATTCTAATAATTGGACATTCATAAGAAGCACTGGACATAATGAGCAGAATTCTCGTCTAAACGCATCTCCTAGTTGGACTGCCGGGCATACGCTTTTTGATCGGGTTTCAAACTCAACGGGCAAGCTGTCTGCTGATTGGCTCTGCTAGTCTTTAGGCATCCAAAAGTGGAATGGAGCTAGGTAGAAGAAAGAATCAAGTTGGGCCTCGGCGCATTGATACCCAACCTACCTGCCTACATGTATACCGATAGGTATCTGTAAAGCAGGGAATCCATGACTTTTTCGTAGCAATCTGCATGCTCTCTCGGCTTTGCGTATGCTATACTACTATCCACACATAGACGTCTGTCTCTCTTGACACGAAGCCTGCTCGTACTCCGGAGCCGTGCCAGTATTGGCCCTTTATAACTAGAACGAGCGGTATCTCGTCACATGGCTTCTTATAGGCTGTTGCTGTTCCTCTAATACTTAACCACAGACGTTCTTATCTCACTCGTGATGAGCCTGTAAGACTGGACTGCTAATGGCGCACCAGCTCTCTAGCCTCGCGCCTATAAGGATGGAAATGTCGTGGACCCTTTGAACGCGTGTCTCAAAGATGACAATTTGTGATCGCATTCCTTATTCGTTCGCCTTGCGTATTGCCTATGCGACTCGCCTCCAAGAAAGCATCTAGCTACATGCTGAATTTTCGGAGAATGGTTCCAGCTCGACCCTTAACTTAGTCACGGGTTACTTGGGGGAGCAAATGGCAGGCGAGTGGAGCAGAGAGTGTGCCAGTGAAGCAATGCCGCCTGTAGCCCCCTCTTCTAGTGGACCGGTGGTTATCGTATAGCTGGGGTCTTGTGAATATGAGGCGTCGTAAGGAGAGTAGGTAGAAGGTGATGTCGGATTGCCGTATAAGAAGCCCTCTGCCTCCTTTCTGCCTGCAGTCGCACTCACGCTGTTGAATGCATTATTGCTCTCCATTGATATTCTGCCATCCATCTTCATCTGAAACAGCAATCTAAAAATATTAGGGCTAGGCAGTATCAGGGACCGAGGTGTTCGACCGGGCTGCAAAGTGTGGCTCTTTCAACATCCATTTCCTCTCACCGACGGGTACCCAACCTCACATAATAATACGGTCCAAGGATTTCAGTCACATATATGACTCAGCACTCTCATATACTTCATCTTGAAGAGAAGAAATCCAGATCATTTCCCTGGACAGTGTGTATTCTTTCTTCGACGGAAACAGGTCATGTTTGTAAGGGACATCTGTGTGATCGGTTTCCAGGCAGAAAAAAGAGATTTAAGATTGGGAGACGACACTGGATGTGTCGACGAGAGGAGCAAACACATCACTTCAACACAGTACTGTACAGTAGTGCCCGCGACACCCCATCAGCCACAACAATCTGAACTCTTGTACGGGCGAAAGTCTCGCTGCAGCCACGATACCACGTGGATTGGCGGATTAGGTACCCATCTAACCAAAATCTCTGCGTGAGCGGTGGCCCCCAAAACCCAGTCTTGCCCAGCCTTTTTTGCCCAACCCTCGTTTCTATCATAGTAGCACTGTGCGGCACTGTACATACATCCCTACAGCACTCCGGAGTATTTTTACCACTACCTAGCATTGAACGCTGTGGGTCGGATCTATCCATCTCTAGCGCCCATTCTGCCTTGCCTAGACCACTGTCCAGACCTTGTCCCTAGCTAGTCTAGTTCTTGGTAGCAGCAGTTGGTGTCCCTCGCCTCCGTTGCGCTGCATCGTCCGCTTTGATCGTCCCGCAGTATCTTCCACTTCTTTGCTTGTCCACTCCGTCTTCTGTCCGTCCACACAGAGGCCGGCTGCCATCGTTCTTACAGGCCCTTCTCTGTCGCTCTCTCCTTTTTTTGCGCTACTACGCACCCGTCGTTTGCCCAGGGCCTCTTCGATTGGCCTCGTCGTCGAGCTGCCCTCGCATACAAGTACCGTCCGCATAAGCCAGTCAGATGCACCCACGCATACCTCTGATATAGTGATACTGCCCCTCCACCTTGGCGCACACTACCACCTCGTCATTGGATTTCCGGCCTCGAATAAGGATAACTCCTTAGCTCTCACCTGACTGGAGATCCGCCTGCACTGCTCCTTTGCCTCTCTCTCAGCACCCCAGGGAAGAGACGCAGAACGACGCAGAAGCAGTGCTGCACGCATAGCACTACTACGACGCCGCTGCAGCCCACCTCTTGCACACCAACACCGTACCATTATCGTCTGTCCTGACGGACGATACCACACTACTTACTACCTTGCCTAACGGCGCCTGTCTGCTTGTGCGAAAAAAGGAGCTTCGCGACTCTTGCCACTCGCTCGCTTATAACGATACGGAGCAGACCGCGATCCCTGCCCTGCCGTCTTTGTGGCGTAACTGCTGTCATTTCGGTTTGGGTTTTCGTCGTTTCCGCCACCGGACTCGAGCTTGACTGTCTCTCTGCGTGCCTTGGCGTCTAAGGAATTTCCCTCCCTGCCCAAGGTACCGCTGCCTACCTGCCTATAATAAACAACTAAAACAGTGCACTAGAACTGTACGGCATTGGACTAAGGACTCTCTCTGGCACAGCTTGCTTGGTCCTTCCTTGCCTGACTGTCACTGCCTGCTGGCTTTTTACTTGTCCTGTTGCAGACCCCATCCTGACCGACCCACATTATACCAAACTGCCCACCGCCATCTGCCACCGCCAGCCCAGGCCGCCGACCATCCACTAGGTACCGTAGCGTACAGGACACCACCACCGCCAATCAACCGGCCAGCAAGCCTGGTCCCGACCCAACCCCCAAACCCTTTTCTTCTCCCCTCCACTGCCCACTCTCTCTCTCGCGCTTCTTTCCTCTCTTCATTCCCATCCCCCACCTTGCTGTTTCCTCTGCCGACCCGGATTCGGATCCTTTTTTTCTTTTAATTATTTTATTTTATTTTCTTCTACGACCGGTCGACGTTGGACAGCTTGTATTCTGCTACGACACGATATGGCACGCAGACCCCCCGCTACCGGCAGCAGCGTCCTGCCTCAGCAGACTCGTCAAAATGAATATTTCGTACCTAGAGACGGCATAGACCGTGAAGTTATCACGGCCGATATTTGTCGCTATCTGGGGAATGACGCGCTAGTAAGACCGGGCAATTACGAGGCATGTCGTGCTACTATCTCCAACGTTTCTTATCGACTCGTTCTGACTCGGTCGCTCTGCAGAATCCTGAGAATGGACAGATCATTCAAGGGTACTTCATCAACGCATACCGCAATCTGACATCGGTGAGTCGTCGTCGTCTTTCAATGGCATCGCCAGCCCACCACGCGCTGACACAAGTTGGGCTGTTAGGCAATGATTCAAGACTTGAAGGCGGATTCCGCGCGGTGGGATCAAGAAAGGCGGCAGCAGTCGGCGAATCGGAATAATGCCGGCGGAGGTACTATTGCCTCGAACGGCGTGTTTATGAGATCCTCTAACACCCCTCCAGTCCAGTATCGCAACTCGGATATACACCAGTCGCGACAGCATCTCGGCCCAACGGAATCTTCTTATCCTGGAACCGCTGGTAACGATCCCTATGATAATGGTCCTGGTTTAAGGTATCCAGGAACTGGTGCCTCTGGCTACACCGGGGCCACTGGCACATATGCTCAATATGCAGCATCACAGGGTGGGTATCCTCAACAGGGCTACACTGCCAATACGGTCCAGTTTTCAACGCCTGCAGGCAATGTGGCTTCCTATGGAACAGGACATTCAGTTGCAGCCGCAGGATATGGCCAGACCTCTCCGGACCCCCCGTACAATATTGTGGGTGCGAACCTTCGTGCAGGCACCCAGGGCCAGGCAGACCCATATGCCAATGATCCTTATGCAAGAGATCAGAGAGTACCTGTGACTTCCACTATGGCACCCACTAGGGCTACTTATACAACAGCAGGGCCATCATCTTCCCAAGTATTTGCCGCCGGACAGAACGCCAGTTATTATCCGCAGAGTGCGTCGTCAGCTAGTGCACCTTATTCCCCAGCAGTACAGCCGGGGGACCCATTTTACGGACGTGGTGCGTACACCAGAGGCTTCTAACTTTACAGCTCGTTCTGATTATTTAGCGTCTCCAGCAGGCACAACCTCCTACAGTGCCACTCCAGATCAGTATGAGAGCACCCCTGTCCATAAACGTACAGGATCGTCACAAAATACTCAACTGCCAACTAGTGGATCGTCGCGGCACCGCAACGAACGAGAAACAATTGAACGCCACACTGATTCGAGACATGGCCACCGACCACACCGCCCACGGTAATCTGATACCAAAATCATAGCCTCGGAGTTCCGGATTTGGATCTTTGCCCGCTCTGTGAGATTATCCATTTGTTTCATACCAAGGAAGGGATCCAATAGCCAGCCGTGGTCGCTACCGGAGTTATCTATTATCCAAAAGATAGACTTGGATTTCAGTAAAGAATACCCCAATCATTGAGAGTTGCAAGTTGCAAACTTTCTTGAATAATGCCACGGACGTCATGACACTGGACCAACTACATTTCACCAATGGGCCACCTGATTTACGATTTATCGCACATGAAATTATTTTTACCACATTGGATACGGCGCACTACCTGGAACGGAGCTTGCTACGACATGTGCATTTAACTGGCCATTCACCTTATCATATTTCCACGGTGGCTCTGATGCGAAGGGTGGGATTCTAGGTACTGGGTTGCCGATCCTATTTTCGGGAAAAAAAGGAGGTCCGTCTCATGATTAGTGACGTGGATGATACCGCGTTCCCTCTGCTGTCCGGATCCAGCCCATGGTTGGAGGTTCTGTTTTACATTCCGAGGATGTTTTTGGTTCCATTACCGGTTACGGATGAGCATTAGGTGGGATATTTGGTATGACGTTACGCTAATAGACAGGGTAATGCGATCCGGACAGCGAGGTGAGCATCGGACGACGGCTTGTATATATATGCCAACCTCTACGAAGGAGTTTCCCATCTTACATGATTTCGCCCTGGCTCTTGCTCCGTGGATGTTTCTTTCTTTTATCTTCTTCTCCGAACGAACTAGCTCACTGACACAGATTACACTGGAAAACAAGGCCGCCATGCTTTACTCTATGAATCATATCACTGGATCTTCCCAGGAATTCCGCGGAGAGCACCCTAAGCTCAAGTCACTGAAACCGGACTCTTCAACTACCTCTGGATTACAATGTTTATGTTATCGTCTACCTTTCTGAGGCGCTAGCTAGGCTTGGAAGTTTCCGTGCAAAACCGCTGAGCCCTGCTAGCTTCCAAGACTCCTATGGAGCACAAAATGGTACTCAAACTCCCTTAGGCCACCTGATCAAGTTTCAAGTTATCATTAGCCTCCTTTTGCCTACCAACGTTTCACTTTTCCATTCCTTGGGCTCGTATCATCCGCGAGGGGAGCAGATTTCTTTATAGGCTACAATCCACTGTTTACTGAACCTACCGGGTCTAGAGACATGACAGGTCGCTTATTTCTTCGGCTTCAGTGCGGATTTCACATTTCTCAAGCTCATGGGTTGTAAAGAAACAACACTCCGTCCTAAGGATACCGCTACATAGAAATCCGTCATAACGGAGATCCTTTGCAATGTATTTTGCGGGTTATCAACACAGAAGCTCAGCAACTCGCAACTAGCCGTCATTAGGCATGCCTGGATCTATTTCCGTTTGAGTCGACTTCATCGCACACACATCCTGGATTCTGGAGCCTTCAGATTCTTCATGATCATTTTAGGCTTCAACGGTGCCCAGGATCAAGCAGCCTTGGATTATGCTATGCCTAGAAAGATTACTCATTGGATCATGTTTGTGCATTTCGCGTTGTCATTTTTTTCGGCGCCTTTGTATTCACAATTCATTGTCTTTGCTCTTTATTATGGCCGGGATTTCCCCCTTTTTCAATGCTTGCCGGAGTGATATACCTAGCAGATACTAACTATAGACTAATAGGCCAGGGAACCCGTTTAAGATGAGATAAGGCAAGCAGAGATAAGATGCTTAGATACCGGTGACGGACTTCATATTTGGGGGGTTGTGTGGATACCATATTAATGTTGGGAGGTTGCACTTGTAGGGAATTACGATGGATGAACATATCTCGTATGGGCACGCTTGGTTGCCAAGTAATGGCACCCTGAAGATACTTCACCGTTGGTCATCGGAGGCTTAATTGAAGTTTTCATGAGCTCATTGGGTTGTATTATCATTCATATACTGCTTCGAATCCGTGTTGGTGCAGTGCGAAATGCCTCCCCCTTCGAATGTCTATATGGTTGGTTAACTATCCACGCTTCCATATGTACTTGTTTGCGCCGAGGAGCCTCGGCTGTTCAATAGGCCAATATTAGTAATCTGGGACTAGTGTCAACTCCTTCATGATCAAAAATAGGTTGCTGGATTCGGGCCATCAATATAACTGGCAATCCGAATTTAGATGAAGGCCGGCTGATGTCACGTGGCGTATCAGTGCTCTTTTTATATGAGATGCGTGAAGGGAGATAGACGGAGCGCTGTAAGCAGTGTTGGAAGCGGTGGATGAATTGGCGGATAATTCCTTTAAACAAAAGATCCTGACCGAAAATCCTCGTCTCGTCTCGAGTGCAGTTTCATAACCGACTCGTTGGTGTCGAGTATAACATTGGACGGATTTACCGGAGCCTTCTCATGGTAACTTTGCTTTGGTCCTGCTGATACTACCTGCGGCTGCATGCATGCAACCAGGCAGACATGGTAGGCTGCCATTGCACATTCCAAGCTCAGCCAGCATAAATTGAGACGATGTTAGCACTCAATTGCATCATGCGATCCATCTGATAACTGATGGCGGGTGCTAAGTTGGTGGCGGCGATGAAACCATGGGATGGCGGTACCTGGTAATGTCGAGAGGCGCCCCATATGAACGTTTTGGGACGGCGCACGTAATGACCTGTCAAGTGGCACATTCCCTACCTCTCTGCTACTGTACGCAGTCAGTCACCGCCTTTGCCCTAGAGCGGGTTCTGCTGGCGAAGCTAACGTCACCTAGCTAGCGCTACACAATAGCTTTGTCAATTGTCTGGCAATCTTTCCAGCCCCATTTCCTGGGTCTTGCTTGTGAACCCAAAACTCGAAATGCCATGATCCAGGCAAGTAAGTACTAACTCTAAGTAAGTAGTTAATGGTTGCTGGTCTGAACAGATAAAAGATGAAAGATGCCCGGATACAGATCCCTGCATCCAGCTCCCAACCTAGAGAGGTACCGCCAGAGCAGCCAGAGGAATGGCGGGATGAGGAATGACGGAGCGTGGGGCGTTGTTTTCGCACTCCGCATTCGAGTGAAACCAGGAGCATCCTCTACGGCTTCGGCTAGTTCTTCCCACAATGCTCTGAATCACGTTAGCACGCAGCAAAGAGGCACGGATTCGTTCTTTAGCAGCCTCTCGGGCAAGACATGAAGTTTAATGGCGGGAGAGCCACGCACGTTGCTTGCTTGCTTGCTTTCGTCCAGCCGTCGAGAATCCTGGAATCAGTCCAGGCTTATCTAAAATTGTGTGTAGTAAATAAAACAGAGAGGATCTGATAGGTTTGGCAGGTAGCGAACTACCTCCCAGAGCCTAACTTACGTAGGTAGGTACATTCGGTATTCCCTTCTGGTAGGTACACGCAGATGTAGGCATGTCGTGGAAGTGGGTACCTAGGTAGGATGGTGGACCCGTTATGGGAAAGGGGATTGGGTGGTAAAGTCGTCGAAAAATCCCCCCCCTCCCCCTCCAAGGGGCGTCCGAGGAGGGGTCTTTCTCATCCCACTTCCCGCCCACCAATCGCACCTGGCTGGCAGCAGGCTTGACAAGTCCGCCCAGGCCGCCAGTTGGCTACCGCCCACCCGCCCACCGAATCAGTTGAAGAGGTATCTAAGGTAGGCAAACCGCCTATATTAGTCAGGTAGGTCAGATAGTGCCTGGCCGGTACCTGTAGATGCTCACTAAGGAGGTACCTAGCTTCGAGTTGAGTCGGGTAAAAAAAAAAATCAAAAAAGGTGCCTTGTGTGTGCTAAGCCCATTAAGCACGAGGAAGTACGTGCCTCTATGCCCTGGCGCACTTCATTGCTTAGACACGGCCACCTGTAAGTTTTTAGGATAGGTACCCGCGTGTAGGCACATACTGCTGTAATATAGCGTAGATAAGAGGTTTGTGCCTGCCACCTCAACCTAACCTAGGGGCGAGGTAGAGTTGGTACCTCCCGTACCCCTCCATCTCGTGGCCCCAGTCAATGTCACCTCGCTCACCTATTATTTTTCCTTGATAATTTTTCCCCCCAGGTGAATGTACTTTCCCGTCCAACACTCCTGGGCTGGGGTTAGGTACCTAACCTACTGCATATGTGCACTGCATTTTGCTAGCTGAACCCTCATTCTCGTGAAATCCCCAAGAGTGACGGTACCAGACTATCCACTTTCACATCCACAACACGCAACCCGGCCACCATTTTGCCAACCATCGACAGACACCGCCAGCAGCCCGTCCGGCCACCTTCCCGCCATTCGATGTCGTCGATGAGTTCAATCTGATGCCAGTTTATTTGTAACCTATCTGTCTTCATCGCTCCACCGCCAAACCACCGCTGCCCGCCTCGTACCGGCCCCATTCCTCTCGGTCCGCCCACCATGGACGTCAACGTCGTCAGGAGTCGCGTCGTAGCAACGCTCTCGCCCGACGCCAACGTGCGCCGGGCTGCCGAGCTCGAGCTCAAACAGGTGTGTCCGCCTCCAATCCCGCCCCGAATCGTCCTGTGCGATGCGCCACATGCATTGGATCGACCTCCAACCGCCCCTGCCCGCCTGCTGTGTGTTCTGTTTACTGACACCCCATCACCGACGCCCAGGCCGAGGGGCATGCAGGCTTCACCGATGTTCTCCTCGAAATTCTCAGCGCCGAGTCCGACGACTCCGTCCGATTGTCGAGTACGCTCTCTCCTTCTCCGAGTCCTGTCGAGCTCAGTCCGCCCCCCTGTCTTATCTAACTTTGTCTCTACAGCCGTCATCTATCTAAAAAACCGGACAAATCGGGGCTGGTCCCGGAGCGACCACTACCCCGAAGACCCCCTAATAGCGGAGGATGAAAAGCAACGCTTTCGCGACCGCATCCTCCCCATTCTTGCTGCCTCGCGTGGCCCCGTCCGGCAGCAGTTGCTACAGCTCATCCAGCGTATCCTACACTTCGACTTCCCCGGGAAATGGCCTACTTTCATGGACGTCACTTTACGGCTTCTCCATGCTAACGATCCCCCATCCGTCCTCGCCGGCCTGCAGTGCCTACTTGTCACCTGTCGCGCATACCGCTTTAAGGGGAACCAGGACAGCGGTAGAGGCGAATTCGACAAGATTATCGAGGCTAGCTTCCCAAGGCTTCAACAAGTCTGTAACGAATTGGTAAACCAGGAAAGTGATGAGGCTGGGGAGATGCTTCATATCGCTCTTAAAGCCTACAAACATGCAACATGGGTAAGTTTGCCCTGGTAGGAAAAAGCATAAACCTCTACAAGAGCGCAAACGTTTCGACGTCAGTAACTAACTAGGTATTAGCTTGAACTTTCTAGCTACCTAAGGCAGCACGAGGTTAATATTGGATGGTGTACTATTTTCCTCCAAACTATCTCCAAAGCTGCACCCGCCTCCGCTATGCCCGAGGACGTAGAAGAGAGGGAGCGCCACCATTGGTGGAAAGCGAAGAAATGGGCATACTTCAATCTCAATAGGCTTTGGATCAGGTCAGTCATTTTTTAACCCCAACTAGTTCAGACGGATCTGATAGTTTATCTAATGTCCATCAGGCACGGCAATGCTCAGGCACTCACCGTCAAGACCGACGAGACGACCAAATTCGCTAAAGACTTTGAGACTACAATCGCACCCGAGATCATGAAACACTACCTATCAGAAATCGAGAAATGGGTTTCCAAGACAACCTGGTTGAGCAAGCCCTGCCTCTCTTATACCCTTGTCTTCCTCGACGAGTGCTGCCGCCCCAAGTCTACCTGGAGTCTGATGAAACCTCACCTCAACAATCTGGTCACGCATCTGGTCTTTCCGGTTCTGTGCCTCAGCGATGAGGATGTTGAGAAATTTGAGGACGAACCAGAGGAGTATCTGCACCGCAAACTGAATTTCTATGAGGAAGTTTCAGCACCTGACGTCGCAGCCACCAATTTCCTTGTTAGCCTGACAAAAATCCGAAGAAAGCAAACCTTCGAGCTACTCCAATTCATCAACAGCGTCGTAAGCGATTACGAGCAGGCACCTGTTGAAAGCAAAAATCACATCGCAAAAGAAGGCGCCCTGAGAATGATTGGCACTTTGGCGCCTGTCCTGCTCGGCAAGAAGAGTCCCATTGCCGATCAAGTTGAATACTTCCTCGTACGATACGTCTTTCCCGACTTCAAGAGCCCACAGGGCTACTTGCGTGCCCGAGCTTGCGACACTATCGAGAAGTTTGAGCAGTTGAACTTCAAGGATCAGAACAATCTGCTCATCATTTACCGTCACATCCTTGATTGCATGGCTGACACAGACCTTCCGGTTAGAGTTACAGCAGCATTAGCTCTGCAACCCTTAATCAGACACGATGCTATCCGCATCAGTATGCAGCAAAGCATTCCTACTATTATGCAGCAGTTGCTGAAGTTGGCTAATGAATGCGATATTGACGCACTCGCCAACGTCATGGAAGATTTTGTCGAGGTATTCGCCACCGAGTTGACCCCATTTGCAGTTGCTCTCAGCGAGCAATTACGCGATACGTATTTGAGAATTGTGCGCGAACTTCTAGACAAGAACGAGAGCCGCAACGATGATGATGGAGAATACGGCGATTATTTGGATGATAAGAGTATTACGGCTTTGGGAGTACTTCAAACCATCGGGACCCTGATCCTCACTCTGGAAAGCACACCAGATGTTCTCCTACACATCGAGGCTGTGCTGATGCCCGTGATTCAGATTACACTGCAAAATAAGCTCTACGGTAAGCTCGCCCTATAACATAGCAATCTGGCAATAAGGATAACATATTGACGACTCTTATTCCTTAGACCTATATAACGAAGTCTTCGAAATTATTGATAGTTGTACTTTTGCGGCCAAAGGAATCTCGCCCACCATGTGGCAAGCATTCGAGCTCATCCATGCTACATTCAAATCTGGTGCCGAGTTATACCTGGAGGATATGCTTCCGGCTCTCGATAACTTCGTTCAATATGGCGCTCCGCAGCTCGTCCAGAAACCCGAATATATAGCAGCCTTATACTCCATGGTTGCAGACATGTTCCAAGACCAGAAGGTCGGTGGTGTCGACCGGATCTGCGCGTGCAAACTAGCAGAGGCTATGATGCTCAGTCTTCGTGGCAACCTCGATCAGTCCGTCACGGGATTTATCACGATGGCTATGACAGTGCTCAATTCCCATGAGGTGAAGGTCAAATCTTATAAAATTCACCTGATGGAGATGGTGATCAATGCTATTTATTACAACCCAATCTTGACCCTCGCGGTCCTGGAGGCTAAGGGTTGGACAAACAAGTTCTTCAGCCTCTGGTTCGGCAATATGGAACATTTTAGCCGCGTCCACGATAAAAAACTCTGTATTGTGGCTATCATATCCTTGCTCAGCCTCGACCCGGATCAAATTCCCGCGAGCGTGTCGACCGGGTGGCCAAGACTACTCCAGGGAATCACCTCCCTCTTCAAAACTCTACCCGCCGCTATGAAGAACCGCGAGGAAGCTCTAAAAGACGACTTCACCTTTGATCCCAATAGCTATGATGTCGAGGACGACGAAGAGTGGGGTGAGGAAGATGCAAACTGGGCTGCGGAAGGTCCAGAAGAGGAACAGAACGACGGGCGGGACGAAAGTACCGCATACCTCGATTTTCTTAATGAAGAAGCCCAAAAGTTCAGTCAAATCGAAAACCAGTATCATGACGACTCAGAAGAGGAATTAGGAGAGGATAGTGTGCTTTTGGAATCGCCTCTAGACAAGATTGAGCCGTATCAACTATTACGTGGCGCTCTTATGAGTAAGTCCGACCGAAGTAAGAAATATGTTGATTCTCCTATTAACCTTTGACAAACAGAGATGCAATCAGACAATCCTCAATTCTACTCCGGCCTCACATCACATTTATCTCCCGAAGAGCAGAGCGTTATACAAGGCGCCTTTAACCAGGCAGAAGCGAACGCCCAGGCAGCCGTGCAGATGGCAGCTAATGCTGCCCAGAGTATTCCTCAAATACCACAATCAGCTATTCCTAACGGTGGCGTCAGTTAGGGGGGATAGCTACCTATTATGGTGTAGCCAACAACGCGGTACTTGAAAAAGCTAGCCGCGAACCATATCATAAATACTATAGTGGGCAGAGTTCAACAGGGGTAAGAGTGTCGAGACTCTGTCGGTTGATTATTCTGGGTGCGTAAGGAGCAGGTATGAAAACGAAGGCGAGCGATCTAAGTTGTAACCGTTTGGGTATTCCGACGCTTCTAGCTCCAGAATTCAGCGAGTCCGACGCGGGTTAGCATCTCTACATAGCATATGGTAGCTTAGATAGGTAGGTAGGTAGGCACAGCCTTCATGGAGTTTACGAGAGCGCATTACTTACGTTACTGAATTATCTACATTCCGAACCAGTCAGAACAGGCGGGAGAAGGCACCAGGGACAGAACCAAATACAATTTAATGAGGGCGATGAAGCAAGCAGAAATGCTAAAACGTACTTGCAACTGATCACTGCAAGCGTCTTGGAGACACAAGTGCCGTGGAAGGGAAGGACAACAAGATTCTAGACCGTGCAAACACTCATAAAAATTCAAAAGAGCTCATAGCGCCTTATTCGAATATTCAAGTATAAGTTAACTTCTTATTTTAACATGGAACAGTAGACCAACTCCAGGCCATTGCGGGAGTTGGGCTGACGCCTAGACTGAAGTGCCAAGAATAAGAGAGGATGCGACTCGTCCACAATCAGCATATGCACATCGCTTATACGCTGTCTCGCCGTCACGCGACGAGCTCCCTAGCAATAGATTGTATAAAAGCAATACCGCGCTCCCTAAACCGGTCGCTTTCAACTTCGGGCCGCGTAGCATTCAGCACCATGTTCGAAGGGCTCGTCGCCGTCCAACTCGGCCAATCGGGCAGTCCAGTCCGGACACCCGTCTCTCCCACGTTCGGATCGTGGCTATAGATGAAATTGAGATACGCCCTGCCAATGCTGTCGCTGAGGTCCTTGTGGCTCGGCAGAGAGCCGAGCGCGCCGGTGATGTTCTGGAAGCTGAACGCCACGTTGACGAAGTGCTGCACGCCGTCCTCGGTCTCGGCCGCGCCCCACGGCCGCGTCGCGAAGCGGTACGAGTACACGGGCTGCGCGGCGGCGGCGTACTGCGCGCAGAGCTTCCGCCGGCCGGCGATCATGACGACGTCCCCGTATATGGCGCACGAACGCCGCCATTGGAGGCCGTTTTGGGGGAAGATGGTGCCGTTGGCGACGTCGTAGGGCGGTTCCGAGGAGGGGTCGTTGGGGTACAGCTCTAGCAGCTTGCGGGCGGATGCTGGGGAGATCTGGTACGGTAGTCCGGTTAGGCCTGAGAAACTGGGGTTGGATAATAGGCCGTAGTAGATGTCGGCTGTGGTGTTGAAGCCCGTTGGGCTGAAGCTGATCCCTTCGTCGCTGTTGCTGCCGAGTAAAAGGGGCACTTTGATGAATGACCCGGTCTCTGCCAGGACGGAAGGGTAGTCGGTGAGGAACACCCTATGCAATTAGTATTACATAGGAGAACCCTCTAAAGACGGTGAAAACATACCCATCAACAAGCGGATTCCAATAATTACTTCCCCGCGCCGATAAGAGATCCTCTGGGGAAACACCGCGGAGACAGGACAGCTGGTCCGAAGCATCGCCGCACCCCACCGCTCGAGCAAGGTCATCAAACGGGGACGCATAGTACGATAAGGGCTGCAGCGCCACGCCTATCGCACTTCCAGACTCCAGTATCGCAGCGTGAAAGAGCCGCTCGTTGTCGCGGCCACCGAAGGAATGGAGATGGAGCGCAATCGACTGCGCGCCGGCGGACTCGCCCCAGACTGTGACTCTGTCCGGGTCGCCGCCAAACGCGGCGATGTTCTCCTTAATCCACGCCAGAGCGAGCCGTTGGTCGAGCAGCCCGGCGTTCGAACTACCTTCCGCCAGGACTTGGGGGCTCCGGAGAAATCCCCATAGTCCGACTCTGTAGTTGATGGAAACGGCCACGATGGGATGCTGTGCGTCTTGCGAGGCGCGGACCAGGCCCGAGAGGTTGTATTGCGGGTCCGCGCTCGAGCCGGAGAAGAGGCCGCCGCCGTATATCCATACCAAGACTGGCAGCTTTTCAGATGAGCTTACATTGCGAGGTCGAATAACTATGACGTGAGTTAATGAGTTACGATCTACGGTAGTGAGTTTACAGGAACGAGGCTTATGTAATAGTCACCATTGAGCGTAAGGCAGTCCTCCGAAAGATCAAACGTTGACCCGGCTTGGTAACAGCTGTAGCCGTATGCAGTGGCATCCAAGGGTGCCGGGAAGGACTCGTTCACGGGCCGAGGCCACTTGAAGCGGAGGGGGCCTGTGGGTGGTTGGGCGTAGGGGATGCCGAGGAAGAGATCTTGGTTCCAGGGTCCCGCGAGGTGGTGCCCGTATATCGTGCCGTTCTTGATGACGACGCTTGGGGCTATGGCTGTTGAATCGGCTGAAGCTGATGATGTCGAAGAGAGAATGGCTAAGAGTATGCACAATACATGATGTGCTGACACTAATTTCGATATCATCTCTACTATAATTTACGGCGCGGACCAAGCTATGAGATGAGGAATATGTAACAAGCTCTTCGGGAAGTAATAGAACCGTTGACGAATAATATTATCATTCATATATACATACTATCTATACCGTAATTTACACATGTTTTCACTCGTATAAGCGCCATGTTGAAGAAGAGAGTGGTCTACCAAGCGCGAATTCTCACCAATCCTCACTAATCCACAAAACTAGAAATTTGTAAGCATGAATAATAACTAAATGACGATAAAGCTACTATGGATTGCTCAATGATCTATTGATAGGGGATTAGAAAGTAGAATAGGCACGAATATCTCAGGTAGTGAAGAGATGGACATCGCCTACCCATGCGGAGTTAGTTGCTTACACAACGGGGCCGTCTGCAGTTTGGCGTCGGACTTTTCGGAGATTTCGAAATGTCCCGAGAACGGGATAATGCAACAGCTGGTAGGGATAGCAGCGACTAAGGATTCGGAAATTATTAGCCATGGCAGAGCCAGCGTGCCAAGAAACCACACACCCCTAGAATACACCCAAACTCTACTACTTTGAAGGCTTACCAAACAGCCAAATAAACTCCAAAAAATTAAAAGAAATCAATTTCGTATAGAGGAAAATCAGTCAATCCTATAGATATATATTATACGGTATAAAAGTCCACTAGATGACTTTCTTTGGCTGTTTGTTGAGCTTTCAAAGCAGTAGAGCTTGCGTGTGTGATGGGGTGTGTGTGGTTTCTTAGCACGCCCGCTCTGGCCATGGTGTGCTTAACTTCATTCTCTATCCGCGGAATTGTCGCCTGAATAGGTTCCGAGGGTTACAGCGTCTAAAGCGCGGACTAGTGAGTACGAAGCGTACTTCTACGGGAAAACTAGTTAGATATTTGATGTAGTCTAGTCCGAATAATACTTGCTGTTTGCATCTGGATATATGGGTAAAGGGGAAGGCTTTAAGAATAATCTTAATAAGAGTGTGCCTAGACTTTATAGCAAAGCGCTTGTTAACGTCTCTAAAGTTGAGGTTAGCATTGCCGTTTCCGGCCTGATGAATTCCTTCCAATGACGATGTTACAATTGACATGCTTGGCCACGCTCTGCAGATCCGGTTATGTATTTTCGGGAGGCACCGCTAGGAAACGTAGAACAATGCCAAGACCTCTTCACCACAACATCCAGCTAATGAGTGACATGAATGATTCGTTAGCGTCTTCGTCTCCGCCTTCTCGTCCGATCATCTTTGAACGCTCATGCCGGGCTCTTGTCCTCAGTTCGTTATACCTGCTATCGGGGCTTCCAAGTTTCTGCTCCACGCCGGCGAGGAACCAGAGCCCCCTGGCCAAATGGCCTCGCATCTCTACAGCGCCCTCACTGATATCGATGATCTCGTTGAGAAGCTTAGCAGCAAGCACATCCCTGTCCCTCGCCTGGAGCATATGCGCAAGCTGGAACATCGAGTCCGCAACCCTGGGCCCCCCATGTTGGCCGAAGAGCCCCCTTCGTATGCTGATAGTTCGGGACATTAGCTCCTGAGCTCGGTCTTTCTCGCCTTGCATCCAGTATATCCTCGACAGAAGAGCAATATCCCCACTGTGTTTCGGATAATCAGAGGCCTCGACTTCCTCCTGTTTGAGTCCTTGGAGTTCCCAGCACGTCTGTAGCGCTTCAAGGGACCTCTCTGAATCACCAGCTCGGAGGAAGGTAAGAGCACGAATGGCCTCTGTGCGGCCTCTTTTCAGGGGGTCGTGGGCCATGTGGATAGCCATGGCCCGTTCAAGATATTTTGTAGCTTCTACCACGTCGCCAATTTCTGTAAGACTGCACGCTATCGAGTCATAAACGTCTGCAATAGGGGGCGAGTCGGGTTTTTCGATGCGCTGCCTGGCAGCTAGTGCTTCCCGGTATGCTTTCAGCGCCGCACGAGGTCTTGCTAAGTCCAGAGAAATGTGACCCAGCAGTCGAAAAGCTTGTGCCGCAACCACGCCGTTGTTATCGATTTTGAGACTGAGCCCAAACTCGAAAAATGAGTGCGCCAGAGTCGGCTGTTCTTTTTCCCACAAGTATCTGAAAGTAATCGGTCAGCTTTGTATCGATTTGAAAGACCATCCCATATCACGTACGTGCCGGCGCGGAATATCAACTCTGCCCACGTGTCAAGACTATTGGGCGTCACCTTATGATCGTGGGATAGGGACATCAACCAGTTGATGTGGACGAGAACAACGCTGCAGGTTTCCCACGATTTATAACCATGCCCCTGGTACGGGCCTTTGGCGGCCCATGTGTTGGGGAAGTCGTGGTAAAGGATCTGAACGACGGTGTCGAAATAGTAGACTTTTTGATTGGTAGAGAGCTGTTTGAGCACAGATAGCTGCACGAGTCGATGGATAGACAGGGTCTTGGAGGCTGCGATTCTGGTAACTAGGGCGGCTCTGGTAAGCTCCATCACGGCATCGCCAAAGCTATGACGCTGTTAGTGACGAGTGTGGCATGGTAATGAAACATCTCCCAAGCTGCTTACTCGAACTCGTCAAATAGGAATTGAAGTTTGTCATCGTCCAGCTCTGCCTTGGTATCTGTGATTAGTCTTTCGAGAACCTGATCAGGGTCAAAGAACGCGAGTATGTTCTGTAGAGTGCGGGCCTCGTCCGAAAGCTTCTCGAGAGCCATCTTGACGGCCCGAGGATCATCGTCCGGCAGGTCAACGATCCCTTCACGCATTTCCAAGCAGTGTTCGCCATGTTGTTGCTATGCAAGCAGGCATGGCACGGTTCGTAATATGCTCTGTGGCCGGCTATCTGCATAGCAACAACGGGTATGTCAATCGACTTATCATATTCCAACTAACCTTGAAACCTCCGCCGCAGTCACAGTGAAAAAGTCAGACTATGGGCACACGAGGGCCTTGTGGACTCGGTAGCAGCTCTAACCACAGGATATCGTGAGATCTGAGTACTCTCCACTGTCCCTTTGAATGCCATTTCGGCTGCGACTTTGTATAAGCACTAGGCCAGTGCAAGAAGCCAATGAAATCAGTGGAATCAAGATATTTCTCTATCTCCCCAGTTCTCACCTACATAATTATACCCCTGTTAGAGGTACCGCTAAAGAGATCGTTACTACCTAAGTACATATATATGCTAGTAAAAAGCTAGTAATGATGCGTTTAAATGATGTAACGGATCAAAACAAGGGGAATGCGGAACTAACCAGGGTTAGAAAGAAGTCACGGAGCTGAAATGGCATTCAAAGGGATACGAACCCCTTACCATTTAAAGTTTTGATGAGGAGTAAGATTCTTGAGCGACGTACTTAGCGTCTGTTGGTCTATTTCTTGTACTATCTTGACGAGGTTGGGCATTCGTCTCTTCTAGGTATTGTTGCCCTTAGAACGACACTAGCTCGTCACTACACAAGGCTATACAGGAGTAGCTAAAGGAAACGATCGATAATTAAGAAACATGATAAAGTTACTTGAGGCTCCTTTTTTCGAATGAGCTGGGGTATCTAATAAAACCTATCTAGGCAGTTAGATTCAGGTCAACTTATCGAAACATCATCGTTGTAATGTGGCTACCTCTCGTTTTATAAGCGGTCGCTATACAAGTTTTTAATTGGAAGATGCCTTGTATTCTCATAAAGATCGAATTTCTTAGCGGGCTAATCACGAGTTGTTCCGCTCCGGGGGATATCGCATCAAATCGACGCAGCTGATTGTCTAAGGCCTTTAGGCTAATACCACTTTCTCGACAGCAGGGGGGCTATCAGGATCCTTCGTTATTTCCCCGAACATAAAACCATCAAGAAGGACTTCCCCACGCACTTCCCGATTATTTTCATCCTCAGTCATTGGTGAAAGCAACACTGGGACGCTGCATCCGCTGATAATCCAGATCTCATCCCCCACACCGCACTGTTCTCTGGCAAGCCCTATATAGCCTCTTTCTGTGATGAAAGGTTGCCAAGATAGAAGGCGCTTCATCCTCATAAAACCTTTTAAACCATCTCTTTGGGATACTTGATATTCCAAACCCCGCTCCTCTAGTTGGTTCCCTAAAATCGAACCTCGGCACCAACGATAAAACATCTCCGGCACCTCATCTGATGAAGGGACGGGGGATAGATAAACCCCGAGAAGACCTATGGTGCGACAAAATGCTCTAGCCCGACTCAACTCGTCGTTATAAGGTGTTTCCTCTATTGGCCTTGTCATGTAGAAGTCGAAATACTGTTGGAAAATTCTTGAGTTGGGGTCTGAGAATTCCGCGCGTCGCTCTAATTGGACAAACTCGCCAAGATCCTGAATGCGGTCTACCATAACTCCCGAGACAACCAATTCATTTGCATTAAATGAATAGTCCAAAGAGAGCGCGCCTGACGCACCAAAGTATTTCTCGTCGTAGGATAAATGCGAAAGACCTAGACAGCGGCACAGACTATTGGAATCCCAGTTAGGCACCCATGATGGCGCTGAGAAGTGTCGATATTGCTGATGGCCTAGTTTGTCCCTGCATATGGCGTCGCGCTGAATAGGGGCGCAGAGAGCAAGGAATTCTAGGTCTTGGTGTAGTTCCGCATGCGTCACGACGAACGTCTTATATACTTCCTCTGGCTCAACGTCGTAACGGATGGGGTTTCCGGCGGTCTCTTCTGAGCTACAAAGGCCGAGGAGCGCGTAGATTTTGTCGCAGGGCAAGGCCGTCTGCGTTAAACGCAAGTTTTCAAGCAGCCACAGCAGTTTGAGGTGGCGTTGGCTTTTGAGAGGCTTGTTGATTTCCCTCAGGGTAAGTAGTGGCCTAAATGTGCCAATGGTAGCGAATTTAGAGGCCTTCAGTTCTTTTGGTCTTGCCATCAAGGCACGACTTACTATGTCTAATCCCGAGAACAGATCTTCCATGGTGAGTGCATCTGCGCCGCATAAGAATATTGCGTGCCGTGGAACTGTGGCCTCTTGGATGACCCATCTTCTCCGGAACCACTGGCAGTCTAGAAGACGTTTGATGGCGTCAAAGCCCATGGGGTCGAAGGGAAGCCAGTCATGTTCATCCTGTTGCCCTGGCACCCATCTTACCACATGACGGAGGTAGTGAAAAGCATATCGGAGATAGCTGTCGTATTCGTTGATCCATATTATGACTGCGGCAGCCTGGGAGTAGATACGTCCCATGAGGGGAATCTGAGCTGCTTTCTCAGCCATGTCAGCCTGATTAATGCAGGCCACGTCAATCCACATCGGAAGCCTGGAGCCATTTTTCCATATTTCTGGGAGAGTCTCTACCGTATGGCAAAGCAGACCGATAAGTAAAGACTCCAGATGTCTTGAGATTTGGACGTCTTTATTACCACATCCCGACTCAATGTGCATCAGACTCGTCGCTTTCTCGCCGCCCCAGACATGGGAAACTGAGATGTACGGTGGCGTGTCATCGAGAGAGAACCGTCTTATTCGGGCAGCGAGTGCCCCTGAAGCGGTCGCCGGAAGCAAGTCTAGAAGTCGAATCTCTTTCGTAGCGTCGCTCAGACAGTAGTAATTCGAATCCATAGGCCTTGCTCGATCGTAACAGATGGATTTGCGTAGAATTAGATAGATCCTGATACCCCGCTCTGCTCATCGTCTTCCCATTCCTTGCTAGCAACTAGGGCGCCACCTATACGGTTGCTCATAGAGCTCACTATTGACGAAGTTAATTACCCTATTATTCAATTTTTTCCCTCAAAAAATATCTTTTAAAAAGGCATTATCTTTCTATATTTCTCCACCTCAGGTTAGAAAAAGCTCTGGTCAAAAAATAATTCTGAAAGTGACAAGTTTCATGACAGCGACCGTTGGTAAGTGTGGCTTAAACCTGTGGCTTGCGCACCCCTTTTGCCTTGAAGCACGAAGGATGGTGGTTATATACTACCCATGTCAACTACCGCCATCCCTTCTATAGCATGAATTGTCCTTCTAGAATGTTACGCTGGCATTTGAAACCAATTGTTAATTGTGTAAACTATAGTTGTTTTTCCGAAATAGAACTTGCAGGGAAGTGGCAAGGAGAGTGTGTAATAAGAACCCCTTAATTACGGTGGTTACCAGACCCTCTTCTCTATCCCCTCCACAACATCAATACCGCCTAACAATCTCTTTATAACACGTTATATTATTCATTCTTCAATTGTCGCCTTACTTAATTTATAGTAAGGATATTCAATTGCGAAAGACTCTAGAAGTCCTGACTGAGCAGCCATGTCTCCTCCTGAGTCCGCTATCCTCGCCGCTCTCTCATCCTACCGCACACATATTGGCAGCTGTAATCATGACGCCTTCGAAGCCATGATTAGAGACATGGATGCTGCCGATCCTGATGACGAGGATCTCTTTGAATCAGACGAGGCGCTAGAAGAGGCTCGTGTGGAATTCACCTTGCGGCTCGTCGGTGACAACCGCGAGACGCACCCGCGCATCACTTGTCCGTCGGATGTGCTGACGTATTGGGAAGACTTGGCGCCCCAGCTCGCTCTCGATGGGGCTTCGGTACATCACGACACCTCCTGGCGCGATGAGATGAGAAATATCTACACACGGGGAGTGCTACGAAGTCTCAATGAGCGATGCACGGATCCCGTTACTACTTGGGAGTTCCCTGCCGACCTGGCTGTCATTATGCAGCATGTGGACAGCCCAGAAGGCCCTGGATAGTACAAATATCGCGATGAGAATGAGAGAGCGATATTCTTCCAAGGTTGGGTCCGCGACGTCGGGCTGAGCGACCTGACGGAAGAAACTGCCGCACGACTGGTTAGGACGGCTGATGAGATAATCGATCAGACGGTTGGACTTGGGGAAGAGAATGAGATTGCTGGTGGATGGGCGTGTGGTCAGAAGGGGAACGAGGCGACTTGCTACGCTGTGTACAGCCGACCGCAAGACTCGGGCGATGAACCAGATTGGTCATGGCGCTACGTTGCTAGCCTGGGACAGTTTGGCACGCGTGTTTTTGAGCCTACCCTCAATGACCCAAAAGGTCGAAGCCGACTTGCTGGCAAGACGTGTGCACGAAGCCTCAAGCATCCTCTCCCTCTCAGCGTGCACTAGATTTTCGTGAATAATACTTTCGTGATCAAACCCACTCAAGTGGAATGTCGTCGCCAGGCGGCAGTTTTTGTGTGGGTTGTACAAGCGAAAGCCATTGTCGCCTGTAGGGTCATAGTCAAGTATCCAAACCGTAGCGGCCGACCCCTCAGGGTGGAGGCCGGGGGGGAGCCTACGAAACGAACCCTGCTCGTCAACATCTAGATCTTCTACTATGAGATCAAGGAAGGCTGCTGTGCCTAGGTACATATGGTCTATACGACTGCGCAGGTAGACGAGAGCCTTTGGCCAGAGATGGCTTTGCACAAAAGAGCGCTGCTCCCTATCCAACCCCTCATCTCCAGGGGGCGTCGGGCTGCTCGAAGGCCCAGGGGTACCGCCTGCCGATGGGGTCCGAGAAGTAGGCTGCAGTTGTCAGTTCACGGGCTTCTTCAATTTGTGATGAGGCGATGCCCTGACTGTCGCTATCCCATAGAAACCCCGCATTAGGCACATATAGAGAAAGGGGCAGGAACGGAATGAGGGCATGTTCGGGAATATTCTTGGCATGTCGCGCCAGGCCTAGCGATTCTAGATCGACAGGCTGCTGTGGGCTCAGAGACCGGCGAGTAGAAGGATCAAGGAATTGTAGATTGTGATTCCTTCCACCTGATGTCTTGAAGAAAGGGGTTAGCATGCCGTACACTATGATTAACATGATGGGAGGTAAGCCAACAGCACGGAGGATGGCGAGCGCCGTTCTCCATGTCAATTGCGGCCATTTGGGTGATGTTTTCGGTGAAGACTGCGAGTACAGATCCCGGGCTGTAACAGCAGCATAGCTAATAATCCAGTCGGTGGCATTACAACCCAGCATGCCTGCTAGGATGACGAAGACTTGGCGCGTACAGGCGAGGCGAGAACTACTTTTACCCCTAAAACCAAAGAGTGATAATAAGAGAAGACATGCGGCCACAACTGCTGATGCCTCGAGTGCGTGTGATTTCTCATCGGCCCGCATGCTCCTAAACCGTTGCCAAGATTGGAGTAAGAGGGGTGCAGACGATATAGTTGGTGCAACACACCAGCGGCGACGGAGGTGCCCATTGGATGTTTGATGTAGTATCATTGATATTGATATGAGTCTGGCCGCTATGACAATAGGACTCAATGTCTACCCGGGAAGAGCTGTTGCAAAGGGGTATGATAACCGGGGAAAGAGATCCAACGTAAGCTGTCCCCTGGCAAGAAGCTCGGCGTTGGCCCGATGTTGCCTTTCAACCATGTCCGGCGTTTTGCTGCTTGTAGCAGCCACCAGAAGGGCAACGGAATCAAACGAAAGAATGTGTATGAATTCCCATCCACAGCTTAGCACAAGTGTTCGGTACTGTTAGAACATGCTGGGGGGGAATTGAAAAGGCCGTGGTAGATTGTCTTTAGCTACTGTTGAATTAGAGTATAAGTGAAGAGTGAAGGGAGGCAGCACCGCTTACTTGAGAATTTGAACCTGCAATCGAGTCTTAACGGCCACACACAAAAGCGTGATCGGGCCGAACGACTAAGAGGGGCGTATAAGAACGGGGCGTATAAGAACGCGGAAATCGGAAATATGTCTGCGAGAGACCGTATGAGGGGTTCGTCCACGTGTATGTGATTGAGTATGTAATTGAGGCTCGGTCTATCGTGCCACAATACTCGATTCGACCACTAATAGGCATCAAAAGGGTGTGCTCGTCTATCGAAACTGGCTTAGCCTGGCGGTGAAGGACTCTCGCTAAGAGAGGATGGTACTGTGCAACCTTATCATGAGTTTTAAGCAAAAGAAAGCTTACATATATATGAATTGGTCTTGAACTAATGAGTAACAAGGCTTCATTGAGTTCTGAATTAATCTCGCCTGTCACTGGCTCCTACCTAACACAGAAGACATCACCTTATAGTGATTAGATGTAGGTAGGGTAGCAATATTGATCCCTAGATATTATCGGTAAGGCCTTGAACATAAGCATGAGGTTACGTTTATGCTACTCCTCATATAGAAGGAGTACCATCATGTAAGATCCCCCAAATTTCAATTTGCACTACTAGGAGGAGAACGTCGGATCAAGACATCCATGTCAGGAGCGATTCTGCCTACGGCAGTGTCGGCAGTGTGCACCGATTGGTAATCCAAGTTGGATTGGGGAAGATAGTCGTATTACCTATGAAGTGGTAAGAAGAAGATAATATATAAGTTCTTGCCACCACGAGGGCCGGGCTTAGAGAAGATGGATGACGAGAGGCCAAAGATAGTCAATGTATGAATTAAGCATTATGAATCGTGTTCTGTGGTTTTTCGTGTGTTTTTGGCTTTGCCCATCTAGCCTGGCGTTTCCAGGTGCTCCGGTTGGTCCAGCTCAACCATCCCACGCCTATAACCTCGCCAGACGAGCAGACTGCAAAACGGAGACTGTTGTCTCCGGAGATGGCTGCGCAACTCTTGCCCAACGTTGTGGTATTTCGGGGGCCGACTTTACAAATTACAACCCTGACCAAAACCTTTGCTCGACTCTGCAAGTTGGACAACGTGTCTGCTGTGTAGGTAACTCTCATTACCGTCAGAATTATATTGTATCTTGAGATTTGACCTTTTCAACCAGTCGTCAGGAACCCTTCCAGACATCCGACCGAAGCCGGAGTTCAATGGGACTTGTGCTTCGTATGTCGTGAAACAAGATGATACTTGTTCTAGCATAGCCGCAGCTAATGGCCTCACCGCATCGGAAGTTGAAGATTTCAACAAGATTAAAACGTGGGGCTTTGACAGCTGTGCCAACCTTGGTCTTGGGGTTAGAATCTGTTTGAGCGGCGGCGACGCACCTTTGCCCGCTCCCCAACAAGGCGCCGTCTGCGGCCCTACTGTTCCAGGTACTAAACAGCCGCCCATAGGAACCAATATCAGTACTCTGAATCCCTGCCCACTCAACGCTTGCTGTAACATCTGGGGCCAGTGTGGCATTACAGGCGACTTTTGCGTGCCAACTACAGGCAAGTTTGGTAATCCTGGCACAGGACCACCAGGCTCAAATGGCTGCACCTCCAGTTGTGGCCGCGAGATCGCAAACAATGGTGAAGCGCCAGGTTCCTTCATCCAAGTTGGCTACTATGAGTCTTGGAATATGGATAGGCCCTGTCTGACTATGAAAGCCAAGTCGATCTCCGGATTGAAGTACACACATGTACACTGGGGCTTTGGGAAAATTGCGTCAGATATGAGTGTGAGTATCAACGACACGTACAAACAGTGGGACGATTTCAAAAGTTTGAGCGCCTCAGGCATCAAGACAATTCTGTCGTTCGGAGGCTGGGGCGACTCGACCGACCCTGCCACGTATGAAATCCTTCGCACGGCCGTGAGCCCAGGTGGCCGGGCAACCTTTACCGATAACGTAGCCAGCCTTGCTAAAGATGAAGGATTAAATGGAGTTGATATCGACTGGGAATATCCAGGGGTGGGTTAACAAGTTCCCTCTCAACCACTTGCTTTCTCACCATCGCCATCCTGATTGCTAATTTCAACTACCAGGCGCCTGATATCCCAGGCATACCTCCAGGACAAAAAGAAGACGGCGAAAACTATCTCGCTATGTTAGAAATGCTCAGAAGCAAGCTAGACAAAAGCAAAACACTTTCTATCGCGGCACCCGCTTCCTATTGGTATCTAAGACCATTCCCTATCGCCAACATGTCGGAGGCGCTCGACTACATTGTCTATATGACATATGACTTGCACGGCCAATGGGATGCTGGTAACAAATATGCGCAGGAGGGCTGCCCAGGAGGAAACTGCTTGAGAAGCCACGGTACTCTTTGCCTACCTCTGTCCTAAGTCAAGTAAACTAACAGACTCAACTAGTCAACCTCACTGAAACGATGGATGCACTTGCTATGGTTACAAAAGCCGGCGTTTCTACTAAGAAAGTGGTCGTTGGCATGGCAAGCTACGCACGCTCGTTCAAGATGGCCGACCCAAATTGCTCGGGGCCAATGTGCACATTCCTAGGCTCAAACACCAGTTCCCAAGCTGAACCAGGGGAATGCACAGGCACTGCAGGTTACGTCTCTAACGCAGAGATCGAGAGCATCATAAATAGGAAACCGGCAAGCCAGACTTGGCATGATAGCGAGGCCGACGCGGATTTCATTATCTATGACTGTGAGCAACCCCTTGACCTTATATGCGATGTTTTGCTGACAATTTATGTACCAGTAACCGAATGGGGTTCATATATGACCGATGAGACTAAACGGTCTCGTACAGACCGTTGGAAAAGCCTTAACTTTGCGGGTACTGTCGACTGGGCCCTTGATTTGCAGCAATTTTCTGAAGACGATGGCTGTCCAGCAGGAACATGTGATTCACCAGGGTCGCCTTCATCCACTTCTTCACTCATCTCTTCTTCACCCATCTCTTCTTCACCCATCTCTTCTTCACCTACTTCCTCTCTACACATTTCTCCTTCATTCACTTCTTCACCCACTTCTTCACCCGTTTCCTCTTCTCCCCCTAAAGTGACTACGTAACCGGCCTGTGACTACCAGCAGGCGTTTTTCTTATTTGTAAGTGCTAAATCTTGAGAGCGTTATTCTAGATTCAACACTGACTAACATTTGATGTATAGGGAGAGTTCTACTCGGGAGTAGGCAACGATATATTGGGCATGGGGACTCGCTCCTGTTGGAAGGAACCTCAAGATTCGCTAGAAGATGATCCGCCTCCGCCAACGTGTCTATGGGGTACAGCTGTCCGCCCGGACTTGAAGATATGTGCATATGCCAACGACGACTGTACTGGCGAGTATGTTTTGACCGACGGAGACAATTCAGGCCCCTTTTCGCTGTCGGGTGGCAAGGTGATAAAATCGGCCCAGGATGTGGAGGGCTGCGATAGCTGCTGAGTTGGTCACGGTTTCGATACTTGCTGCTGGCTCTCTCTAGTTATATAAATATGGTGAGTACTTGTATAACGCCAACTATCGAACAATTACTGTACACCCACGCCATTTCTTCGAAGTTTGTTTGTAACATGAAGCCAACGAAGCTCGATTGGTCGGTTCAAACCATACCCAGTCTTAAGCCATGTTACCTACCACCATAATAACTTATTATAACATATCCAATATCAGCCGAACAACAAGCATACGGAATCCTTGTAATGATACAGTCCGTCAGAGAATCTTCCCGCCACACTATTTCTCAGCAGCAACCGCTTTTACCTCAACTCGGTACTGGTCATCGTCACTATCTTCATGAAAGGTGTACACAAGGGAGTCGTCAATAGTCCTCGCGATTTCCCTGCTGCTCTGTAAGTTACCAATTGAGCCATCTTGTACGATAGGTGCGAGCAGTGTGGCTAATGCAAGCGGCGAGCTATCATGTACAGGCACCTCGTAGTAATATACCACCCAAATAGAAATCAGAGCTAGTACAGCTTGTATAGCTGGTATTAAAGCGAGGACCATGATCACATATTCCCAGATCACATCCAGCTCGGACGCTTGGCCGGGAATAGTAATGTTGCTAAACTGGCCCCAGGGTCCGTACAGGTCATAAACTGAGATTGCCGCTGCTGTAAAACGAGCGATGAAATCATCACTCATAGTTTGCCCGTTTGGCCTCACAGAAGGTGTCCAAAATGATTCATTCGGAAAGCTTGAGCCTTGGAAACGACCGATTGTCGATATGCCATTGAGGGAACCCTCGATGTCAAGATCTCCCCATCCGATAGCACCTGATAGAATTCGGGCTTGCGTATCCGGCAAAGAGAGGTCTCCATGGGTAGTTTCGTTTCTACCGTAATAGTACATTAAATCGATAGTGTTGTTGCATAGAAAAAGGTCAGTTTCGTCGTCATCCGAAAAGATGGCATACACTTGCGTACAGCGAGCACCACAAGTGTAATTGGTGTCCGAGATATAGATTGTGTAGTCGAGAGGCGCCATTGGCACAATGAAAACTTGTGTCCCGTTGTAACCGTCAAACATAATGATTGTTTTGTCGAAGAAGGTAGTCCTGTTCGTGACCCTTAAGAGTTCACATTCGGCATAGGATTCAACTTCTCTCGCATAGGCGTTCCACTGTGTCAGACTACTCATACCCCAACCTGGGTAGTTCGAGATGGCATTCAAATAGTGCCGCGACTCAGTATCAAACGTGACACTTCGAAGATATGAATAAAATTCGTCTCCGGGCTCCAGCTTAATAACTTGAGTGCCAACAGCACCGATTCCGTAAGCAAATGCCGTCGAGCGTTGTGAAGCCAGACTGGACGTAGTGTTGTTAGGCTCTAGGTATGTATCCCCAACCCATTGCTGAAATCCAATATTGGTAAATATCGATGTCGTACCATCGCCAGTGACGGCGGGAAACTCTCCCTTATCCGCCGACAGAGGGCTGACTCCATACGTCAAGCCTATTAGAGCTGTGCCCACCTGTGCACCAAGCACAATGAGAAGCCATACACTACAAATAAACCGCAAGCCCCATTTCCCGTGCCAAAGCAATCGAATGGCATTGACCTTTGAGTTATCGAAATCTAAGATGAGGTAAAAAACCTTTGGCGGGAACGGGCTGTGAGCCAAGATCACCCACTTGATAGCCTTTGCAAAAGCATTCAAGCTAGCGTCGAAATTCAGAGATAGAGCTATAGTCAGCCCAGCGGTCAGAGCATTATAAACCTTCGTATCGTCGTCTTCTAAGAACGCTCGGCTATCATAGGCCTTTATGACTCCTATGTAACCAGCGCAGATGGCTGCAGTGATGAGCCATCTCCCCATAAACTTGAGGAGTAGCCGGACTGCTTGCTCGTCATGGTTGAAGTGTTTATTCGTTGATCGCATGGCCTTGGCGGCCTTAGCCCCCCCATTTCTGAACATTGCTCGACCCATAGGAGGCTTTGATCTCCGGTGTATGTATGTTAGAGAAATTTGAGTGCGTATTCTTCTCGAAATTGATGATGACCCCGTGAAATAGAACGGTCTTGAGGCTCTTCTTCAGTGTGTCGCTCATATTTTATACTCTATTGTTCACAGAGATATCTACGCTGATACCAGATGGCGCAGTGGCTTGCGAGGATAATATTACACCACATCAATTTGCATAAGCGCCAGAAGGCTTGCAGAATCTGCAATCGCCCCCCAAGCTTGGCATAGGTTTATTATCGTCCGCGCGGTTACCAGATGCTCGCTAACCTACCAGCCACTGGGCTATATATAGGTTTCTACGGCCTCTTTCAATTCACTCAGTATAATTATAGGGTATATAGCACTAAAGTAGATTTGGACTTTGACAGTTGATCCCAACGGTTTGTAAAAGCTCTTTTTACCTCACTTTGGAGCACCGTATTAGCCCAGCAAGGTTGCCAGACGATTTACTAACCTAGATTAAAAAACAATAGCTAAAGCAAGGTCTAAAGCCGGAGCAACTTCAAGGCCACGGTCAAGGGCCGAAGCCAAAGGTCAGAGCCAGTTAAGCGCTACACGCCCTCTAATTACGGTCATCGTCCCAGGATGCAAAAAAGCAAAAGCATACGGCAACCTGCATATATTGAAACAGGCTAGGTGCATACCACTAGAAGCCTAGCCACTATTACTACATAACACTTCTAGGGTACGGACGCAAAGTTACCTTTGAAGAAAAGAAGATAGGCATATACTGAGGACTGTGGATAGAAAATACGTCCCTAGAAGCAAGAATAGTTCTGCGGAGCCGCCCAAGGTGTGCCTCGAGTGGCTTGACCACGCGGCCCATCTTAACCGCGCATCACACATGCTAGCCGCCGACCGCCCATATCCTTGAGAACTAGGTAGACTGACCAACCATTGGTTAATTTTGAATGATGCTACATCCCGTAGAATCGGCGAAAGAATGATGGTACGCAGCGGAAAAGAACTTCAGCTTTGAATGATTTGAGGAGAAAGGGGTTGGGGAGAACAAGAAACGCATGAAGATGGGCCGGTTGGGTCTAGTAGCTTCACAACTCGACGTAAGGGCAATAAGCGACGGGGTATTCTGAGCAGGCAGGTCCTATATATACGCTATCGATATTGGCAATCAAAGCATCCCGAATACATTTTCAACAATTTTGAATTGTAATTCCTCTTTACTGCTTTTATGATGAAATATATGGATATGGAGCTAGAACAAAATGTATTGTAATACAATCGAAAGTGATCATATTGGAACGGAACACAATATACACATGGGTTTCTAAGTAACTAATCTACGTATCAATTGATGCCTAAGAGATCTGACCGGTGCTAGTCACTTTATAAGGGATAATTGTCTGTATGTGTGTAAAAAGGCAACAGGAAACAGCGCCAAGTCTTACGAGTACTACAAACAAAGCCACAATATAGGACTTCCGGCTTTGTCGAACCACACATCGCTAATACTAGCCTCATCCCTTGCCTTCAAACTAATACTTACTAAGTTGCACAAGGGGTCACGCAGGGTTTCAGGATGGCAAACAGCCATCCCTTAGAATGATAGATCAGAATAGAGGTGTACAAATAGAGCAGGATCTTCCCGACCGAAGACAAGAGGACCCTTGAGATACTAAGAATATCTAAGTAATCCCTTCTCACAAATTTAACCACCACTTAGCAATGGAAGAATTGAAAGGGGAATTTGGCAGAGCGATCATCGAGGGTGATGCGCGTGCGGTAGACATTCTTGTTCAAAGACTAGATGTCAACGCTCCACTACGTGGACGTGGCGGACAAACGGCGCTCCAGGCTGCGGTTAGCAACGGATACCTCGAGATTATCAATGCTCTTCTTGGGTGCGGAGCGGACGTCAATGCTGCACCGGCTGAACGTGGAGGTCGAACGGCACTCCAAGCTGCAAGCGAAAGAGAAGACGTCGAAATCGTAAAAGAGCTCATTGATGCCGGCGCAGAGGTGAACGGCCCACCAGCCAAAGACGGGGGGCGAACAGCACTTCAAGCGGCCGCCGAAAAAGGGTCTCTCCAGATAATAGAGTACCTTCTGGCAAAGGGAGCAGATATAAATGCACCGGCAGCTAAATATGGGGGACGAACGGCACTCCAAGCTGCCGCCGGCAGAGAAGCCACTAGCGGAGATACCACCAGGAAAGAGAACTCCCTTGATCTCGTCAAACTCCTCCTTGACCACGGAGCGGATGTCAATGCTCCGGCCGCGGAAGGCGGAGGAAAAACGGCACTCCAGGCCGCAGCCGATAAGCGGTCTCTCGACATAATCCGACTCCTTGCCTACCCACCGCACCCGCCGAATGCTTCTATTATATCTCCCATTAGCATCAACGGAAATACACTATCCCGGGAGACGAAGGTCGTAAAAACCGGCACGATCTGTGTGACCGATTTTATACCTATCTTGGTCCAAACCAAAAAGCCTATGACAACTATACAAAAAGGCCAGCTTGCCCTATTGAAACTTGAGGTACAAATACACCTTTCCAACCTTACGTACAGATGCCGTAGTCGAATGGCCGATTTCACGAGCACCCTATTTGAGAACATCCGGGAATTGGACTTTATCGCATACGCAGACGTTTACCAACAGCTATTCAAAATCTCGCCTCACCTAAAGCGAACGTCTAATCTCTCACAAAGAATTGAGCTTCTTTTCCACAAAGGGGTGAACCCGGAATCCAGCAATGTTACAGCTGCTGTTGCTAAAACTGCGCGTGTTGAAGCAAGCGATCTTGAAATAGGACGCCAAATAGGACGCCAAACGGTGCGACTGGTTGTTCAGAGCCAATATCTAGCTGATTTAGCTATGATCGATGCGGTAGAAATTATCCAAGAAGCTGGTGCGGGTAGTATCAAAATAAATGTGGTGCCGAAGGTTAGGGATGAAGGGAAAGCGGGGACAGAGCGGCTGTGTGTCGCGGATAGTCCGATGGTTTGGTCACAGAGTGAATAGAGGCCAGCGTACGGCTAGGAAGTGTATTATAGGGCTCAGTAGAGTTGTCAATTGATTCCTGAACCTCCCAGGTCTCAGGGGCACCTATCACCTATATATAAAGCCAGATCCTAGGAAATATAATCACCTGACACGGATAGTGCCTTCGGCTAGTATTGACCAAAATAGTCGTAGATTATATGTTGTTGGCTTAGTAATCTGTATTTTGAACGGCTAAGGAGTAGCTTCTACTAGAAGCATCGTACGTACCCCTATCTCTGCTCGACTACACTAGCCTAGTCGGTAGTATTCCAACCAATATATCCGAGTCTCTCCTAATGGAATACGAGTACATACAAACTTATATAGGAACCTTCACAGGCTAATAGACTGATCATTCCATTTTGGGCACCTAGGTAGTCAAGTGTGTGTGTGAAGACACAACCAGAAACATCTGATCTTACGAGGAGTAGTCACAAGCCTAGGCGCTGTTATTTGCGAATTCAAGTCCTTATATCGTATTAGAAACTGAGTATCAATGGAGTGCTACCCCAACCCAAATTGATCAATTCAGGCGGCCGGGCTTCAGACACCAAGAGGCGAATCACACACCATACAACGATACGGATGATATAGAGGCACATGAAAATATGATCGCGACGTCATGATAGTTGAATGCTGCCTTCAAGCAACCGTTTCCAATAAACTATTTAGCCATATCCTATTCAAAATCATACAAAATGCACATATCTCGCTATTACCCTCTAATACAATACCCTACCACAACCAAAGTACGGTCCTTAAGCAGCAGGCTCCACAGCCGGAACGGCTGTGGCTGTAGCGCATAACTGGGTCAAGGTGTTTGTAGAGGTAGCGCAACCTTGAGGACAGGCTGTCTGGCATCCCTCAACCCAGAGCAAGGTGTTGACGCTGCAACCGCAAGGAATGATCATCTCCTGCTCATACGTGCAGCCGGGGATCGGGCAGCGGATGGGCTGGCAGTTGGCGGGTCGCGTGGTCAAGGTGACGGTGGGGCAGGGCCGAGGAATAGGAGTAACAGTGGGCTTTCCGGGTGGCAGAGTGGTGATCGAGGTGATGATGGTCGTCGTTGTCGTTGTCGACACCCGGCTAGTGGGGGTTGGGCGTGGGGGCGGCCATCGGGGCAGCGTGGTGATGATGGTGGTGGCGATGGGGTCTTCAGCCTCAGCGGCAACGTCGGCGACAGAGTCAGCCACTGGGTCGGCGGCAAGAGCAAAGCTGTCGATCGTATTAGTAATGTCGCAATAAGATCGTGGCATGTGGATTATTGGGAGCCATACCCGGCTAGCGCCGCAGCGAAGGTAATCAGGGTGAACTTCATTGTCGTTCAATGTAGATGGAATGGGTCTCTATCGTCGATCAGTATTGACCATGTAAAGATCGTTGTCGTGATACCTACAAGGTTGTCAAACGAGATCTTCAAGAGAGCTGAGGAGTGATCTGCGGCCTGGTGAACGAGCTATAGGTCATTCTGGGGATATGAGATCGGTGTTTATATATTCATATCCTCAGCTCTACTAGTACAATCAATCTCCCGACCAGGATGACGAAGTTCCGTCTATCGTCCCCTCTTTTCGACTACCTCTCTACTTTCCCGGCAGCTCATGGCACGCGTGAAGTGCGTGTCTAGATTGTAGTCTGCTGATATTCCCGGAGGTCCGCGACGCAGGTCCGCATAGTATCGGGCAGGTGCCAGCTCGAGATACTAAGTCTTGCGAACTATTTTTGGAACCGCCTTACTTCAGGTCCCGTAAAACAAGAATTTTAGTCCATGTTCTTAGCCGTCCCGAGTATTAGGCGAAGACTCGATAACTCTCATGCGAAAAACGACAACACCCAGTGTAGGATCTACAGGAGTGGCAATACTAGGCTAATATGATCTTAACATGTCTCATTATGATACCAAGTCCATGCAACACTAGGGCTACTACCAGCTTTGATCGGAACACAGCGACTGGTATATGATTTTTAGCTCAACGCTCAAGTAACAGCGATCCTTAGATACTTACAACTTATGAGGCTAAATCTGTGTCTAGAAGAACCGAGTCTAGGAATCTGGTCTGCACGAGCATTCTTGGCAGCATCTCAACCCCTCGAATCTTATCTCAATCTCATGAGGCGAGATTCGGTTGAACGCAACAGAGGATACGAGGAGCACAACATAGGCGACATCGATTATCAACGATCTCGCTGCGTTCTAGCCAAGAGAGCACTATAGATGATATATTGTCACAGGGTCAATCGGTATATAAATGCGTTGGTGACTATATTACCGACAGGGGGGCCCATACTTGCCTAATTAGGAAGGTCAAAAGAAAAGACGCCCTGTAATTGGCTCGCGACCCCCAAATTGCTTCGCTTAACGACCACTCAGCAAGGCTATCGCTTATTGAGCCTCTTTAGCCTGAGGCGCGGCTCAATATTTGATAGGGGTGGATTCATATAACTTCATCTCGAATTTATATAGAGAATAGCCAGTACCGTTTTATGCCCCTTAATCCAAGGCATTGCCCTGGATATAGGCCCGCCGAGAAGATTGATGCTAAGCAACGAGCACCAAAGATGCGAACACGATCTATAGTTTTCTACAGAAAAAAAAGTTTTTCTCCTAAATTTAGAATCACATGTTAATTACCTGGATAGTGAGTGCATCGACTAACGCAGATGCAGGCACAGACGTGGGTTGAGGGCCCATGGGGGGGGGGACTGGGCCGTGACGCTCTCGGCATCGGATCGGCCCTCAAACATCAAACAGTCACGATAGAAGCTAATCAGTCACTTCTAAGTCTAAAAATGACTTCCAGAACCTTATCTACTCTTGAAGATTAGGATGTCAAAGGGTTACATGATTGATATATAGGCTGATGAAGCTCGGGTAGGAACGGAGTTGGCATCGCAATGATCAGCTACATTTGCCACCTTGATATTGAAAGTGGCGGGCTCGGACTTTATCAAATCTCCCTATCCTCACGCGATTTCCCTCGCAGGTCACGGTTTTCCAAACACACGACAAGCAATATCCTATTTCTCTCGATTTTCTTCTATTAGTCCTTCCCTGTGTTGGTCGACTCTATTCTAAACTCCAATGGTAATTGCATAAAACAATGAAGGCGCAAAGCCGGACTTTTAGTATACTCTGATGAGACAAAGGAAATGCTGTTATTCTCTAACCTCTATTGACGCTAGGAGTAAGTATTACCAGAGTTAGCTAGGTATATCAATATCCCGGAGTCTAAGCTCAACTAGTTTGAGCTGAATCTTGAATGCGAAGCTTAATCTACCTTCTTTTATATTGCAGCGCAACGACAATTTATCTGGCATGGCTTAGTTATCAGCCTAGGGATATTACCTCACTGTTGTGTAAGCAAGCTAATAATAACCAAAAGATCATGTGAGACATAAGTAGAGTCACACGCTCTTGTGGTGTAGATTCCCATCTTTTGACTCTAATCGTAACGAAGACATGAGTGATACCAATACTATCGTGGTCTCGCATCCCCAAGCGATCACGTTGAAATATTATACTGCATAAGACTAGGCTCGTCTGATCGGGTAGCCAAGCCATATTTAGAAATTAAGCTCAGCAACTGAGGTCAAAAGACTGTCTTTGTTGATATGAAAGTCATGAAGTTTTAGATAGTAGAGGAATAGCATATTGATGTCACAACTCCTCAGGTCTCACACATGCTCCAGTTTGTCAATAAATATGCTACAACTATTAAGAAATGCAAGATGAGAGGGAGTGGTGCATATAAAAGCCTGTCGTGGTGATTACGGAGTTATCTCCACGCACAATACAGCCCCAATTAGGACCACTACCCATTAGTAGAACATAACCGGGTACGGGTCCGCTCATAGCCACTAGGATGCCGCCTTAGCTACATAAATCTTATGTGGCCTTCTTTTAGGCCACATTAGTCTTCGTATCTGACTATTAGTGAAGCATCAACATAAGATGGTCAATGTTATACTTGTGTTTTCACTTCTTCAACTCCCCACACGTCAAGCACCCGGCTCCTCATTGTATATGGGGCTACTAAAGCTTTTCAACCCTCTATTATACGATACGCAGTCCTATAGTCCTGTCTCAGATTGCTAACCATCTATACCTCTCAAGCAAAACATGACGATACGAAAGACAATAAACAAAATACACAAGCCTTAGAAGTTGCCAGGAACTTTCGGATGAAGTCGGGTCAGAAGGCCGATGTCCCCTTGCTCTTAATAGTAGGCAAACCAGCTACTTGACACCCCGGCAGCACGCACAGGACCTCCTTCGCAAATGCAGCGGCCACCGCGGCTGCAGGCCCTTCCCAGCCTTTATAAGCATCGCGTCCTTCGCCGGCGTAGTCACAAATGCCGCGAATAACCATGCATGGGAATTTAATCACAAGTCTGGAGGCAACCGTATCGATGCAGAGAAGGCGACGGCTACCGAGTTTCAAATCGAGCCTTTCGCGAATAGTTATGTCTTCAATCAAGAAGCTTGTAGAAGCAATCAGGCCGTGATGAATCTCTGCCTCTCGGGTATTGCTTGTGTAGGTGGCGACACTGTCGGTATCTTCCTCCTTAACTGTTTTATCTTCGTCTTTCTCAAACAAAGGATCCTTGAGCTCCTCGGATACTAGATATGTTGAGGCCAGCCTGTTGTGCTTTTTGAACGTTTCTAGGTATTTTTGCATTTTGGACCCCTCTATCTCCTGGTTGCTTCTTAGCTTCGTAAGGGCAGAAAGCAGAATGGGCGAAGGAGAGCTTTTTCCATCAATGCCCTCACCATCCTCCCACTCCACCACTGCCGGAAACTCGCCGTCAGGCGTACCAACCACAACATCACCGAGCCTGACTCTAGAAGGGATACCGCTGCCCATACCCACAATTAGGCAGAGCCGGATGGAGGGGAAGGTGGATGTCATCCAAACGGCAATAATTGCTATGGTGTTGTCGTTGGTATCGGAACAGCCCGGTGGTAGGCAAGCAATAACGACGTTGTGCGACTCAATAGAGCCGAGATTGTACGTGTTAGGATCGTTGTTTTGCTTTTTAATATCGGGGTGTCTTTTATCCAACATCATAATAGCAGCGGTTTGCTCTTTAAAATGCATGCAGATCCATCCGATGGTGTAGTCTTCAGGAGCACAGCCGCTTTCGGAAACCTCCGGAGGAGTAGAACTATCCATGACGTTACCTCGGCGGTGATTCTAGAGGCGATCAGGTCTTATGAAACGTCTGGAGGTGTTCTAGAGAGACAATTAATAGATTATCAAGAGGTCAAATAGGTAGAAAGAGACAAGATCCGATAATAACAGGCAGCAGAGGAGTATTAACCCTAGTCACATCCCCCTTGCTTAGATCTAGCTTTCAGTGGTGTATAGTATGTTTATATACTGTATTTATATACTTAAGCAGGCAGCTGTTGTTTCAAGGGTTACATTGATCAAGGGTGTGAGATATTACACGTCTGATCATTTTATTGGCTTACCTACGCACGTATTGCCCCGGCCTACCTGTGCTTATACAAAGTTGCTGTGCCAAAGCAGCACTTAAAGGGATAACCTCGGACCCTTACTTGGTCTCCTAGTCTACTCTGAGGAATAGAAGGTATTAGACCCGGTAAAGGACATGTTCCTGGCTAGGAATAGAAAGATTCCACCGGGAAAGGAAGAAAGACGGGGGTTTGTAAGCTAGCTACGTATCTAAGGCAGGCCGCCGCACATTCAGCCTTCGTTCGATAGATCACATAAATTCCGACGTTTATCTGCCAACCACGTTCCGCCAACCATGTCTACCATGCAAATATCACTTCCTGGTTCCGAGCTAATAACGCGCCCTAGGCTCTTTATTATGGATAAGTAATATTATAATCTCTTCCTCGATATGGTCTCCCTCGAGACCCCTAGCTCAGCTTCTTAGTCATAAAGTCCGCTAGCTCGTCTAAGAGATCTACGGTTTCCGCAGGGCTAGCAATCCACGCGGTGGTCGCTACGCTTCTCGCTTTGAAATCATTGCTCCCAGCACTGAGGAATTGATCACCGACGTGCAGTGTCTCCTCCGGCCTGATCGACGTCGGTCGGCCTCCATTTTTCCCGCCAAACCACGCCTGGCACACGTTGACACCCCAGCTCTTGTCACCGATGTCGACGAACACGTCTCGGCCTCCGTTAAATGCACAGAAGGGCACAATTTTGTTGTTGCGATCGGCGCCGCCAACGGAAAGTTCAAGGATCTTCTGCACTACGAGCACTGTTTCCTCAAGCGACTCACGCGGAATGCGCACGTTAAAATCACTGGGAATAATCCCGACAGCCCGGTCCTTGCGCATGAGTGTAGCGGGCAGTTTCATAGTCTTGATACAATCGCGTAGCGCGGCCTCGGCTACATCTAACAGAGCTTTGATGCTTGCGTCAGACCATGTGGCCATCTCGGCCGTTAGCCAGCGTTCCCGTGGCACCGGAGCCAGCAGGTGAGGGGACGTCGGACTGAACTCAAACATGTAATTAGCCTCTCCACCCACAATGACAATATTTTGTCTTTGTTGTGGCGTGAGCACGGTCGACTGGGCAATTGCATCCAATAGCCCATGGAGGCGTGCGTAGTATTGGTCTGCTGTAGTGTATCCGGCGGCAGTCACGATACCTATCTTGACGTTCTTGAGCAACAAGTCAATCAAACGCGTTATAATTGGGCTACTAGGCTCTAGACTATCGCCATCGTCGTACAGTGTGACGTCACCATCGAAGGTCGCGAGCTGCAGGGTGCCGTGGGTGGTAACGGCCATGAGTTGTGCTGAGTTCAGGATGAGGCGGACATCGTTGAATGATGGCGAGACAAAACGCCGTGACGAGATGAAGCGCTTCCTGTCTTGGAATTTGAACGCTGCCTCTAAGGGAAGCCTCGTGAAGAAGTTGCCTATTGAAGGAACTAGAAGCTTCAATTTGGACGGGATAGCATTCATGTGTGCTTGGTGTGCGACTATGGAAATGTAAGCCACTCAATCCCCGCAAATGAGGGGGAGGTAAAAGGCACACACTGTGATCGTCAATCATAAGCTCAACGTCCCTCATGATCTCGGCATAGCGCCTATGCGCTTCCTCTGACATCTGAGCGACGCTGATGCCATTGGTTTCAAACACGCCCGTCGGTTGGGAATAAAGCACGAAAGGGACTGCTAACAATCCCTTGATCCATTCTAACTTGGTGTCAGTAAAGAGGGGTTCGAGCATGCATTAACAGATCAGACACGACCGAGAAAATGACAAGACAAATCTGAAATATGAACTGATTTCTGCCCACATTACATTAGGTGTCATAGACAGTGTCATGGAGTACAGGCACCACATGATCGGTACCTCCAACTGTCCCGCCGGTGATCGCTGTCGTATCCCGGTCTGCCATGGCCCAAGGCTCATAGGGGCACCGGAGCGAGTTGGGCTGCTGCTGCTGTTGCTGCTGGGCATAGTCATGATCGATAAATATTGAAATGATGGTGTTCTGTATGTAGAGAGGTGAGTAAACTAAGATTACTTACCTATGAATTGATCTCGCCTGTGCGTCTTGAGGGCATCTACAAACGGTTAGCGTGTTGAATTCCAGATGCAACGAGATTGATTGATTGTATGCAAGAGGTGAGATAGAGGCAACGCACATTCTACTCTATATCTCGTCGTCATTGCGCCCGATTGGAATGATCTTCCGGCTCGTTAGACAAGTGCAATCGTGAGCGAGTGAGAAAGAGGGACGTAGATAGCAGTGGTAGTAAGTAGGTAATTAAGATGAATCGGTGGATAGTTCGCAGTCAATTGGTAGATTTAGGTGTCAAAATAGCATTTCAATTGACGGCGATGAGATGAGATGAGATGAAGATGAAGATGAATAAACATCAAGCAAAGTAAGTAGACGCAGTAGGTTAGACGATTCTAGTGGTTGATACCGTCTGATTCAACTTACCTAATCTTAGATGCACCCAGCTCCGGTGATAGGTGATGGATGACCTCTGAGACAGCCTAGACCGCCTGGACAGCACGCCGCGATGTAAGGGCGGATAGGGGTTGTCCCCACTCTAGTCCGTCCAGGACCCGTTGTAGTCGCTGTAGACGCGCCCAGAGAGGCGCTACCACTATTCCGCTGTGGCTCAACCATGTCGCGCTTGTCTTAAGCTCCTTCATCGGGATCGGGGACCTCCCCGTAGTCCCGCCCTGCCTTTCGTTTACAGATCTTATCGATTATGAAACTAGCTCTGGGCATTCCCTACTTAGATTTGAGTGTACTTGTATACTTATGGGCTTATTAGCAGTAGTATAAAACTACATACAGTATTGCACCGACGAGATGTCTGTAGGCTACCGTGGTGCCCTTAGATACCTACATCAAATGGGAGGTATGTACATGCACACTCCTCAGACACTGTTTACAAGTACCCAAGAATGTAGGCACGTGATTGCCCCTGACCCTGCCCTGACCCCAGACATCCGAACTCGACTGCTCGGCCGGGATGATGTCATCTTACACCAAACCCCTGCAGCTACCTATAATAAATAAGTAAACAAATAGGTCACGAGAGCTGACGTGATACTTACATATATAGTAGTAGGTATGTAAGGTGAGAGTCCCTTGCTTGGTTATAACATCCCTCCCATCTAAATATCCCTAGTATCATTCAAATCCCGAAAATGCACAAACTCTCCGATAACACTTTCGGGTAACAAGGTAGTTGAGAATGCCGATGCACAGCGAAAACACTAACCTCGAGCCTAGAGAAAAGACATCACCTCTTATACCAGACGATGTCCCGTGGATTGCTCGAATAATTCGAAGCGTTTCACAGAAACTCTAGGACTTTCAAACTACAAGTAGTGCAATAGAGCGTTCTTCGATTCCAGCAGCCCTGTTCATCCTTTGTCAGTGGAGGATAAGCTGACGTCTATACTGATCATAATTGGGGTCGTAGTCTGCCGGGAAGCTGGCCAGCACAGAAAACGTAACAGTAGGTCGATGCAACTGACCTTGTCCCATGATCTCCTAGTAAAAGCAGAGAAAAGATGCAGGGTGTGGAAGACACCCGTTCTGTGCTACGTTCTCGAGAAGTTTCCAAGTTATTTGTGGCGTTAAGAATTTGTTAGAGTTGAGAAAAAGTTATATAAACTTCCAAAACAGAAACCTACTCTGGTGTAAGGGGATAAGAGTAACCTAGCCACGTATTATAGACCTGCCAGGGTCCCTAGAAGGACCTGTCTAACCTGCTTAAGCAATCCCCACACACACATAGAATATATATACAATTTATATATAAAATTAATGTTTTATTTAGCTTTCTTAAGCAGCTATTATATTTAAGCAGCGTTTTTATATGCTATTTAATAGTTTTTAAAAAAATAACTCTAGTACTACGTTTTATGCTTTTAAAACATAGTTTCTTAGTTAATTATATATAAAATTAATAATATACTTATAGTATTTTTTAATATAGTTTTTTATTTAATCTTATATATTTTTAATTAAGTTAAAGTTTAAAAAATACAAAAGCTACTTAATTACTTATATGCTTTATTTATAAAAGTTTTATTTTATACTTTTTATATAATAAGCTAAAGCGTTATTTTATATAAAAAATTATACTTTGCTAGTACGTTTATATAGCTAAATTTAACTATTAATTATAAATATAATATAGTTATAATAAATCTTTTTTTTAATTATGCCCTAGTTTTTTTTTTAAAAAACTCTAAAGCTTTTGCTAGCAATATTAAACTAAAAGCCCTAAAATATTTAGCTTTATTTCTGTTAAATTTTATTAATAACATAGTTATTATAATATTTTTTGTTTAATAGCTAGGTTATATATATTATATTATAATAACTATTAGTAACTTATATTTTATTTAACTAAAAAATTATAGCTTAATAGTTAAAAATCTAATATTAATATTTTTTAGCTTAAGCTAAATATAGTTGTTATATATATTTATTAAGCAAAAGTTTTAATTAAATATAGTAGCGCTTATAACTTAGCTTTTTAAACATGTTTTAAATCGTATAAAATTTAAAAACGCTATTAAATAATATAAAAAAAATTTTAAACTAAGTTATTAAGCAGTTTTTTTATAACGCTATAATAAAACAAACTAATTTAGCTTTTTTAGCAAAACTAAAAGCTAAAAGGGGTCCTTTTTGTTATTACAAACCTTTAAAAACAAATAAAGCCTTATAAACCTACAGCTTTAAAAAGCTAGTTACTTTTTAAATTTTAGCTTATATAAAGCCTTTATTATAAAAAAAGGTTTATATACATTAAATTTTTAGATCTATTAAATAGCAAGTTATATTAGCAGCATATTATAAAACACATATAATAAAACGCGTATTATAAAAAAGGCTGTATAGCAGCAGTAAATAGTTTTTAGAAGTACTTCTGCTTCAAAGAGGTAGAAAATTATACTATAATAGGGCTAGTTTGGCAGCCCCTGCTAGCGTAGGTACAAAGACTAGGATCTTTTTACTGGGCACCGACCAAGTAAATAAAGTAGCAGTCTTCGCTGTGGAGCAGCGCCGGCGAAGGCGCCACCCATCAACAAAATTATAATAATTAAATCGAAAAGGAGCTCCAGCTAGAGAGAAGGGGGGTAAAGCATGAGGGCAGGCGCGCTGGCGCCGCTGGCTATAGATAGCTTCGACGAAGCAAGCAATCCAACGACCAATTAGAAACCATGAAACATTGCGAACGACAGAGATGGAATGGTCATTTAGTCTTGAAAATAAGAACGTCGACCTATCGATGGTATAATGAAAATAAATGGGGAAGGGTAAGAAGTGGAGAGACTTGCACGATAACGACAATATATTATGCACATAAGTCATGGAGCACTGGAATGTACATTAGCTTTTAAGACGGTCAAAGGGGAATTTACGCAATACCGAGAGGCACCGCCCATGTGGGGTTCATATCATCGTATTATAGCGTGTAGAGCGCTCGGTGAAGGGAAGTCTAGAAGGGTTGCGAGTTGGAAGTGAATCTACCGGCAATAACTAAATTTCCAAAGATTGCACCCGAAAACGTAGGTCCGAGGATCGCCTCCGGCGCTGCTTTCAAATTGAAGCTATGCGACCTACTTAGGGATCATACAGGTAATCACAGCCACTAGAACACCAATCTATCTATGAGGCAGACTCCCCAATCAAAATTGTGTAATTGTGAATGCGCCGTACTCAGTCAAGATTGTGAGGTCGATGTCGATGATCCGACAAGCTAGGTAGGTAAACACCAAGCTTGATTGCCAGCTAGAGATTGAATATCCTTTTGTGCTATTGAGTATTGCAATTATTAATAGGGCAATTGGCAGCGGCGTACTGTTGATCTGTGAGAGAGTGATTCAAGTCAACCAGGGAGTCAAGACACCGTCTTGTAGCAGAGCCGGGTACGGCGTCCTAGCTTCATGATAAGTTAGAAACGTTTTTCTCATTGTATCACGGGTACCTGCCAATATAATTGGAATTTACAAGCGTCTTAGGTCTGGTATCATTAATGATATGTCAGGTAGGGCCAGTCTAGAATAGCGCGCTGCAAGTGAGCCTTCACCTAAGGCCGCCAACAAATGATAAACGACTAGCTCGAAGTAGTCGGGGCTCAGACGTGAAAAGCCAGTAAAGTAGTCGGCGATGGAAGCCGGATTTAAAAAAGGCACTTCTATCATTCATGCTGTTGCCTGGCATAATGGTCGCGATAATGGCCGGTTTAGGACAATCAATGCGTACTTAACTATAAAGAGCACGGGATGTGGGATTGTTTGATTGCTGTAGGTTCCGTCAATTCTCATACTTTACTGAGCATTGTGAATATTTAGTCTAGCGTCTATTAGGAATAGAAACATGAATATAGCTAGTGTAGAGGATCTTGTTACCGTCCCAATAGGTAGGGTATCCAAAACATAGGGTTAGACGACGCGATCCTACCGAACCTGGGGAAATGGCACTGTTGGATTCTCGTGGTCCCCTAATTCCCCTAACCCTACCTCAGATGAGACTCATCGTCTAGCTTGGGCATTCCTACCTCGATGGGCAGTGACCTTGTGATTGGAAAAACATTAATCGCCAAATCATTGCACAGTGAAAACCCGACAGCGTATCGACTGGCAGTCGGTCGCAACAGCATAATGTTAGTATGATGGGTATGGGGAGTTTCGATGTTCATATCAGTAGGAACCTGAAGCTAGACTACATGCCGTATATGCGAGCCAGAGGTAGTAGTTTTCTTGGCCTCAGAATCGACCATGATCATCTATACAATAACTAGCTCTGTTTCTATCGCATGTTCCATTAGGAAATCATGGTCTTCGGCTGCGTCGTTGTCGATGTATAATAAACCGATCCTTTCATATGCTGGGGGATCCCGCCTACTTTCACGTAGTATCAACCCCACGTATTCGTGGCTATCCGTCTCACCAATTATCGTTTCACGGGCGGCAAGCCACCACACTTTAGACCCGTTCGGGACCAAGTGCTCATCTGTCGTCCTATCCAGCGTATAGTCCGGTAAGAAACACTTCGTCATCTTCCGTAAGCTGAACTGAACCGAGAATATACTCGACGTCTTCCTCGGCTTTGCATCCGCAATCTCCCACAACAATATTCCGGAGGCTACGGGCCCACGCACTGTAAGGCTTGCAGAGCTTAATTGTCCTGTTGGGTCCGGGCCTGCCAAAACGCAGTCTGCCTTTATTAATGTTAGAAATCCCTGAACCACTCGGTGAAATTGGAGGGGCCACTGCACAGTTCCGTTAACAGAGGCCCAGCTCCACGTTGGAGCAATCCACTCATTCGGCCTGTGTCCTGGTCTGTACGCATACCAAGTTAGGCCAAGCAGCATTTCGCTTTCCCATAGCCCGGCGACGTACTTGTCACCGTCGCGGAACTGGGGGGACCGCTGCGCGGCGCCCGACAGGGCTGAGAAGCGGTCTTTCGCAAACGTGAGCGCGAGTCGAGTATACTGTTCTACTAAACGAAACCACTGTGACGCCGGATTTTGCGTAGTGTTGTGTTGTGCATGTGTCCCGTGGAGCAACGCGCTAAGCCATACCTTCGAGCTTTGATAGCCCTTATCGATGCCGAGGCACTGGCATCCGCTCAGGTGCAAACACTCCCACGCTACCTCGTTTCGCACGAAGTGCACGACGCGCCGGGAGAGGAGCCTCTCTTGCAGGACCCAGCCTCTCTGGAGAAGGGGTGGGGATTCGAAATCTGGCCGGGTGCGCGACTCGGCCGCCGCGAAGTGCGGGATGGGCCGCCGGCCCCAGACCGGGATCCTGATCCCGTCTGTCAACACAATGGAGAACTCATGGGACTGGAAGTCGGGCGATAGGGTTGAGTATAGCCCATGGTCCGAGTTCGGCGAGTTAGTGGCTGCTACCGTCAGAGCCGCTTGCGAATATACGTCACACATAGCTGCTGATTCACGGGCCCAATCATCACTGTCGTCTTGGATAATACAAATGCTATCGATCCATAGGTAGCGAAAAGCTAATCTCCTTAATACACCGATCGCGTCCTGGAATGTCTTAGGCATGGCGGCCCATTGTATCTCCTTCAGGTTTTGCTCTAGCGTTGATTTGAGCGTAATACAGTCTGGTCGACTCTCCGCCCAGCAATGGCTTAGGCAGATGTAATCGAGCGAGCCCCAAATACCGGCCTTTGTCTCAAGAAGCCGTACTCCGGATGCACAATCCGGACTCTGGATATCGAGGAGTCGCGTGGGTACATAGGTCGCAGAAGTGGAACGACAGCTGTCATGGGATTTTACGCAGGACAAATACCAATCCTGGATTTGCATAACAGTTTTCTCAACATCCGTTCCTTCGGGTACCGGATGGCCGACAAGGAATTTAGGGAAGCCTGAACGCGAGACAAATAGCGATTCCGAATCTGCCGCCAGGTCAATCGCTCGCTTCTATTAAGAACGGTCTCTATGCTACGAGTGAATCTGACCAAGCGTACCTGGGTGAATAAAAAACTCTATTTTGTACTCTTCTTTGTTGCCATGGCCCTGCCAGTCGCGCCCCCTGAGCACCTGAGATTCCCATCTCCACTCAACCGCCGGGCGACGAGCGCGAAGTGGGCAAATCGTGGCGATACCTCGAGCAAATAGTTTACATGTCTCGCAGCTGGCTCCACCGGATTGCCGTAGGTCCTCATATGTGACCTTTCCCGTGCAGCGGGGGCAGGACGGGAGCAACCAGCCACGGTGTTGGACCGGGCCCAGTTCCACAGACATTTCGAGCCTGTTAGCTAGATGGCCGCAGCTCTTGGTATTGCTGGAGGCGATGAATCTGTAGGCTTACAAGGCTGCTGGTGCCGGCGTGAGCTTCAGCTACGGGAAGTGAAGGCAGAAATGCAACACCACGCCGTAGATGAAAAATGAAGAGGGCAGAACGCTAGACCTACCTGAAACCACCAGCCACAGCCACATAGGTCAACAACAGCTTTAAATGCTGCTCTACTGCACGTGCTGAGGGTGGCTGTGCGCAGCTGAAGCTGTGACAAGGGCTCTTATAGAGTGCTTGGAATTTGAAGTTCTTATTCAGTGTGACAAGGGCTTAATAATAGAGGGCTTGGAACAGTATATCGTGTTCAACTAATAATACTCTAGGGGTCTCAAGGTCCATGGTTTTCCTCTCAGTTAGGAATTCCTGCCCTACTTATAGACCTCCATTTTAGTCCAATTATTCCCAAGGGATAACTTCCATTGCTTCCCTGGAACACTCACCGATCAGGTAAGCAGCGGGGCTTCTGCCAATAGGCTTCATACAACTCGATGTGTCTTAGACAGAAGGCTATGGGAGAGACTCAGCCGCCTCCGAGGTCAGGTCCTATAGTGTCGTTGTGGCGTGTGACATTCCTAATAATTGACTAGGGGTCTTAAGGTCTTTCGGTTCTTCCAATCCGTGCCAGGCATTGAGGGATATTTTGTTGTGGAAGACGGCGTCTCTTTGTCCATTCTCAATTGAAAGCCGTCGGGTCTAATTAGACTTGTTTACTCCCCGAGCTAACACGTTAGCATTCTGTTACATCGCTAGAGATATGGTAAGTGTTCTATAAGCCATATCTCTCTGCGCCTAAATTCCCGATGTAAATTCTTAAATGTAATTAGCTAGTAATCTGTTGTCTCGGAGTTGAGTCGATACGAAATCTTTCTCGCTTGATCTAGCCATGACCCAATTCTTGATATTGCCAGACTAAAGAATAGTTTCACAAGGATCGAGACTGAGAATCTCCAACAGCTCCTCTTGTGGTTGAAGTGAGCTCAGATACTAAGGTTCTATAGCATAGTACCGTAATTTAAATGGTCGTTACCCGCCTAAGACTCAACGTACGTACTGTAGATGGAGTAGCGGCCCAGGGCTTGTTGACACATCATACTAGAAATTAGCGATATATATCCATGTGACGTGGGCATATTTAGGCTACTTAGGGGATGGGCTAATAGAGAAAATAAATTTGTCGGACTGGTTCCACTGAGCCATTAATTTCACGAAATAAGTCTAATGGACTCTTTATGTCAGGGTACTGGTATATAAGGTGCAGACAGTCAGGTTCTTTCGACCTGGTAACGTTCTATCTTTTGATAATGTCGTAGTTTAGAGCTGCGCTTCTGTTCCGTGACACTTTAGCAGCCTTTAAAATATCCCAAAGTAGACTTGGAAGTAAGCCAAGCGCAATAAGTAAGAGTAACCATCAGGATCAGAATCTAATTATATAGGACGACAGGAAATAGTTGATAATCATATTTGCGGCTAGTAAACTTACCACCGAAATGCCAACTTAATTCGAATTAAAGGCAACAAGGAAGAACCCAAAAGCCGCTATTATTAGTTAAACCCAACTCTATTAGGATTAGATTACAGGATATGAAAAGTCTCAAGTCTGTCTGTTCCAGGAGAGGTACTCGGAATCGCCTAGTAATTCTAGCACGGAGGCTAACACTACGTATCAAAATTACAACATACTAAAATATTGGCATATAGCCCAACTACTAGCTATGAAGCGCCTAGACGGTTTCGATGGAGCTTTCAAACACTGAATATAGCATAGGCTGCGCTGGGAGTAATTATAATAGCTGTCTAGGTACAAGGGTAAGATGGTGCTTGCACTTTCAACATTAGGCTAGTGAAGATGCCAAGAGAACAGAAAGTATTGAGACGGATACTTTAGTACAACCAGCCAAATATGATAGTGTCTTTATCGCACTCCATTGATGGCTCCTAGTAAAAGAAAGGGGACCATTGTAGGAAACAGTATGACCCGTCTACGAATCAAGTTAAGTGGTATAATGATAATACACAGTGCTTTCCAGCATGAACGACCAGCTAATCCGGATTTTGCGCTACATAAGCATAGTGTATGCTGGATCTGAATGTATTATTTCTTAGGCGGTCAATGGGCATGGCTTTTCCGGGGTGATGCTAAGGTTCTCTGAATATACGGAGGGCGTATGCGTGAAGCAGATGTCGCACAAAACTTTAAACACATCGAGCTACGGGGATGTAAAGGTATCAGTTATGGTCCCAACCACGGATCCCCAATATTCTAGCAACCTCAGTCTTCGGGCACCGAAGCACGGCATTGTATCAGACTTAGCATATGCATAGCACTGTAGTCCTTGGTGCCATGTGATCTTCATGGTTAACCCAAGTAGACATAGTAGAAGTGGGGGTGTTTAACTTTGATGAGAATACCTTTCTCGCCGAAAAACGGGAAGTGTATGAAAGCAGCAATGGCAAGACACTTGGCGTTTCTACACATAGTAGCATCGTAGGTAGACCCTGTGCAGATCGCCTAGGCGCCATATCAAGAATATAGGCAGAACTGACACAGATTGGTGGACCTTCGACGAAATAGACGCTCGATGTATAAATCTGGATCGGGTATGTAGGATCGTTGGACTAACTTTCGAAATTAGAAATGGCGCGCTGTCCAGCAACCTGCTTATTCACATGGTAAGTGCATTTAACCTTATACAGTCATCAGTTGGCACGACGATCCCGACGCTTGGGATTCCGTGTAGCCTTATTGTCTCCCTGTTTCTCTGTTACGTGCCAAGTTTCACTAACCTCAGTACACGTAGTGATAACCTGTGTTTATTCGCTAGGGCAGGAAAAGAGTAACTAATCATAACATAGCTTGCGCGGCCGAACGGTTTGCGCTTAAATGGTTGGCTATCGGTGTTAATGGAGCGGTATATCTAATATGTCAGCCCCATAGTATGACTGTGCTGGTATACGCCGTACCTATATAGGCTGTACTTGGAATCTAAAACGGAGGTCCGGTGGACGTAGTACAAAAACCATTTTACTTTGGAATAGGAATCTACCATAGGTTCTCTGTGGTCTTCCAAGACGGCGAAGCCGCTAGCCAGTTGGCTGATGATGAACAGTTGGTACACTAAAGGTAGATCATGACGGGACGAGGCTTGGCAACCTTGTGTTTAAGAAATAGCAAGTCTTGGCTTACTAGGACCTTCATCTATTTTCCGACCTTGGTATTCGCCAAGACAAAGAAGAAAAAGTAGTCTCTAGGCATGGACGTCGTCGTTATATTCCTAATTAGTGCCGACCTTCTTAATATCCCATAAAATAAGGAGTAAATCAAATTGCGGCATGCTTAAAGCTCACTGGTCTGATATTCAGCTGCGGGGTCCTAATGTGGCCCTAGATATAAGCTGACATGCTGTGAATAATGTCTAGCAATGCTGAATGATTAGGAAGCTTGATGTACAAGTTACATTCCATTCTGTGAATTAGTTTGAGGTTAACTGGCTCTTGGGCTAAAGTTTCCTAAGTTGGTTATAGATGTTTTTTTTGAAGATGGCTGCCATGTGTTAAGACTTCTAGAGCCCATTGGTCCGTTAATTTCATTGGTGACTTCGTGAAAATTTTATGGGAGTATCCGTGGTTACCATATATCAGGCGCCAATATGAAGCAATAGGGCTGGGAGTAGCGGTACGCATTCGTAATGGGATTAGACGGCTGCTAATATTGTCTTTGGCTAATAGTAAGAATTCGATTGTGCCAAGGTAGATCTGACAACTTTAACTTCTTGTCGTAATACTTGGCAAATGCCTGGCTGCTTCGAGAAAAGCGCTAGGCTAGCTAGGACCTTATAATTATCATTTGCCTAGATAGACGGCGCAAGGTTAGTTTTCGCTAGAATGCATTACGACAGTACCTCTTTGTTCATTGGAGCGCGTGTGCAACATGTCTAATACCTATACCGCTTGAGATATGCGCAAGCCGGGCAGGCCGGACGAGGCCTGCCCATGATCGAAACGCTTTTATTTCACCACTTAAGCTAAGCGCCATCACAACATTCACGTCACTCTACATTAGAGCCATGGGCTGTAAAGATTCACACTTAGCTTTACTTAGATTACGGGGTACGCAATTACCTCTAGTCAGCTTGCGACAGGCCTCACGTATTACGCTCATATTCACCCCGCAGAATTATGCCAAGTCTTCGGAACACGGTTCTCGGGTTCAGTGGAATGACTTCTATTTTAAACCCTTTGCTATCAGCTTATCTAGAAAAACGTGTCGATGGATGGGGGTCATACATATTTCTACCAGGTGAATGGCTATCGCCAAGAATCGTATGGATTGCGCTGTGTCGATCGGAACCCGAATGTGAGAGCAGCACAGGTAATTTGGATCCAGAGGAAATAGAGATATCGCCGATGGAGGGTCACAGCTGACCATGCGGTATCATCAAACTGGAACGCAAAACCGAGGGAGCTATGTTCTCGGTCCTTGTGGTCGATCAGTGGTGCCATTCAAGTGAGCCAGACTCACTGCAGCTTGGCGACATTCCCCGGATTGCCTTTCACGCAGCCGCCACCTCCTTGGCAAACTCAGTAGCCGGCTCGGCGCAGGGGGGGCTCCCCTGCGGAATCGCCTTCCGCATTTGTGAGCAGCAAGTCAATTGACCTGGAGGAGCCGAGACAAGACATGAGGAACGTTACAGTAAGTAACTAGGCAGCTCTGCTCTACGCTTGGCAATTCGATGTGAGAGCAGCGATCGAAAAATCGCAGCAATTGGGTGCAATCCGCGCCGCTTGGCGGCCAAGAGGATTGTGAAACCTCATGGCGGCAATCTCGGGCTCAATCAGGATGGCCTGGCACTGTTATTTGTACCCGATGCCTGAAGCGTAACCGGCCAAGAGCCGTCGGGTCAGACGGACGCCGTCTAGACAAATATTGGCATCTGCCGGTAGTGCTGCCTCCGAGACGGGCCAGAGCATGTACAAATGCTTCCCTTGTCTCGCACTCGAACACGCCAAGGTCTGCGTGTCGTCTCCTATGTTCTCTATCGAAATTGCCAAGTGTTTGTCGGACCGACGTGTAGCTCATGGAATGGCATGCCTCGCAATACCAAGAGATCGGATCCGCACACAATCGACTTGGCAGGAACGGCAGTGAAACTTCGCATCATCATCGATCAATGAATGACCTATCCACGGTACTGTAGCGCACTTCTGTACAAGAGAAGAATCATAGCGGACTTCTCCTCGACCTGTGCTTTCCAATTGACGTAGATCGCGGCTCTTTGGGAATGCGACGTGTACAGTGCTGTACGCCGTGTGGATTTACATGTATATAGACACACACGCAGCAGCTCGCAATTTCAGTGCGGTATTTTCTCCTTTGTGCAGACTGACTGAAGCCACAGCTGCAGTAGGCTGTCAGTGTGATCGCTACGCATAGCATCCGCTCGAGTTGCATCAGCCTGGTGGGTTGGTCCTGTCCACGCATGGCCGTAACCAGTGACGTGAGAGCAATGTCGCAAATTACATACATGTAGCTGCGGTGTGTCACCGACTTGGGTTTGAAGTTTGTATTAAATACAAACACTGCGTGTCTCTCTGGGTACCCGGAGCAAGTCTCCTGAACCCCTGATACGGCGACACGAAGCTTTTTTTCTACCCATCGGGGGCCACCCGGCTTGGCCCACTGCGGCGTGCGGGATGAATGTGGGCTTATCCCTGCCGTTCAAGGGCTTTGTGCGGGCATGAAACATCGGCCGAGTGTAGGCTAGTGTTTACGCTGTGCGTCCTGTCTGTCGCTGTCGCGTGAGCAATCAGATCAGGAAACACGGCGCGGCCAAACCAGCCTCGCGAGGAAGATCAATGGGACGGGCGCGGCAAGGATGCGGAAGTGGGCACACAACAGTGAGGATAGGGTAGAAGACAGGGGCGGACTGTTTCTCTGGGGACAAACGTGGGGAAGAAAACCTGGAGGTGTGTTGGTGATACCTAACCTACGTATGTAGATGGGTCGTGTGTTTTGATACCTACGTACTTCGTAAACACCACTACTTGTAAATGGCGACTTTTGATCGGTCGGTGCCATATAACTAGCGACGGCACTGCTGTTTTAGATGTACACAAGAGTCGAGTCTAGACCGATCGCTCACCGTGGGAAACTTGGATCGCGATTCTGCAAGCCGCATAAATGAAGTACATGTCCATTGCATGGTGACAACCACTTTCGCTCGTTTCCAGAATCTTATACACCGCCATTTTCGCCGGCAGACAATGTTTCAGGGCTGACGTACAGGGCTACAAGTAATGCGAAGGTGAGGCAGGCTCACCTAGGTACATAGCAACCAGCCAATTGACGATTCCCGCTACCGAAGTATGTAGGTCGCAAAAACATGCATAACAGGCGCCGTATACGGTTCGTCATAAAAAAAGGGGCGGTCGCGCTGGGGCCGTGGTGCATCGTGACGATTCGGGTTAAGACAGGATTGCTTGAACAACGTTTAACGTCTACACCATTTGGAATTGCTTCCAAATATATCCTGCATTTTCGTGTAGGCATGCCACCGGGCTGTCTCGCAACTTGCTAATAAGAATGAGTAGGCACTGTAACCAGAATCCTACAAGCGCAACAATGAGGCTACCACGTTTCAATTGCACAGCCAGGACCGACGCTACGACAATAATAAATAACAGAATCGTGTAATTACTCGTTTGGGAATGTATTTACTTGTCGATCTTTGTGTCCAGCCAAGAGCCTCAGAGAGCTGGCGTTTGTCAGTCACCGGAGTCCACGATGTCACCAAAACTTTCCACGGCGGCTTGGCAATCGAATCGTGGCATCCGAGGTGCGTAACAGCTCTATGATTTGCCTCCTTTACGCTGGCCAAGACGGGTTTTCGCATTTCGGTCGCAAGTAACTTGTAACCATCAATACCCAACTATTACCAGTGCTATAGCTGCTATCTTACATACATAGTAGAAGCACGTATAGAAAATTCTAGGATATGCATCATTCTCATCGGCGCCGCGGTTTCCTTCACAATTTACCTACACTATCGTGTCGCATCCTGGGTTTATTGGATTCGATTCGCTTGGTACCTCGAAATGCTCACGGGTTGCCATTTTCGGTGATGCCGGCGCCTAGGGGGGAAAGCAAACCAAACGTCCACATTGGATATTGGATGCCATAGCAACTACACCTCGTTCAGCATTTGGGATAAAGAGGGACAACCAGCTGTGCTCGCATCGCGACGTACTGAATGAATAATGCTTTTTTTTTTTTCTCTCTGTAAGTATAGTAATAACGTTGGCCGATTTTTATAATTATCGAAAATAAAAAATACACTGCTCTGCTGAAGTTTCCGAGTCGGGTAAGGACTGGTGGACGTCGTCCGCAAGATTGCCAATGAGATGATCGCTATCAAGAGACTCGTAGCCTCTATCCGGTATGGTACTCCCCACAAACTAGCTGCCAAGAATGCCAATGGTTGGATTGACAAATTTCCTGTTGTGACTGGCTACGTTGAAAGTTAAGATTCCTGCTTTGCTAATTAACCATGGTCAACTCATCTGCGTTCGACGCTAGAAAGCTGGGCAGAATTGCTATTGCCTCGAACCCCCACGATAATGAGAATAGGTAGGTAGGTATTGCGAAATGGGTTACTGACACGAATCGCCTACAAGCTTGCCTCAGTGCGCCTTATTTACTTGTCTTGTCTGTCTCTGTCTAAATAGTGAGGTGTGTTTTGCATGCACAGATCTTATTGTTTCTGTACTGATTGTATATACCACAGGGATCCGATGAGCCATTACCTGTCAGACGAAGCAGATATGTATCTTGACTATGTATTCTGTACATAGCGGCAAGGCGTTTCTCATCGTTGTCTCGGCTGAAGTGTTTCTTGCCAAGCGGCTCAAGCACATTGACTCGTTTGCTGGGTTTTACAGCAGCCAGGCACGGGTAGTACCTACTACTAACATCGTTAACAGCGCTGCTTGGAACTGAGATTGCGATTAATAATTACACGGTAGGTACAGGTCAGCGCCAAGTCTTCCATATTTTGTCGAGATGGTAGCAGAGTGCTATGCGTGTCGCTGCAAGACATGGATATCGCTATACATAGGCATCCAGACGTGAATTGGATACTACCTACCTAGGGAAGCTACGGGAATCTCGATGGGGGAAATGAGCGCCTAGCACAAACCGCTAGTATAGTATTATTAGCCGTACTTTTGTGGACTTACTGCTTGACTTGTCTAAACGGGATCCTCGGTACTAGCATCACCTCCTTGTCAGTAATCTGTAGATAGACGCCTCATCCGCAGTAGTGTGCTACTGTAGGTATACCAGCGTGAGAGAAGACAAACCCTTCCTATCGTGAAAGATACCATGATGAGCAGGGACGAGAACATGGGCCAGCTACGATTCTGGCCACGATGCTGAATATGCGGACCCCACAAGCACCCCCAGAGTTTGTTTGGCATCGGACTACCTGCCTAGATACCTGTCACTACACAAGTTGACAGCGAGTTGCGGCATTTACCCTGCATTGCTAGCTTCTCTGAGGCACACCTTGAGATAGGTACCTAGATCACGATGCCAAAAGGCGACCGGCGTCCCCTTCGACAAAGCGTGGCGCAGGCTAGACTTGCTATAGACTCGTCTTAGACCTTCGAGGAGCGACGATACCACTGGCCAACTATGCGCACAGCATATTTTGACGAAAACTGTGTAGGAATCCTAGACACGATATCATCCTACATGTGTGACCCGGGTAGTTCGACAGTGAGATATATACCCCTAGAAAATGTAGTCCCGTACTATAGGTAATGACAGTATCAGTGTAACCAATGCGAGACGAATGTTGATATTGTGTTGATATTGACGTCACTGGTCTCTCCGTACTTGCCAGACTAGTTGCTAAATATTCGAGGTTCTCAGCTAGCTGCATCCGAATCGTCCATGTAGGCTGCTTATGTCTTTGGCAACAGAGTTTCCTTGCGTATTCGTGGACAGACATTTGGCGGGAAAAGGGTCGCCAATAGAGATAGCGAATTTGGTGGTTTAACGCTTGGCTGGTTACTTGGCCAGCCTTGGTAGCGCCTCTTGGTGGTCATCTCCACCCAGTATCATGTGATTTAGCTTGTATTCTATCAAATTGATCTTCTTGGTGGATGCGACTAAGCGTCTCTAGTTTAAACTAGTCCTACAAGTGACATAGGTAGCGAAGATACCGAGCAATCGCCATCTTACAGACCACCAAGGTACAGAGAGACGAGATGTTACGACCTCAAACACTGTCCACGCATACCTACTACTGTGTTTCGTCATCAGCAATCCACGAGGTACCGAGCTAGTATCTGTAAGTACCTATTGTTTGTTCTTCATGGCCAGTACAGCGTACATAGTCCAGTATCGCGAAATGGTTGTTGTCAGGAAGGGTTTAGTTCCCCCGCTTACATCGCCAACCAAATCAACATCTATGATTTACATCGCATCTACATACATACATATCGAGCCCAGCTGGTTTTTTGAATGTCTATCCCAACATTGCTGCTAGATAGATATACCCCGTGGAGGTTAACCTATACCATTATCCACGCAGCCAGGGACCTTAATGCTTGAAAGCGTCGCCTTGATAGTATTTACCGCAAGTACAATGTAGAAGTATGTATGCGTGCATCCAACGTACAGCCGGCTCATAGACGCCCTGCGCTATTGTGCTAATCAGTAAAACATGCCTATGCCGGGCATCTCTATTGTCATTTATTGTCTTTCTTGCCCATCGATCCTAGCCTTAATAGTTTTCGTTTTGCGACTACCGCTCGCTTTCTCATCACACTCCCATATTCTTCTGCCTTGGCATCTGGGCGGGATTCTGGGCAGACCTCTGGGCAATGTAGATCTCGAGGGCCGCCACCTCAACCTGCTCTTGGTATACATAGTACTGTGCTGCTGGCTGTGCAACACTCCTGGATTGTAGACAATCAGGGGGCCACAAACACTTGGCTGCATCGAATCTTCGAAGAAGAATTAGCCAAGACAGGATTGCGTTCTTTAAGTTCTCAGTGCTCCCGCCCTTCGCTTGAGTTTGAGACAAGAAGTTTTGTGGCCAACCTCTCTCTCCTTTATCTTTCGCGTCTATTACCTAGCTCTAACTGTAATACCTCGGCCGTATTTCTTCTGTTACATATAATTGAGTTGCGGCGCCGCTCATATCGAATCCTCTATACAAATCTAGTCACTCCCCAATCTTCATATTACCTAGTCCTCCGATACAGTAGAGGAATATATAACAGGTAAACGGCTCTCTACATAGCCTATGATCATCCGCTCAAACATCGACCTTTGTTGTCTCTCACGCCGGTCCCTCACCCACATACGTAACGGAGCCGACAGCTTATTCATCGAGATAGCTGCCTCGATTGATACCGGATACGGCATCCCCATGAAGGAAAGGACATGGGTCTTTGCGGGAATTTGACCGAGTGCTATGAAGTTCGGGGATATCCATCCAGCGCGTCCTGTCCAATAGCTCGCCCGTAGATACGTACATACAGGGCCTACCTACATCACTACACAGGTACCCACGCCCTACCTACACTACCTACAGCACTAGCGACGCAGCGCTAACCTGACTCTAGGTCGGTCCCGATACGTACTTCCACTGTAAAGCACGCATCCCATCCTCTCCAGACACCATTCCTTCAACGTTACCTCGTTGCAGTGGATCAGCACACCCCAGCCCACCCCAGTCCGGCAGGGGTGTTATGTACCTAACTTCATCGCCTGCGTTGGCCTGCTACATCGCCCCGTAAGCGCTGCTCCCTGCAGACTCGCAGCGTGCATTAGGGCTCAAAGGCCGCCGTTTCTGAGTCGATCCGCATCCTGGGTGATAAATACTTGCAAGTACAAACTCAGAAGGGGTGGACTGGACCAGACTGGACTGGACTGGCGAGGTATATCACTACATGACGCCCAGAAGCACCGGTGCGATTCATAACGCGCTCTTTTCCTGCTTAAGTTCTTCTTCCCTCTCCCGGCTGCCCTTCTAGTTCGGCTCGGGTTTGAGAAGGCCTTCACTTCCTTTCACATTATTCACACTCAATTTACCTTGGGTCCTTGGTTCGCTCTTTGTCCTGCCCGGTGGCACATCCATGCCCAGTGACGTGATAGCATACGGCACTGACCGTCCCTAGCTCGCTGGAGCAATTGTTGCCATAGGCAGTTTCACTGGCAAGCCCGGTATTTGGTTTGGGGGAGCTGGACCCTGGCAACAGCGACAAGCAAGGCACGAACACAGCGGACAAGCACGCCGGACGCACACTTTCGCACAGCGCCTCTAGGCACCCAAATAGCGCCAAACAGCGACCATGGCCCCACAAGCACAGGCGGTCGCAACACCGCCAGTAGTGGCAGCAATGTCATCATCAGCACCCGCGGAATCCTCCTGTTCGCAAACATCTCGCCCAGCTGCCGCCCGCAATCCCAGCTCTATTAGCGCCCAGTCTGACTCTGACGCCAATGCCAACACCAACCCCAGTCTCTCTTTTGTCTCGCCTACAAAACCTGCGTCCACCACCACCACCTCCACCGCCGCCACCATATTCTCTACACCTACAGTTAATTCTACACCTAATTCTACCTCCACGCCCGCCGCTACCGTCCCCCCTACAGCCACGCCGGCCACCCCTACACCTACAAGTATATCAACAACAGCGCCCGTCACAACCACAACCTCAACCACCGCCACCTCTGCGCCGCGGCCAATTCCGTCTTTGTCGTCAAAGACTGTTCGCTCAGGTATATCCGACCTTAATCGTTCAATTTTCGACCTCACCATTGGATTAATCATCCCCTCCGCAGAACCCTCCTCCCCCTCGTATTCCTCAACAAATTCCTCGTCGTATTGTAGTTCTCTACAGACCCCCATAGACTCACTGCGTCGGTACCCTACAGATTTAACTACTCCGATTCCCGAAGAATGCGACGAGGAAACGTGCAGTGAATCTCTCCCCAACGACCCTGTTACGCCCGTCAGTGGCCGCCAATCACGAGATTTCCGCTTCTGTGACAGTCACGAACTGTACCACCGGGACTCGGTCCCCAATAGTTTTGTAGGAGCAGCATCTCTAGGCATCCCAGAGCATCCGGATGGTCCTTTGAGCCAGCCCAGCAAGGACCAGCCGCAACCACAGCTCCAACCGCTGCCCCCGTATGTCCCGGCTACAGAGGATTCATCGACGCCTGCCAAAAAGGTTGTGACCTGCCCGGAGCAGCCCCCATTTACCCCAATTACGCCGCGGCCTCTGACAAGACGCTCCTCGTCAGCCCTGTCACGCGCCATGTCGTCATTGTTCAAGCGCAGCAATCACCATGCAGACGAAAATGGTGTTGCCAGTGCAGTGGCTACACCGCCGTCGTTGAAGGATCCCAATTATAGTACTGGCACATCCGAAGCCAGTCTGGCAACCATTGGTAAAATGCAGGGCAACTCCGCCCGTCGCAGATTCTCTTACCACCGATCAGTTGCAACAACGAGGTCTAACACACCACCATCACCTGGCTCGCCACTCGAAATGGCCCCTGCCTCCCTGGACAAGGCTAATGGTTCCTCAATGCCCACCTCGCGGGATTTTATGGAAAACCATTCGAAAAAACAAAGGGCTCACACAGGACTTTCGCTCCGCCAGAGAGTCAATTTTGCTGGCACCCCTAAGAACCACCCACCTCGTCGAGCAAGGAGCCTCGAGCGCAAGAAGAACCACGAGGAGGATCACTTGACGCGCCAGCCCTGGGCCATTGCGCCAGAGGCTGGGACTGGGATGAAAGCAAGGAGACTTAGCTTGAGTCTTCCCGATGATTTTACCGTCGACATTGCCGAGCTGCAGAAAGAGTATGAGTACCACCACAAATTTCTCGGCCGACATGGCAAGCATCTAGGTAAAGGTGCTACTTCAAAAGTCACTCTGATGGTGCGTAAGGGATGTCCCGGGGAGCTTTATGCGGTAAAGGAGTTTCGACCTAGGACCTCAATAGAGTCACCCGAGGAGTACGAGAAAAAGATTAAATCAGAGTACAGCATAGCCAAGAGTTTACATCACCCCAATGTGGTCGAGACGGTTCGACTATGCATCGACCATGGGCGCTGGAATCACGTTATGGAATACTGCTCGGAAGGAGATCTTTTCAGTCTCGTATCAAAGAAGTATCTTAGAGAAGAGGGCCGGGATGTTGATCGACTTTGTATATTCAAGCAACTTTGCCAGGGCATCAACTACCTCCATACGAACGGCATTGCACACCGGGATATCAAGTTGGAGAATCTTCTCATCACCAAAGAAAGCAAGTTGAAGATAACTGATTTCGGCGTCTCAGAAGTATTCTCGGGCATTCATCCTGGCTTGAGGGAGTCGGGAGGCCAATGCGGCGTTGCTATGGGTGAGGTGCGATTTTGCAAGCCAGGAATCTGTGGCAGTCTTCCTTACATTGCGCCTGAAGTCCTGGGCAAACAGGAAGAATATGATCCTCGAGCGCTGGACGTGTGGAGCTCCGCCATCGTGATGATATACCTTATTTTCAACGCCAATCTGTGGGAGAAAGCCCAGGCGGGGCTCACAGCTGGAAACCAGAAAAACTACAACGACCTAGTTGCCGCTTGGGAAAAAGCTGATGCAAAGAAGGAAGCGAAACCCGATATTGCGAAAGACGTTTACCCCAAAGTGCCACCCTTCGAATACTTCGTTAAGCCGCTTGCACTACGCCGCCTTCTATTGAACATGTTGCATCCCAACCCAAAAAGGCGGATCACGATGAACGATGTCGTTACTCATCGATGGATGAAGAACGTAGAATGTTGCCAACTAGAGAGTTACGATGATCCAGTAAAATATATCGACGTGTCGAAGAAGGATTGCATGAAAAGCTCGAGCGGCAAGATATTTTGTCACAACCACCTACCCCCGATGAGCACTGGCCACGGCCTACCACCAATGCCAGGCAAACCGGGTTATTAAAGTACATCAGTAACAATTCCGGAACAGACTTGAGTTGTTACTGTGACGGAGAATCAGCTATTCTCCGATCAATGGTCATGTTCATACGACGGCGTTACAGTGGGTATATCATATTGCATTAACATGCGGATCTGGGGGATTTGCAATCGACTACTTCACGAAGCATACGGCCCCAGTTGTCAGCACGTACATAACGTACCTAATCTTGGTGTTTATTCTAGGTGCCACCGTTGGTTCGGTTGGCCCTATGAGGCCGATTCTGCCTGCGGGAGTTCAGACAGAATGTCCATTCGGCAGGGATAGCCAATGCAAGGCTAGGTTTAGGGATTCATAAAGCCTACATCAACCTTTTGAGTTGTTTGGCTGGCATTGGTGTACTAGAGAGCTCCCGCATAGGGAGACTTGACTTGAAGCGGAGCTCATCATAGATCGCAGTGCTTCGAGACGGTATGACTCGATGAGACCATACAGATTTGGAACCACATGTTCAGACTTTACCGTTCAGCTAGACTAAGTATAGAGTTTGAACTTGCTTCATTCAAACACGTGTCGCGTCAATTGTCTTGTGTTCATGTCCCATCGCCTCGCCTTGAACGAATTATCACCTTGCAACATGCTGCAAGACGCCGATCCGACAGTTTGGTCCGGTCTAGCGCTGTGTAACTACCTAACTAGGCTATGCGCAACGTTGATGCGGCCGCGGCACCAATCTCCGCAACCGCTAGTCTATCCCCACAGGCCACAGGTTATTGACGTACAATGCTCCAGCAGACTCCAGGCAGAATCCAGGCACTTCCTACTGGCTGAGCGATGTCATATGCGTTGGTGATCGACAAAGCGACGGCGCGGCGCCCCTCGACAATTGAATTCCTTCTTACGTAGCTAGCCTTCGCCGCTACGATGTAGGTACCGTATCCCTCACGCTATTCTTATTCCCGACCTTTGGCGCTCCTAACCTTTGTGTTAGCGCTTCCTATTTGTGATAACTACTATGGTAAGCGACAATAATGCGAGTGCCGAAGGCCGAGTCTTAGGAGGTTGGCTAAAATAGACGAATCCGTTAGTCCAGCTGAGCGATCTAGATAGATAGCTCAGTCTCTATCCTCGTCTAGGTAATGTTCCGGGTTTAAATCTCGTGCTAGACTAATATCCAGATAGTATACAAACGCCACCCGCGCGATACAGCAACGGCGCGTGAAGTCTATCTACTGTGCCCGTGCTATCAATCAAGATTTGATCCGTACATCCGATGCGAAATCCCGTGTACCGACTTCTACATACTTAGTTTTTCATTTACTCTATTCCCAGGGCTGCGGATAGTGTTACAATCATTCGCTTGTGTTGGACTTCTCGAATTTTCTCAAAAAATTTCTTTCTTACCACCCACACCCGCCTCGTTGTAGTGGTGGCCAGTCAGCGTTGCACTAGCCGTCTCGACAAACCCTGGCTTGTGACGACAACAGCGGGGAAAACAAGCTTTTTCTTCTTCTGTCAATCGGGGAGAACCCTACATAGTACATGATGCAAACACAGTCAAACTGGAAGGTAAACAGATGATCCTTACCTACCCAAATTTTTTTCGCATGTCTTAAATCAGCGTCATCCCGTACAACATGAGAACAATGTCTCGTATGCCTTACTTCTATATATATACTTTGTATTCGGGCGAGTCTTCCTAGATACTGTAGTAGGGCGTTGGCCTACCGACTATTGACTCGGCCGGCGCCATTCCGCATGGGACGTACTTTTTGCTGAAGTACATGATACGCACATGCAGCCGATGCTGACCAGAGGCTCGTCAGGTGCACAAACCATACGAGTACGCTGTGGGGGTCTACACCACATAAGTGCGCTACACCACAGCGCCGTACTATGCTACACTACATAACCAACGTTGACTCTCTGGCCTATCTGGTTCGGTAGGCAGGTATTCCTGAGAGCTCGAAGCGCCCGAGCCATGCCGCATCCACGACCGACGTGCTAATTAGCAAGGGCCGTTGGACCGTTGATGCTGTGGTACTGCATAGTCGCATCACATAGCTGCACGGCGATATAACGTATACGATCTGACCGAATTACCTACCAAAACGACCTTACATCATATGCTGTTTTAACGTGTTTCTATTGACCGTCTTCCGTGAAACCGGCTCAGGGCTCCTCTCCGCGGATCTCGGACTTCGCTCCTCTTCCGTTCTCATGTACGTAGGGGGAGAGGAGACCGAGTCGGTATAGTAGTAGGTAGTAGTAGTGTGTAAAAAAGGAGGTTCCGCTCCTAAGCGATCCCTTCCCCCAGGTCTCGAGGTCCTGCGCGTCTCACTCATGGCAAGCCCGCGCAATGATTCGTGCCCGCCGTCCCGAAGTATCGTCAATCTCTATAGTAGCTGCTAAACCTGCGATGACCGGTGTGAAAGCGGGACAAGAGATGAGCGATTAATCGCCAAGAAATTGTTGGGATGGGGGGCCATCCCACGGGGCAAAAGCAGGGGGACCGCGAACTACATTGAAGCTAAAGACTAGCTTCGAACAGTACCAGTATTGAACATATTAACCTGCAGATAGCGATTTTACCAGCTCGACTGTTGTCTAGAAGCGAAACCCATTACCTAGTTCAGATAGACAAGCAGTAATATGTGATAGAAAGCATAGTATCGAATTTTTTTTCATCTTCGGGTCTAGGCCACGATATAATTTGCTCGTTATTGAGTCGTATTTATGCTGAAGTACTAGCTTCGCATGCCTCGACTCAGTGTCAATCGAGTCTAGATACCAGTAGGTATTAGACACGGGATACACGCTCATCTGCTACCAGGAATGTCAATTCCTGCGAGACTAGTTTCTATTTTGCCCACATGTCGTCTCCCAGCCCACACACACTAGACGATGAACTAAGCATCTCTTGAACACCCACTTCCCGGCTGACGTACAGAACAAAGGCCTCGGAGCGAGGGAACCAACCTGACTGAAGCTTAGCGCCACCGTAGTAGGATTCGAACCTATCCCCAATATCTACGAACTACGTAACATCGCCCAAGGAGCTGGGTAACGGCATACTAGGTATAGGAATACCGGAGCAAAAAAAACCCTGTTACAAGTTCGCGATCCTAGGAAACAGGAAACAGTTGAGGAAGGTAATCTTAAAAGCTGCATATAAGACATTCCCTACCCAGCCACTAACATGAACTCTCCGTATATCAAACGCCGTGCCGCGTGCCGTGTGCCGAGCGAGGATAGAAGGAAGCGTCGGTATTGGAAGTTGGGTAATAATAATGTTTCACTTCAAGGCTCAACGCTTCATTGCTCCTTGCGATCATTCCCCTCATCTGCCATAGCATAGTATATACCAGGTTCCCGGTGACAGGAGGAAGATCTTCCTACCTACGCATAGACCAATGGCCATTGGCATGCTCTATCCTCTTAACTATGTACAGCAACTGCCATCCCATATACACACGTGGGGAGTATGCGCCAGGGTTATTCATGTCGGCATGTGCACCATGAGCAGTGAGTGCATCGAGCGGCTTCCCTGATTCTGCTAGATGCATTTTCTGACAACGGTTCTCACCAGGGGTGCCGGCGTTGGTGTCGTCGCAGTCACAAACCACAGCATCCAGGGGTCCGTCCGTCTAGTGCATAGATTGCATGCCGAAGTTTCGATCGGTCAATTTATACACGACGCATGGCCATTGGATCACCCTCGCGTTCTGGACCCGAACCACAGAAGCCTCAACACTGGAATATCACTCACACCACTACAGCCGCGCATCCCAAGATGATGGGAGTCTCACTTGCTTGCTTGTATGCGTATGTAAAGAGGTAGGTATGTTAGGTTAGTGCAGAGTAGCTGGTCGATTACCTATGCATCATGCGACTTGCTGCGAGGGCTTTCGACCCGGTTGGTGCCGCGTCGCATTGCCACCATCCTTGTTCTCTCGAAAATCTAGTTCCTCGCAAGGCGATAGGCGAACATGTCAACCCCCCGCCATCCCCCATGACACCGCTGGGCTGGGCTGGGCTGTAAGCCGGCAGAGGGGGTTGTGACTTTGCTTTTCGTCCAAGGTAGCTCACCGCAAGACAGTCCACCGTTACACTGCACTTTCAGCTCACCTTTAGTGTAGGTAGGCAGGCAATTGCCAGTACTGTAAGTAATAACTTAGCGACACGCATAAGACACGAAATTGAGCGATCGTACGGTTGCGATTGTAGAGTAATTCGAGAGATTCGCCTCCGGCAAATAAGTAGAAAAAATGGGAAATGCCCATCGATCGAGAAAACCCCATCCGTGCCTGATCGTGCCGTCTTGGCCATGAGCTTGGCGAGAGCCGCATTGCTGGGCATCGACGAGGGTTTAACGAAACAACACGAACCAGCCCGGGCGTGCATTGCATTTTCTCGGTATTCTCTTCACGTAGTTACAACTGTCCAACCTACCTACCTGTCTACCTACTTAAAAGTATATGCAAATCCCACGACCGGCCAAAAGGCGGGGGGTGGAATTGCAAAAGCCGAGGATGTCGGTACATCAGGCCCATCCCAGCTTTTCCTACTGTAACACCAACCCTCTCGTGTCACACAGCTCTGTTACGAGGTACTTGCGGGTACAAAGGCCAAAGACGCATGAACTAGTTAATGGAACATCCTCACCGACGAAGTGCAAGAGCAAGCAGGGCAAGGGGCGTGTGCTTTTCGGTCTCTGCTTCGGCGTCGATGCATCATCCATCATGCATCATCATCATCATCATCATCATCCTAGGATAACGTACTGTATGTACATATGTGGCAAGCCCTGGAGATTGAAAAACACGGCTCCTCCTGGCAACGCAACATGACTTCCGCTTGCTTGCCTGCCGTGGGGGAAACCTGTTCTGTTGGTGAAAGCTAACTAGCTGCTGCTGCTCCTCCTCCTTCTCAGGATCAGGATGGGATAGGCGTGGGACTTCGTCTTTGGTTGGCTGAGCGGTTTATAGCGGTGCCGACGGCTTATGGGCTGCGTGATGACAAATTGGGCTGGGTCATGGGGACCGCGAAATGCATCGGGGGCTAACTACAGTAGTTAGAAGTACCTAGGTATGTATGTACCTACTGTGAAAGAAGCGCAACGGGCAGCTGCCCGTCTCAATGAAGTTTAGTTTGGTGGTGGTTAGCCCAACCCAGTTGCCTGCACGGCGACGGAAATGGTTTCGGCGGAAATCACAAGTGCCTGCCTAACCCCCGAAAGGTCCTTTACAGCAAAGGGCCTGTGTGTTGGCTAAATGCTTATCCCGTGGGCGCGTCTCCCGGGCAAGTTTCCTGTAACATGGGCGATACGACGCAGGTAACACGTACGTTTTTGTGAAGCGGAGCGCGTTTATGGCCGGAGGTCTTCTCTGAGGTATGAAGTACTTAGACAACCTAACGTTATTTTTTTTTTTTTTTGTTTCTTTGTTTTTTTTTTTTTTTTCCCTTGTTGAGTAAGCGCGCGGCTCTGCTAACCCTCTCCTCTTATACAGTTATTTGTTGCGTACTAGGTAGTGCTTCAATTAATTAAGTACCTTTGTATTATTTATATGTACATGTGTGTATAAATTTAACTTATTATTATTATTGATGTTGCTCACTTTTTCCCATTTTTAATACGGGCGCTGCGCCGAACTCCGTCTTTCCTCGGGACCCGTGTCCTGGCTACCGGTGTATCAAGACCCAAGAGCATCCGTGATCCCTTGCGCCCAACCTCCTGCCATGCGGTGCCCCGTTCACCCCGTTCACTCTGCTTCTGCCGCTTGGCCGCCGCTTCCACCGACCCGCCCGTAGTTTCGCCGGTACTCTTATCCTCATTGACGCCACGTTTTCGTTTTCCGGTCGCCCTTATCCCGGTCGCCCCAGCCTCTCCGTCTAGCGCGGCCCCAGTGGTCTTCAACGCTTCTTCAACTGCGGGCATTTCGCTTAGGATCCATTGCACTCGAAGCCGTTGATTGGCCTCCCGTATCTCTGCTGTCTCGTGCTTCGCGCATGCTCTCTTGCCCCCAGCCCCCAGCCGTTTTTTCCAAGCCAAAGCATACCTTGTGGAATCATCTAGCCACCAACACTCGAATTCGAGGTACTCGATCCACGTCACTCGTTCGTCCTGCTGCTCGGGGTCTTCAAGAAATTGGAATGGCTGAGCGAAGCCGTGGCGAGCCAGGCGGCGTCGTGCGGCGTCGGTGTATTCGGCAAAGCCTCCCTGCGGGACCTCCCTATAGCGCTCGCCCTTCAGTTTCCGGGAGACTTGTCTGTCTTGCCATATATTGTGCATGGTTCTCTCGAAGTCTGGTCTGGCTGTTATCGAGCTGAGCCCCGTAGACTCGAAGTAGCACCGCTCTTCATCCAGAAACGCGGCAAAGCTCTCTTCAGCCGTGGCGTCAACGCCTCGGTTATAGCGTTGCCAGTCTCTGAACTCTTTCCAGCGTTCTAGCTGCCGCGAGAACACCCCAAAGGTGTCTGGATGCCCAGTAGTCCAATCCCTCCACCATGCCCGCAGCATCTCCATATACGCGTCCGGATTCTTGTATATCTCCTCCAGGGTTTCCAGTGAGCAGAGTGGCCGGCCACCAGCACGGATTAGCCAGTGGTAGCATCGGATTTGATGCGCCTTACCTATCCCGGGATCTGGAGATTGCGTTCGTGACCTTGCGGCTGGCGGCGACGACGACGTCTGGGAAAGTCTGCGTCCCCGAGCTGTGATTTCTCTCTCTTGGGGGATGCTCTCGAGTTTCGCTACAAGCTGTGAAACATCAAGGGCCTGGGAAGCTCGGGCTGACGGAGCGGCAGCGCTGCGTATCCTATTTAGCTAAGAGAAAAAAGGCACCAAAGCCAGGACGAGAAACGCCTTACACTAGCCTGTCTTGAAGCTCCCTCTGCTGGCTCTCGGGCGCGTGGTCCCAGTCTGTTATGCTCGAAATATCAAACATGTTTCGGCTATCGCGGCACTCCGTCATGAATTGGCCAAGGGCTCGGTCGTCCAAGGCCAACATTTGCTGTACCGAATACTGCGGCGCCATGGTGCATATATCGTCGTGGTTACCGAGGTGTCGCGTCGTTCAGACATTAAGGTAGCAAGGGTGTAAACGTGTAAATAGGATGAAGCGGGGCGGCGCGGGTACCTATTTATGTCCACTAACTTAGGTATGTCCAGCATGTAGGTACAGGGCGGGGCGCCGCTCTACCTATTAGCTTTCGATCTCCAAAAAATCAGATCTGCCCCACTTCTTCCTAACTACTAGCTTGATCAGTTCTAATAAGCAATTCTTCGAATGCTGTCAGATATACCACTACGCCAAAAGATTGGCATGACCGGTCAATTATTGGTCATTTTCTTAGGGTAGCTATTATCTAACAAATGCCGTTTCGGCACCAGTACTTTTTTCAAGCCCCTGTTCCCACATCCCCCCTGCTTAGATCAGCTACATCCTTTAAGCGCACAAGTAGCGGCTTTTTAGCAGCATATTATGCATTTATGAAAGTATCTATTGTTCTAGGCGTTACATCTAGCAGGGGTATAAATGGGTGAGATCCCGGGGAAGCCAAGTATCATATTACCCATTCATTCAATTGGCTCACTGCCCTGGCCACAAAGTACTGGTGCCGAAACGGCATTCAAAGGGATAGAAACTCGGCAGTCCGATGACAAGCAATTAGCTACCGTACCTAAGTATTCATATTGGCTCTGGACAAGAAAGGGCTTAAGATCAATGTTGCCACTGAAAGTCAAGTTCGCCAGATCCTAGACTAAGACTCTTCAGCCTATGATTTCTGAAATGGAACCTGACCTTCACATAACTAATTTAGCTGAACAGCTAAGGTCTAGTAGGTTTCAGTCAGATCTAATCAGACCAGTCAGTTAGATCAATAGGTTAATAGGTAGGTTAAATCAATCAGTTAGGTCATATTACAACTCAATTGAGATTTTTATTCTCATGTACAGCCTGCAGCCTCATTGCGTACGACTGATAATCTTAGTGGTTAGAAACCGAAATTGGAGTTCTAAACTGAGTTATCAGAAATGTGATGATGGACCTCTACCCGCCGCGACCCATCATATATATGCTGTCTCTTTTCTTCCCTTTCTGCTGTTCAATTCTTGGATGTAAACTAGGGTCGCATTAAATCTACCTAAGATATAAGATAGACTTATGTAGACTGCTAATTTCGTAATTCTTTCGCTCAACCAATAGCCGATGCATAAACCAACAAGTCTCATTTCATACATCATTCCAGACACCGGTAAAGGGAGCCCACCTACATCTGCCACCTTTCATAGCTGGGGACCCTCCCCTGCCACACTAGTATATATAATAAGTTATATGCTGTATAATCACGTCATTTTTAAACGCTTATTTATTATATAAGCGGCTCATACACTAAGGTATAACAAAAGGTATAACAAGTATAAAAGCTTTAAGTATGCTTAATCGATTTTTAACACCGATGGCTGTAAGTTTACCCCGTAGGATGGATGGGGTGGCAAGGGAGGGTCTCCAGCTTTGAAAGGTGGCAGCTCTAGGTGGACTCGGTAAAGGGCTGCTGCTTCCCGCTCACCCACTCGATGGCGGTATTCAGTGCTCTACGGTGTTTTGCATCAGCTCTGTCGCTGCTTACGCATCCAAAGTTCCTTTCAACTGCAAAATGGCTTCTTCGGTTTTTCCATCTGAGATCCTTGGGTCCCGGTCAGCTTGTCAGACATATCAAATAGAAGTCTATTGTACTTACGCCTTTCTCTTCCTTGGCACTACAGCCGAGGCATGCTGGTACCCCTCGGGTTGTATCAACGCTGAGGTCGATAGTGTCGGAGGTTGGTTTGGGTTGGGGCGCCGGGGGGTTGCAGTGTATGGATTTGACTCGGTGTCATCGGAAAATTGAGACTCATCGCCAATATCAGACTTGACAAAGAGAGAAGCTTCGGGATCGGACATCTTGCCGAGAATCTCGTGCAACTCCGTGCCACGGCCGCTCAATGTTGACGGAGGAGGCGCCCCCGACCTGTAGAGATCTCCTACGGATGCAGTTACGCTGCAGCCTTCGCTCAGGCGGGAGCCAGGCTGATCAGGAGGCGCGTTGCCGTCGCTCATCTCAGGGTCGGCCGTCACCTTCTCCATGGTACGGTCAACGACGGGGTTCCGGCTCCCTAGGAAGATGGCCGTTTCTCTTTGCTTGTCCTCCTCTTTCCATTCGTCTTCTTTTTCATCCGAAGCAGACACTAGAATTGGAGTTCTCCCCCTCCACGTATCACGACTACCATCGGGCAGTTGCAACGATCCGTTGTAGCACTCCCGGGCCGTCTGGCGCATCTCTGGCTCGATGCATAACATTGCGTCCAGAAGATGCTGAGCCAACGCATCTTTTGTCTGGCGGAAGAACTTCTCAACCCGATGGCGGATGTCTTGGCACCGAAGCCTGCCGTCCTTCTCGTGCGCGTCGGTGTGCTTCGGACGGCCACACAGCAGCTTGGCAATCACAGCAGCCAGAGCCCATATGTCAATAGCCGGCGTGTATCTAGCCCCGGTCAGGCGCATGTTGGGGATCGACTCGATGAAAAACTCGGGCGGCAGAAAGTACGGCGTGCCAACGATAGTGTTGAGCTGCGGCCCCTCTTTCGATATGCCGAAATCCCCCAATTTAATGACAATCCTGTCGGCGCTCCGGTGCTGGACAAGAATATTCCCGTCGCTTAAGTCTCGGTGTGTGATCGATGGCTCGAGCTCGTGGAGATATGCCAATGCCGATAGACTCTGCTTCGTGATTTCGTTACATTCGACACCCGAAAAGTACCTGCCGTCCTTCAGATGCTGTCGGAGTGATCCGCCGGTGAGATATTCGAAACGCAACGATGGCGAGGGTTTCGTATTGGATCCGAGTAACTTTACAATGTGGTCCTTAATGGGACATCAGAACGAGGACAAACATCACAAGAGGGATAGCGTCGAAACTAACATGAGAGACCCGGCCCATGAGGAGCGCCTCGTTCTTCCACGCCTTCACATGGTTCTTCCGCAGCTTCTCCAGAGGTTCCTTGAGAGCGTATACGTCCCCCGTGCTGGCGTTCCAGGTATGGTAGACGACTGCGAAGCCTCCCTGGCCGATCTTCCTTTTCAACAAGACATCTTCTTTCGCTGGCGTGTGGATGCCGGTCGGGAGCCGCGTAGGGGGACGAACGTCGAGGTCTCCTAAGGTGTCTGCTAGATCGGCCGTGCCTGCACGGAATATATCGACTTGGGCCCGGAGGGCTTCCGAGTCGGTGTCGTACTTATTAACAATGATTTTAAACTGGAGCGATTTAATGACTTTTATGACGATGCGGTTTCGGCCCTCTAGATTCTCATCCCCCCCGATGATCCATTGAAAGTTGCTTCGCGGGCCTCCATCCTCTCCGTCGTATATGACGGATGTGCCTGCCCTCGATCCAAGGTCCCGTACGACAAGGCGGTAGGCGTCATCGAAGGTCAGAGAGAAGTGGTGAAAACTAACTCCGGGCGTCGCGGGAAGAACGATGTCGGCTTTAGGGTCCCAGCCGGCGACCAGACCGAGGGAGGTCTTGGGTACTTGACTGAGGCTGATTTCGAGGCACGGTGTGTAGTCGACGCTGTCATGTTCTTCCGGATCCTGCGTTCCCTCTCGGTCCTGACGGCCGTCGGAATCCAGAGGCTGTGCGACGGCCAGTGGTGCGTGCTCACGCTTCTGTGCGACATAGCGCCGCTTGTTTTGGTCTAGGCGGACAGTGATCTCTGCTATTTTGAATCCACTCGTGCCTATGCCTGGGTGTAGGCGCGCGACGGTGTCGATATCTTTCATGATGGTGGATAACTGCAATAGAGTTTGAGTGTGAGCGATCGAGTGAGTCGAGCGCGCGCTGAACGAGCGCGAGGTATGGCTTCTAGCATTGTCATCGCTACTAGTATAGCCAACTAGGTACATGAGCCATTGCGGCGCTTCGGAGCGTCCAATGGGATGCCAAAGGGCCACCTAGTCTACGATAGTTCTGCGTCACGGAAGTCGGGGTAAAAAAAGAAAAACAGACTGCACGCCTTCTTGGACACATCTGAGACCCCCTATTTTGTATAACTCTAACCAAAATACTATCTAGCCTCTTATCATATTATTTATATCGCTAGAATCAGATTTTTTCTCTACATTAAGGGACATGCTTTGAAGAAGAACTCCGATTTTATTTGGTTGATTATTTGGCTTTGGAAGTGCTAGACTTCGGGTGTATTCTGGGAGGCGTGCAGTCCTTTTTGCCCCCGCTTCTATGCGTTGTCGACTAAGTGTTACACATGGCTCGAGGTCCGGGATCATTATTCCAAATCAATCCCGCACTGCATTAGTTCGAATAGATGGTACATGGGGTAAAACACAATACTCTACAGTCTGTCTATTGTCAACACAACGGATTAGCACTTCTCGCGCCAGTTTAAAATCTGATGAGTGTACGGTCTCACGGCTCACGTGACTAGAACACGGTAACATAGAACAGTATTCGGTTGCCACACAACTCTTGGGTTGATTCCGATTTATTCATATCCAATCAATATATTTGCTGAATAAATGAGATAGCAACTTTCAACTTCTGTTGGAAGCTGGATGGGTATATTGATGTTGTAGAGATGATAGAGTAAGTAATTCACACAGTAGCCACCGTGAGGGGTATAACCGCTATCCGTCGTTGTAGTAGTCTAGAATCTCTGTTTATACCACTTACCGCGCGCTTAGCCGCACACAGCATCTGATTCTCCTTCGAAGCAAAATCTTGCTCTCTCTACTGTATGACCGCCAGTTTAGTAGTTAGGCCGGTGACAACCAGCGAATCCCTGATGTTGTAGGTTTTTGCACAGTCCTCGTTTTTTTTCTTTCCTTCTTTTCCTCCTTCCCGTATATCGGCTAGGCGGGGTCTATTCAAGGGAATACGAATGTTGGTTTGATGTTCTTTCAAAGCTCTAGGCGCTTTTTACATCAAGATTACTATAGTTAAAGTATGAGGAGGTATAATAATGTTCTACGGCCCGTAACCTTTCTACTAGGTAGCTTCTAGCAACAACAGAAAAAAACGAATTGTTTAATGGAGACCGACTGTCACAAGGGCTTGAATGAGGGCTTGAAATTTAGGATTCAATTGATCCAAGAAGTCACTATGACTTCAAGAGTCCGAGTGATCCTGCTTCGCAATTCCAGAGGGTTCACGTGGCTCCCTTATAACCCCAACCCTCTGGCGACCTGACCTAGCCCTAGAGGCCTTACCGCCCATTACTGCCCTCCGGCTTCTTGCTGGCCCTCATCTAAAGCCCCCCGAAATTTCGTACTATTATTCTGCAGGTCTGTGAGGAAATTGGAGACCTTGTGTAGCCGGGCTGGTCCCGATCATATCAGTTCGGCTCCAGCAGGATGGGTCAGGTTAGTACGTGTAACACCGACGACATACCTCAGCATTTATACCACAAAACCAGGGGCTCCCCGGTTAGCTGGTAGTAAGCCGTACTTCCAGAGGGTTTGGTTTTAGAATGAGTCGGTTTGCCGTCACAGGAAGCGTGGTGACTAGGGTCAATATGCACATCGATTGATTCCTGAACGTTCTACTACTTATTAAGAACCAAGGCATATATACAATGCACTCACTCCGAATGGTGTAAGTATATATAACCTCTTAACACGTAGGTCTATACGACACGAATCCGGCACGGCAATAATCTTTACGCTGCAAGCGTTAAAACATCAACGATTGACAATGGTATGAACAGACGAAATAATTGGAATGCTAGTCTAGACCAATTACATCTAAATCCAGAGTCATATGCGAAAATACAAACGATAACACGTAGTCAGGCTATGAGTCGTAATGAAAAGTTGTTGTGTTGAATAAAAAAAAAAAAATCTGTCTTTCTATAGAGCGCCGTTGCTACGGGGGCCACTCTGTATCGAAAAGAAACAACAGATAGATCTTTACACTAGCGTCGCCATCTTTAAATGTAGCTGCCTAACAAGAAGCTCATACATACGTAGCTTTTAGTGAGATGACATCGCACTATATTTAATATTTTGTAGAGGAATTTTTCACGATCTCGCTGAGCGTCCGTTAATTTAAACTTCCTCGGAAACCATGACAAGCCAATGTCCCGACCAATTAGTAGAAAATCGGCATCTCTGGCACGTCGTTGGAACAGTCTTCACCGCCGCGGACAAGAACGTTCCAACCCTCGGAGGTGAATTTCTACAAAAGTTTAACTGTTAGCCATTGTTCTTTCTTAGAGTAACGAACAACTATGCACTTAGAGAGCGGTAAAGAATTATGCCCGCTTCCCACACCCATACGATTGCCCAGAATTGAATCTCTCCCCTGTTCCATCTAGGGGTGTAAAAAGCTGATAGGGAGAATGAAATGCTCCAGGGCGCATAGCTACACTCACCTGTCCCTGAACTAAATTCTTATTTCCAGCATCGAGGCAACCGTGGTCACCATCGAGAAGATCATTCATCTCGTCAGCGATTCTCACACTATTTATGTTCTGATAGCCGAGAGTGTCGGCGCACCTAGAGCACTCGGAGTCAGCTATCACTATGCTGAATGGATTTATGGGGACTTTAAAGACTTCTAGGCACTATATTACCCCAATGGAAAACTTATGCTTCAAAAACAGCCGAAAGAAGAAGACAATAACCCCGGGAACTACTCACATCCAAACCCCCGAGTCGCCGAAGCATGCAATTCGGCGGCAGTGTTGCGCGTCAGCCTCAAACGGCGCCCATAGCTGGTAGAACCAGCTGTAGGCTTGCTTGATCGAGTCGACTGAGGCGGAGGGCCAGTCGTGAAGGTGGCAGTTGATGGGATACTACGAGTTGGTGGGGAGAGGTTAGCACGGACGAGTCGCGAAGCATAGAGTAATATGGTATAGAATATGAAAATAGTGCAGATACTCACGGTATCTCGGCGATTTTTCTGGCCGTGGGGCGACCGCGATAGTCTCGTCGATGGCTTAGGCTCATCCCGTGGGATCAAAAGCGGGAGGGTTTTATCCACGGAAGTGTCGCCACTAATGCTTCGAGCCTCTGCGGCGGCATCTGGCGTCTAGTCAAGTTAGCAAGATCCCTTAACGCCGTAGCTAGCAAGCTTCTAACTTGTCCTGCGCAAGCCTCAGTAGCCCAAAGAAGGCCGAGAAGGATGTTTGCGTATTTCATGGCTGTTTGGATGCTTGTTGTGTTACAGGGTCTGTAGGGCCAACTCTGGTGCAATCGGGATGCATCAAGCCGCTATAGATCTCCGGGGCCACGGCTATGCTATATAGGCAAGCAAACGGGCGCTTCTGCTCCCTTGTGAGTTTTGTTGATTGGCCATACGGGGTGCAATCTGTAACGTACTTTCTCTTGTCAGATAGCACTGGCCGCGAAATTAGCTCTTGTCCTCCCTTTCGCTGGATCTGTATGGCTGGGAATTGAGTGTACCCAACACCTCGGAACCAGAGAGAGGCCCATAGAGTACAAAACATTTCCCGATAAATTTTACTATCGTAAGACAAGAATTCGGATGAGAAAGCATCACGTTGGTAGAATTCCTCGGTCGACGCGTCGAGGCAGCGTTGAGGTCGCAAAACTTGGCCACGAGTTTTTTGCTTTCTGAAATCATTAGCTAAAGGGAACCTTGATTGTCCATATTCAAACAAAAAAACCCCACGACAACGGCCGTAGCACAGGAACGCCCTCGACGTCACCAGTCTGGAACCCCTTAACTGACAATTGGCTGATAGGTTATCTTGGCGCGTTCGAGATCGAGGAAAGTTCCTGACTACCATCAGCGGTTCAATTTGATTGGTATGAAGATGTTAATCATATTCTAAAAAAAGCACCAGCAGCCTCGGGACCCAAGATCCCAGGTTTCCTGGTAGGGCGGCACGGTAGCAAGTATCATGTGGTACCTCGAACAGAGCACCGCATACACGGCTAGGCGTATGGCTCCTCGGGTTGATCTTGGGGTTCGTTGTGTAGCGTCACTCTAGGTGGCCTAATCCGAAATCTTGACTTGTACAGGAGGATTTCTAGTAGCCTCTTATATTAAACACGGACCGCGCTCACTCTCATCATGATACTGCTATCCCAGGGACTCTTGTGTATCTCTGTTTTTAACATAATGAGGGTTGCCAGGCGGGCCTAGGGAAATGCGTGATATGAATCCAATGTAGGTAAATAGCAACACAATATAGGGGCATCGGGTTGCTGAAACCCAACACTGTTTTAGCATCAAGGTATTCTGCCCACCGCGAATATACGATGTAGCTGTGTGTTGCTGTTTGCGCCTCTGTATAGCTTGAGTGACTAGTAGATTACTTTCACTACTATCATCGGAGTTGGCTTTTATGACAATGGTTCCGGCCTTAGCGCGAATTAAAGTGACCTTATAAAATAAACGGCGTGTCGGCTCGTGTTCTTCATGTGTATTTTATCCGTCTCTTGGTGGTTTCGGGAGGTTTGTTCACACCGTAAATTACGTTAGTTCTATGTAAGGGATACCCATAACAATTTCTGTTAGAAGAAGTTATTCTGGGACTATTCTGTTAATTTTCTACGTCATCGGTCTTCTGTTTTAACAGGCTTTATGTCATGCAACAGAACTGCAGCGCTAGCCACGACACGATCAAAAGATAGAACGTTGTTAAGTCGGACACTTGACCGCCTACAGTCACTTATATACGTAGTCTTATACATGTACCGTCACACTTAAGGCGTTGCTTTCATATCTGTGTACGTAGCAATTCCGTCAATTTCCGAGATTCGCGATATCAATTTGCTTCATTCATTTCTTCATTGAACTCTGATTGCATCATCCTTTTTATCTAGACATGGCCGCCCATATATTGGTTTCTCGCCTATTGTTCCCTAGTGGTCTCTAATGTAAGGGGAGAAGCGATACTCGTTGATTCCTTCTCATTATTTGTGCAAGTTTTTAAGTAACTTACGACCCGAAACTCGTCCTTCTTGATTTCATAAGACGATGCTCTATACTTGTGAGATTGATTGAATATCAGTAAGAAGGTTTAGGTCAAGGTTCACTCCAGCAACAGCTTCTGTGATAGGTACGCGCATACATACAGCCGAGTGACCAATGATGCGTTAGTCAGATTACCCATAATTCAATGATGTCATTGATTGCTGAGTGGCGTCGAGAACCGAGTAGGTCATTAAGCTGACTCTCTCCCTTCGGGAGCTTCCTTTGCTAGTTCCCCCAAGACATCTCTACAAATCTACAATGCATGTTCATAACGTCGAAGTTATACCTACCGGCCGGGACCAGCGCCGCTCCTGCTAAGCTCAAGATGCTCCTAGTCTAGGCAGATACGTATCTAAATAGTGCCGACCGAAGCCAACGATCCGACGAGAGCCCCGCTGCACATCTCAAACAGGTCTAGGAACGTACCTTAGATCAGTTCTCTCTAGCAGGCTTGCCGCGCCTAGCTTGTCTTGGGTAGGGAAGGCCTAGCCTGGCCTATCTCTGCCAGGTACCTATATCTCAGTGCTGTTCAACCCCCATTGACCTATTAGCTTGCCGACCTTTTCGGTGACTTAACCTCGGGAGCGATGGCTGGGGTTTATACCTAGCCACGATCGGGGGCATTCCGGAGCAATGTACAACAACTCACTCTCACATACTGCTAGAACAGGATAATCAAAATGGGGCGGTATCACTAGGATATGATCCTATATACTTGGCACGGTACTGAATGCTCGGTTTGCGGTAAACCGAGAATACCATCTTTGGCCGTCTGCGAACAAAACAAGACTCGTGAGGGGTACGTGGGACCTGACTAGTGTGGGTATTTGGAGATTTCTTCTCTGCAGTTGACTCGGCGCGTCTCCCTACAACACAACGTGTCTAAGGTGGGACCTGGGTCCTTGGTCTTGAGAAGACAATCCGGACAGGGCGATTGGTTTGGCTTGGTCCTGAAGCTATGCTACGTACTGAGTATTTGCTATCAATACCCACAAAGATGAAAGGTGAAGGGCCGATGTCAGGCAGGCGATACGCTAGAGTTAGCTGTCGCATGTCTACCTAAGGCTAGGTTCAAGTAGGAAAACTCGGGGTCCAAGAGCCTCTTCGATTACAACACTGAAGCATCAGCAGAGAAACCCTTGCCAAGAGGTCGTGTGCTCATATATATACATAGAAATCAAGGGACCGACCAAGGAGCACGAGGAGCATGGATTCGACGATTGGGGTAGGTCGACTCTCAATTTCTCTTGGTAATGCCATGGAAGTCAAACCTTTTCGGGTTCGGCGGTGAGTCCGGGTTTGCAGTCCGTACACATCGTGGAGTGGAGTGTGGGTGGAGAGAGGGTAAGGTCCCTGCAGATTTGATCACCTGGGTGGTCGATGGAAATTCAGATTCCGCCGAAAGAATGAGAAGCGCCGTCTATCCATGTTTTTTTTTTTTTTTTTGCGACCATATGGGATTGTGCTGTGCTGTGCTGCAGCAATTGGCCTTGGCGTGGGTATTTCCGACGACAGGCACTTTTACTACTTAGTATAACCAATGCATGATCCCATACAGTGCCTGGTCTCAACTCGAAAGCCCCACGATTCGAGCTGGCGGAACAACGGGGAGAATCCCTTCCAAACGAGGGACTGTGCACATTTCGCGGTAGCGAGCGTGGGTAGAATGTGGGGTAAACACCTCCTATGTTGGTAAGTATGCGTAGGTAGGTATTCTGGACAGTGTTCTGGAGTAGAAGACTCAAATAGGTATCTATCTTGGAGGCATTGAGGGGAGAAGAGCCAAGATCGGCTTGGGAAGAAGTCTCTGTGCGGTGTCTCTCGTCTCTCGGTGTGGTTAGTGTTTTGTCTTATTAGTCCCTCAGACCCCCCTTACGCGTATTCACAGTATTTATTCAACGCAAAAGCAAAGCCAAAGACAGCCGATCTGTGTATGTGTAGCCTTAGACCCTACTGTATTCAAGGTTTGGCGGGCCGTTCCCATTTGAGACCGACACTGCAGGCCCCCTGTGATGAGAGACCCGGGCCACTGACTAAGATCGACGATGACAGATTGATTTGCCACGTTGGCATGCCGTGAGGATGCTACTCCGGCGGCATCACGCAGGCAGGCGGTCAATGGACGGGCTGGGGGGTGAATCTGGCTGGATTTGGCTGGCTGAATCAACCGCCCGACCACCAATACCCGGCCACTGACCCTTACTTACTTATTTAGTATTACTCATAGATGTTGTGTGAGGTAGCTTGGTGTGCGTCCATCTGACTGCAGAGTATTAGTATGAGTATATATATATATATGTAGGTGTGCGTACGGAATTGTACATGACTGCAGACAGGAGTTCAGCTGAGCGATAATTAGCCGTGGCAATTGATGAGAACTATTGGACAGCTGAACCACCAAGAATAGTGATGCTATACCATCCAAACCATCTAGACTACTACATGTCTACTTTGCGTTCCTATGTAGAAACTACACTGTACTGTAGATACAGTACAGCTTGGAGTCTATCTAGCCCCAATTCTGACAGTTTGAGTGCTGGCCGTGTCCACGTATGCCGTTATGGGGCTGGGCTTGTCGGTACTTGCCAACGAAGACAAAACTAAATGACAGAACGCTGCTGGGCCCTCTCCATGCATTTTTTTCTAGATGATTTTTTTTTTCCTTTGAAGGTATCGGTCGATTGATGTGAAATCATGTGGATTTGGGGGAGAGTTAAGTAAAGAGTACGGAATACAGGACTAGCCCCTCTATCTACTACCTAGCACTTCTTCTGTAGTTATGTACCGTACAGCATAGGTACAGACAGATGCAATTCAGGGCAGAATTCAGGGGTCCTCCTCAGGTTCCTCCATGATCCTACCCCCCTGTCGGCTTTTGGAGTCTTGACTTAATTAGCTCCACTCCTGATCGAAACTGGAGAGACCCCGAATTCTGGCCCGCCTCACTGGCTACATACAGCACCGTAGCGGGGATAGTGCCTGGGCACTGTACCATGTATGCTGTACCTAGGTATCTCCACTGACTTATGTCTGTCATATGCATCCTGGCTTCTCACCTTTCTCTCCATTGTTCCCGTCCTCTTGTGTTCCCTGATTCTTCCACATCATATGCCATCGCCATTCCACGCCAATATATGCACGCCATTTTGATGCGAATAAGATCGTAGTCGTCTTGAACCGATCTGGAAAATACATGAACGCCGAAAAGTCCACGGGTCCAGCTGTTGTCATTTGCATGGAGGTTCACGCGCTGTATGGCCAGGTATACGGATTAGGTTCCGAATACGTCACTCGCTCTTAGTCGCCGGGCTTACCCAATGTGCCGCCCTCTTTCTACCCCCCCTATCTACACTCTACCTCGGTCGACATCACAAGCCGTCTATCCATCTGTATCTAGCAATCCAATAATACTCAGAAAACAAACATCGCCTTCCGATTCCCGACTCCCGAGACTGTACAGTACCTAGTCACGACGAGCACCGAAGGGAGGGAGGGTCTTGCATGGTTATGGTGACGGGTGCGGCAAACCATCGACAAGATTGTCGTCGAACCAAGAAGCTTCGCCCGATGCGAGGCGACCGAATCGTCTGCTATCAAAGCCATCGCCATTTCGAAGACAACTGTCGCGCCCATTCTACACTTTGGTTCCTGCTTCCCCGTGACGCGCTTCGGTTGCGCAAATCGGAAAATCGGAAACCTTGCTCGTCACCCCACCCGTCTAAGCTTTAGTCCACCAAGCTCTTGCGGTTCTCTCCACAACCTTCAACCCGATCAATCGGATCGAACTCGCTCTCACTTCCTCACTTCGGTCGTACGCGCAGGTGCCACCTTCCGACGATGCTAACCATGACGAGGCTACCTTCCAATTCCTTTCTGCCTTCCGGTGGCATTGACTGCTTCGATCGATCCATGGCCCCTATCCCCCACCTCGGCGGCCAGTCAGACTCGCTTATACCACCCTTTTCTTTACCACATTCCATAAAACAACCCTATTTCGATGCTCCGAATAATATTAAATCGCCGCCTGTAAACCACGCCTCTCCATCGTCTCTCCCAGCAGCATCGAACTCCCGACAGTATCTTTCCCCAGAGAACCACAATCTCTCGACGTCTCCGAGAGGCACCGCAAATCCGGGTTCTTCCATCACATCGCCCTCTATGGACCCCTTCAATCCGGGCGCAGCATCGCCCTTTGGGCACTTAAGCCCTCAAACTACCGCGACGCTCCTTCAGCGTAGAGACGAGTACAATCGGAGGTTACTAGAAAACTGGCAAGCCGAACGTGTACATCTGGAGGCCAGTCGCGCCCGCGCTGAGGAGATGTTTCGGGAAGAACGGAGCATGATGGACGAAGAGCGACTCATTTGGGCGGAGTTAAAGACCAAATTAGAAAATGAGATTATACATTGGAAAGAAAAGGTAATGGCGGCTGAGACCCAGCTGGCTAAGATGCTCAACATCCGGCGGAATGGCGAGGCTAAATCCGGTCGCACCCTAGACGGAGCTGTTGACGGGGCTGCAGGGAGTCGTAGGCTCGGCAGTTCCATTAGCCCGGGGACTGGTGGTCCATCTACTTCTTCGTTCCTGACTCCATCGGATGGCATTTCGCCGAGCAGTTTGCCGTCCGGAAGAGGTTCTACTATACCGGAGTCGAACCCCTTTGTGCCGCTCGATCCACGAATGCAGAGCGCGTCAGCAGATGTCATGATTTCACGCAAAGAACAGGAGCGAGTGCCATCGATCGACGTCAACCAAGTTATCCCAGGCCTTGAAGGAATTCGGCTAAGGGCACCTGCAATTCAGAAGTCCACGTTTAATGACGAAAAACTGGCATCGCCTCTGGTTACTCCAGACAAAGGGTCCCCATCAAATTCGAAGAAGGGGTTAGCTGAATCGCAGTCTAAAGTCTCAATTGCCGTAATGACCCAGGAAACATTGAAGGCTCCCGAGGACCACAGACGCAAGATGCATGCGGGACATACGCCTAATCATTCTATGTCTTTTTCTTCACTTCCAACTGTGGATTCCACTGCTGGAAACACCGCTGGTAGCAGTGGGTCGTCTACACCGACAAATCCTAATGAATCAAAAACGACCCAAGTTGACGAAGCGCGGAACCGAGGCGAGCCGTGGAGATTGCCTAATATTGACGAGGACCATTCTACGAGTCAACATTTCTCCGATGACAGAATCTTGTCAGACGAGACTATATTTGAGCCTAGCGATGACGATCCAGCGCTCAAGGGACCTCTTTGTTTGAAGAACCGACCAGCCGCCGACGAGATCTTCCTTAGGAGGCTGTCGGATAAATTAGAAGAAGTCAAGGCCACGGAGGCAACGCCATCCGTACTCAATGAGACGACGATTTCGGAGCCAACAATAGACCCCCCGCAAGCCAGCGACCAAACCGACGGCAGCCACGAGGAAGATACGCTCGAAGAGGTCGAAGAAGACATCCCTCTAAGATTAAGGAAGAGTAGCAACTTTGGCCAACCCCTCGGCCACATGAACCGCACTTTCGGCTTCTAGGTGTGCTAAATAACGACCTCAGCCACGGTTGTTGCTTTGCGCCGCCACTCGCTACCTGGGAAATGCTTTATTTACCAGCACCCATTTTCTTTTGTTCCCCCAGTCCTGTTAAATAACACTAGCATTTTTCTCATGAAGCGATTATTGGGACAGTTCCGGTTTTGACTTTTAGCATTGCATCACCCTCAATACCCCTATTTATAAGTGTTTGGATTGTCGGTTTTATATGAAGACCATCATTTTAATTTCTCTTTCCGGCGACCACACAATAGCGGTATTCGAACCCCAGTCGTGTAACGTCGGTTCCTCGATTTTGGACCCGTGTGTTCCGTTCTTCATGTCAAAAGTGTGCTCTGAGCTGGCCAGCATGGGAAGAAAAGACAAAAGTGTAGGCACAGCGAATACCCATGATATATCTTCTTTTTCTTGTGCGAATAAAGGATCTAAATGAGAGGAGCGGCAGATCGTGTATATATATTCATTGGTCGAGGAGGCAGAAATTGATACCCCCAAAAGCGGCAATGAGCGGCTGGTTGAAGCTACGTTTGAGAGAATGCGCCCCTAAGTGATGCCAAATAACGCTTAGTGACAGAATCGGGAGCACTTCATCAGAATGCGACATTCTCTCGAGTTGACATCACACACTGCTGTAGGTGACTAAAGCAATCGAACCACGTTTTGGCTGCCGGATAGCGTCGTGGTATAACATAGAACGAACAACCAATATGACATCGTATTCCTCTCAATGTAAATGATGCATATAATTATGGCATCGCCTCAAGCCTATTTTAGATGATCCCACTAGTTGGCTTATTCTAGGATTGAAACCGATGGATACCGATACCAAGCCGAGGTTTGCAATGCTGCCATTACTAGTCGAATGAGCCAAGCCTCTCTGGCTTGTCTCATGCGGGGATAATACCGCGGGGCTTTTACTACTCGCCCAGAGACGATACAAGTCCGAGCAAGTGAAGCCTCACTGTTTGCCAGGTACCTACACGGTCAAGAGACCAGGGCACAAATTATCAAAGACGTGAATTAACCCAGGGAGTGTAGGTATATAGCCAACCTTGTCTTTAGTATCAACTTTGAACCTTTCCGCTCGAAATCCTATCAAGTTGAAGACGAGCAATCGTATCAATCGTATCCGTAACAAGGATCGTCGCATACTGGGCTACATTAGTGTTCCCTACCCAGAAGCTATTTGGCGGTCTAGAGAATCGTACATGTACGGGAGCCAATAAATGACCCCGCTATGCAATGATAGGACATTTATAACTTTTGCTAACTAAGTAATTACTTGAACATCTCACGCTGGGAGATGAGCGCCATTCAGCAATCACTATGAGGCTCATTAACGTAACAACGCTAGTTCTAGAGGATTTCATGTTTGTGAGCCCCGACACCGTGGAGTATGCCATATTATCACACACCTGGGAGGATGAGGAGGTTACGTTCCAGGACTTCACTAGTTCCAGCTTGCATAAGCATATGAAGAAGGGGTATGGCAAGATTGAGATGACATGCGAGCTGGCTCGGAAGGACGGCATTCAGTATGTTTGGGTAGATACATGTTGCATCGACAAAACGAGCAGTGCCGAACTCACAGAAGCGATTAATTGTACGTGGAAAACACAGCTTCACGCCATAAACCTTAGAAAAAGAACCCTGACCAATAGGATCAATCATGCAGCGATGTTCAATTGGTACCGAGATGCCAAAGTCTGCTACGCCTGGCTAGCAGACCTGCCAGCAGCAACGGAAGAGCCTATTGAGTCGGCTCTAAGGAAGTGTCGGTGGTTCACACGTGGATGGACATTGCAAGAGGTAATTCATTTCCGATCGTATATGTATGCACACATGTAAGAGAGACGCTAAGCCAGGATACGTCTTCTAGCTGTTGGCACCGCGCCACGTTGAATTCTACGATCGGAACTGGGAATTTCGTGGAACCAAGAAGGATTTGAAAGACTTGGTCGCAGATGCCTCCCAGATCGGGCCCGACGTACTGGAAAACCCTGACGGCCTATACAGGCATCCCATCGCGCAGAGAATGTCCTGGGCTGCCAAGCGACAGACCACGCGCCTCGAGGACATGGCATACTGTCTAATCGGCATCTTCGAAGTCAACATGCCTATGCTGTACGGCGAAGGGCCGCGCGCGTTCCTCAGGCTTCAAGAGGAGGTCGTTAAAGATACGAATGACCTGAGTATTTTCGCGTGGAAAGCAACCGCGACGACTCAGACGTACCACGGCATCTTCGCGAGAAGCCCGGCTGAGTTCCGCGACTGCGGCTCGTTGCGTTTGATCGATAACACAATGTCGAGTCCCGAGTTCTCTCTGGGCAACAAGGGCCTGCGCATCCACACCGACATAGTCACAGGGGCCGGCGGCACTCATCTGCTCAAGCTCAACTGCAGGAACGGCGTGCAGGGGCGGCCCATCAGCATCTTCATCCATCACCACGGCGGCGAGGTGTACAGCCGGAGCCGGGCCTACGAGCACGGCGACATAAGCGAGGGAGATACCCGGCCTATAGAGAAGAAGAGCATCTACATCCTCAAGCAACTTGATGCGCGGCGGTCGGCAGACCTCGAAGCGAGCCACCGCCACGCTTTCGTGTTCCGGCACAACTTCAACACGCTCGCCAACACCCGGTTTCCGGGCTTCCCCTTCATGGCGGCCCCAATTGTGCCGTGGTCGAGCTGGGACGCAGCGCGGAGCATGCTGCACACCCAGGGCTTCGACCAGTTCAACGGGTTCGCGTACTTCTCACCGCGGCTCGACTTTGACAGTGGCGGCATCGGCGGTGGCGGCGGCATGGCGGCGGTCAACGAGTTCAGCATGGCCGGGGAGTGGTTCCTCGTGGCCTTCGGGCGGTACCAGGAGGAAGATGCGCCGTGGATCACCATCCACGGCAAGGGCGACACGTATGGGTTAAAACTATTAGAGATCGGGAATAAGGACGTGCAGCGCATGGGGCGCATGGCGAGGGAGAGTCTAGGGACGAGGAGTTTGATTCTGAAAGACTTCCAACAGAATCCGATCAAGAAGGTCTCTGTGTCGCTTGAGGAGGGTACACTCGATGGCCAAGGGGTTTATTTCATCGATATTGATTTCGAAGACCTCGCGCCGCCGACGTATGTCTCCAAGAAGGACCTCTTGAATTGGAGGAGCCCACATGTGGATTACGATGGCCAGGGTGCCAGCCGTGATGGGGAAACAGACGAAGAATTTTCTTTAGATAATCTGTTCGACTAAGGATGTTGAATTATAAGTTATGAACAGCTGTTGTATTGATTGCTTGAAGTACTAGTCTATGGTAAAGTGGTGTGGAGGGTACCTCCACACTATATAGCAGACTGGTGTGGGGCGTTGTACCAACCACCGGCATTAGCCGGCCACCCCATTTTCCAATAAAGGACGGGGTAGATAAAATACAATGGTTTTATTCGGGCTAGACTTTAGTATCGCATTAACTTTGCGAGTCATATTGAAAAAAGCAACTGACTGTTTGAAGCAGATTTATTGCAACTACATTTTCCGTAGATCCCATATGTCATACAGTAAAGGTGAGAGGAGTAGCTTTAAGCGAATGTACCAACCCCTTCTCGCGCATACTCATGCAATTTCACCACTCGAACCTCTCCTTGACCAGCTCTTCAGACAACTTCCAAAGCCTTTCGGCTCCAGCACTCGACACCGACGTAGGCAGCGCCTCGTCGCAGATTTGGCAATTGTCCAAGTAAGCGCCATAATTCTCCTTGCCATCTTTCGTCACACCGGGTCCTAGCTTCGGATCCAGCGCAGCAACGAGGCTAGTCGAAGCCCCAGCGCCCAAAGTCTTATAAGTGTAGACGCCTGTCTTTGCCATATTCTGGATTTCTGCGAGTATCTCGGGCGGGAAGTTCCGGCCCAGCTCCGTGGGTATGACGCCGGGATGCAGGGCCAAGGTGAGAATGCCGTACTTCTCGTACAGGCGCTCGTTCGCTCCGATTCCGAATAGCACATTCGCGACCTTGCTCACGTTGTAGCCCTCGAGGCCAACGTACGACTTGTTCTGCACATCCTTGTATCCCCACCTCTCGATGAATGCGTAGCTCGGTTGCTCTTCTTTAGGCAAGTCCTTGTTCAGTTTCTCGAAGTTGATGTCGCTCCAGCGCATAGCTGCGACCTTGGGAGACGCAGACGAGACGTTGATCACCCGTGTGGCTCCTTTGGGGCTTGCCTCCGCGGCTTTGATAAGCTTTGGCATTAGGGAGCAGGTAAGAAGCCAGTGGCCGATGTGATTCGTAGCGAAGTGCATCTCAATGCCATCCTCACTGAGCGTGCGTTCAGGGAGGCCCATTACTCCAGCACTGTTGACAATGATGTTGATCACGGGGACATCAGTCCAGGAGAGGAGGTTGGCAGCAGCCGCCCTGACAGATTTCTGGCTGGAAAGATCGACGATAAGAGGGCGATAGTCCACGTTGGGGTACTGAGCCTTGAGGATCTCGATGCACCTCTCGATCTTGGACAATGTTCGGCTAGCAATGATCAGATGAGCAGGAGATTGCGATGCCTAATAGATAAGAGAGTGAGCATTGTGCTTCCTTGGTCATCGCAAGGAGGTTCCGGGATCGGGTAAAACTTACGAATGCCTGGCATGTAGAAAATCCAATGCCGTCGGCATTACCTCCCGTCACAAGGACCGTCTTTCCACGAATACCCTCACTAAAAGCCTTAGCAACTTCGAGAGCTTCGGTTTTCCCGTTGAACTCGGGGTGGGTTGTGGCAGGCATCTTGGTAGTAGTATGTACTATGTTGGATGAAGACTAGAGGATAGGATGTGATGAAGGATGTGATGGCTTGTTGTATTCTGATACCATACCAAATGTGCCGAAGCTCCCCTACTTATACGTAACAGACCAAAACACTTTCTACCTCGATACTACCCATATCATCTATAGAAATCGTAGAGTAGACGGATTTAGCGGACTTTGACGTCAACTATCCTCATCATGAACCTGCCATGAACAACACTTATTAAAATCGGGTAACCAATCATCTTATACGGAAAGGTGGATTATATGCGCTGCGAAGAACTGACCAATCAGGAATTGGTTGCCGTTTTGGGAAGTGCTAGCGGCGCCCTCGGGTTTGCATGACGGAGATAGGTATAACCGGCGGTGGTCCAACGGGGCCGTCGGGTTGCGAATAGATGTGGGCAAGTAGCGGCAGAGACAATAATATTGGGGAAATTTTGATATCATGCATTCTATTGAACGGCACATATCGCGATATTGACTTCTGAAATGGAAAAGCACTGTTGATGCAATGGTTGACCAATGGCGCAAGTCGGATTGCGGCTCTGTCAGAAGTCAGTTAATCGTAGAGTAGATTATGCTACGGCGAACGGAGTCAATAGTTTGAAAACACACTACTATTGGCCCTTATGTTCTTCCAGGGCTACTTGACCCCAAGTCAGGTCGTGACGATACATTCTCGTCCGCTAACACTAGGCCGAAGGCTACAACAGAATACTCTCCCATGAGTACATGTAATCATCTGCTTTTATGTTTATTTCAACTTGTTGAATTAGTACTCAAATAGCACGATTGTTGTTCAAACAAAGAGGATGCAGTAAAAAAGCCGCCTTAGACTAAAAATAGTATTCGATTGACAAAGGTCTTTCAGGAAATTATCTTCGAGTCTTTATAATTGGGCACAATGGACATGGTAGGTTGATTACTACAATTTCATTCAATACACCATCAGTAAATCACCCAACATCACAGCTTACGCACTTTCAGAGATACATACATTGCAAGCCAATTAATAGCAAATTTAGTTCCACAATCGTTATAATGGGTGGCCAGGAAGCCAGAGCGTTTATGAAGTGGACTGTCGGCGGTACTCCCTCTTCAAACGTCAAACGAGACAAAACGACACAGGATGTTGTTTTCGAGCGGCCGAAGCGTCACAACCCATCCAAAAACGCGTCATCGAGCCACTCACAGGCCTCAAGCCGTACCTCTTCTCACCGGCCAACGAGCAACTGGTCATCAGTCTACGATTACCAGCAGCAGCAGCAGGCCGCCGGGCACCCACCGAACTACCACCAGACATCGGCGCACTCGCCACCGTTTCGGTATGCTCAATCGCCAACAGTGGCCCCAAGTGAAGCCCCAAGTGATTCTTTCTCAGAGGCCTCACGAAATTCATGATCAGAGAGGTAAGCTTGGAAATAAGACGGCCAACTAGCTCAATCTTACTTCCAGAAACTTCTCGGAATTAAATCTAGTTGGACGGCGTATGGAGTATTAGATAAGGTATGATACCCCTTATATAAAGTTTATGTTTTCTCAATAAAGTATGTTTCTTAAGTTAAGGTTTTTAGACTTAGGCTTCTAAACCCCAAGTTCAAAAGTCCTGGGCCAGCGTTCCCCACAGCCAAAGCAATACTTGACTGACTTGACAACTGATTGAGTCAACCAAGCCAAAACAACGCCTCTGAAATTACTTGCAATCAAGTTAACGTATTCTTGTTTGATTGGATTAATTGCAATTAATTGCAAGTAATTCAGTCGTTTTTTTTCTAATTTTTTACAGGGCATTTTTAATAAGAAAAGGTAAGTTGGAGGTTATTCAGGGACCCTTGAAGGGGGTCCTGTTAAGTGGGTAGGGGACCCACCTACCTACCCCTACCTACCCCTACCTAGCCTACCACTCCACACCCACCTCTCATTTCAACAACCACCTTCAACGCCAACACTTTGATCACCAAAACCTCTGTGCGCCTCATTTTCAGCACCAAATTCGTGTTCCTTACGGTTAGATCTTCCCAATGGTACCACTTTCGGTATAGCGCTGACGATTCTGAATAGATGGCGCGAGGTGGCCGTGGGTGCGTTTTGGCGCGTTTTGGCGCGTAGCCCGACCGCCTCCTACAATCCCTCTCGCAATCACTCTTGCAATCCTACCTGCCGACCGACCGACCGACCGACCGACCTACCTACCTACCGACCGACCGACCGAATGGCTACAGCTCGAGGCAACTACTCTAGAGGCAATTCAGTGCCTCCAACACTGGCTAAAAGACGATTCTAAAGGTCTATAGGCTGCGATTCATCGCAAAAAAAGCTGGTAAAAAGGCTGGTAAAGTGGCTTATAAATTTACTTGGTTTATTTGGTCAAGTAATTAACTCAATCAAAGCAAGAGATATCGTCAAGTCAGTCAAACAGGCCTCAAAACGCTTCAAGTCAGTCAAATCAAGCTAAAGGCGATTACTTTGGCTTGTTTTGGCTGTGGGGAACGCTGTCCTGGGCACCCAGATATCTCTAGTTACGTGAGCTTTGGGTTATTGGCGGCCTAATAAGCTTTTGTACTAATCGATGTCCTAATTATTCGTTGCTTATATTGCTTCTTTGTAACTTGTATACCCATTTTAACACTTTATAGGTTTTCGGACAACTTGGGAGGCCATTAAGTATCTTGGCGGGATCTCGATGGGCCTGCGCCACGGAGCAAGATGCAGGATTATAAATCGGAGAACCTATACTAATCGATCAATATTGTGCTTAACCAGGGGTTTCTGCCTATCGAACTATGTTCATACTTGTTTGGTTGGGTTGGGAACTGTGTGAGACAAACTGGGTGTTAATGGTGATGGCGGTCAGTTGGGGAAGGGCGTTGTTGGATGGGGTAGGGAAACAAAGGGCAAGCGGTCATAGTGGACTTCATTTTTAGATCTCGAAACCTCTAGTTTTGGTATTGCAGGCTCAATTCTTTATCATTTGTATACACTTATGAGACAATTATAAAACATATTTGGGCCCTAGAGCCGTTCCCTGCTTCAAGTTCGTCATCGTACTGCTAGAAGACTCTTGAAGTAACGAGTTTTCCTTTGCTAATCGCATGTAGAAGGGCTCGGAAAAAGATGATATATATTTATTTAATTCAATGTAAGTTCGAAGCACCTAACGCAGCTTGAGCTATTTTCAGTAAATTTCTAGTCACTACCACATCAGCTTTGCTCTCCAATATGATATATGACTTCATCTACCGAACATATATCATGCCATGCGCAGTTTAATAGTAAGTGCGTTGAATCGTGAAAGATTTTCGAGTCTCCACCGTGACATTATCGTGCTTTTATTAGGAAACGCAGAGATTTTAAAGTCTCCTTCAATATTATATACTTCAAGGCTTCCCTGTAAGGCGCCTTGTTTGAGGCAATAAGATAACTACCTGAGTCACCAGAGGTTAAACGGTGACTCAGATAGGTATCTTTAGTATACAAGTGTAGCATAGTGTAAAACAACAATAGGGGAGGTATGAGTACCTAGTTAACAAGGAAAGGCTTACCATGTGATTCCTCATGATTTGAGCTAGTTTCTATTTCTTTGCCAATTTATATCACTACAAGACTATAAGGGACGGGATTTTCCATAATGTCTCACACATCCCTCCGCCTGCATTATAAAAGCCAGCCAGGGTGTTGATTAAGCCACGATCTAAATTCCTACTGTAATCTGCCCTCCACAGTTAACCACGCCCGCAGACGGAAACCCAAAATTTGCCCGGTGCAACCTTGATAGCTCGCTACCATGTCATTGAGAACTTGGAAATGTTGGGAGTATGAGAGAGGACCCGACTACAATGGCGTTCTGCAACGACTGTGTTCATCTGACCTTGGCAATCCAGTAGTCACACCAGATGACACTTACCTCAACATACAGCCCTGCTTACTACCTTTAGCATCGACTATGCATCATCATCCCCTGCCCGTTACCAAAAATTTAGTTGCTCCGAAGAAGAGGAAGGGAAGCACTTCCTTAGTCGAACTCCATCAACCTATCGGATTCGTCTGCTGCCACTGTCGGTATCACAGCAGCGGCTCGTACTGCTCAAACCCGGAGTATGAGGAATGTCCTCATAAGATGCTACCGCGATGCGGTAACTGCCCCATAATCTTTACTCCCCCGCGACTAAGGGCTCACACGTGCGACGATGGTTAAAATGATAGCAATGAACTGATAATTCAACTGTTCTCGACTATTCACATTCTATGCGCCGCGAATAAACATACGTATGCGGATAGTATTAAGCAACAGCCAGTCATAGGGGATGTACCAGGTTAGATAAAACCTAAACAGAGACTTGAGGCACCAGCGGCAAGCAGCTAAGTTGGGCGTTTGGGAACAGGTATGAGTTGCTATGTGAGCCGAGTGTTTTAAAAATAAGACACAAGTGCTGAGAATATACTGTCATTTCCGTGCACGTCGGCGCATTCATATGTGATGTCAAACAAGAGTGTCATAGGGGGCGTATATAGAGAGCATTACGCTGACCAGGACCTGAATAACTGTACCCATAATACTAAACGCTCTTCTCATCCTTGAATCACTAGTTGACAAGAGTAGGTAAGTTAGGAATATCCCAGCCCACAACTGAGTTACAAGCTTCATATATGGGTGCTTACCTCCAGGAAGAACCCGAGGTTCTGGCGTAACGATCCACATACTCGATTGATTTTCCTTCCTCCAGCTCCTCTAATATAATAGCGCGTGCCCTGACACGGTCCTCTCCACGATTCTCAAGCCGGGCAGGGTCTAATCCGTATTTCCGGAGAAAGTTCGACTCGGATCCAAAGTTCGTTCTTAGCCACAGCTTCTCGGCCAGACTGTAAGGCGGTTCGTCCTTTGTTCCACCCTTCTCTTCCGCAATCTCCGGTTCCCCTCAAGAGCATCCAAGTTCCCCCTCGACTCCCTTGTTTCGGCCACCTGTGGTGTTGGGAGCTGCGCGTTGTTAGACAGGATATCTTCCTTTTCCAGTTTTGTAAGCTCTCCAACGGTCATAACGCCGGTGCTCGGCCTCAGGTCAGCAGACGATATTGGTATTCGTCTAGAATTCGGACATAAGCACGTATCAACCTAAACTTGCAACGCCCCCAAAATAGCACATGTCCCAGATGACAACGACATTGCCTGCCGTTAAGGTACTTAGGAGGTAGGCACTTAAAATAACGGAGAAGTAGATATATCTCAAGTGATTCTTTCTCTGGCCAGGCATATTGCATACGGGAGATGCCGATCTCATGATCGGAACGTAATTTGCTGAGACTTATCACTATCTCGAGGTATCTCCCCCACAGTGAAGATAATACTACCCATTTTGCAGGTTAACTACTCTCGAGTCTCTCTTTACCCCATCTTTTCAGGCCGTCTTCTAAGCCGTTGATCAGATAGATTGCACGCCTAGCTGTTTCCCCTGTCCTGCTAAGGCCAGCATCCTCAGCAAAGCTAACCCTTCCCGTCCACCAGTCCAGCCAAGTCTCAGCTCTCGCGCCCTCATCAGCATTCAATAACCCAACACTAACATCGATGAGCTCTGGTCGCCATCGGTCTCTCCAGAAAACCGTCGCGCCGCAATGGGAGCAAAACTCGCGCCGCACACCTTCGCTACTCTCGTAGCTTGTGAGGATGTTGGGTGGTAGAGTTGCGAAGTCAAGGGGCACTATAGTTGTCTCCTCGCTAGCCCGGTTAATGTGGAAGAATATGTTGGCCCTGGGCACAAAAGCCCACGTCTGTATCTCGAAGCCGGAGGTAAGTCGACAGGAGCGACAGGCACATGTGCCGGCAAGGTACTTCGAACCAGGGCGTAGCCACCACTTGTCGTCGTCGGGATTCCGAACTTGAGGCGACCCAGTGTGATACGGCACTATGAGATCTGCAAAGTTGGACCGTGGAAGCTTGCTTGCCGCATTTGGACGGGTGATATGGAATCGCACCGTTTTGCAGTGACAAAAAGCGTTTAATGCTTCCTCCCCATCGACTGATATCCCTGAGTTGACATCTTCAAGATTAGAGGTTGGTGGTGCGCTCGAAGTCTCAGCCACCTCCAAGTCAAGCAAACCCCCAATATTCCGGATAAACGGGCTCAAACCGCCATCTTTGGTACCGGCCGTGTTGATGTGTTTTGCGTATCGAATTAAAACCTCACTATCATCTCCGCTCGACTCCTCCTCGCTGCCGATAATCACGCCAGTAGCGACGGCCCACCATTCCCCTTGAGGCGCATCGTCTCTAGGCTCAGCATTACTACCGTCCTGAAGAGCGGTTTTAAGCCTCCAGAAGATATGGCATCCACATGTGGCACAGAAGAACCGCGACACTGTTCGTGTTGTAGAGCGATACTCCACGAGCCCCTGAACCGAATCTGGGGGCTCAATGCCGGCATAGGATACACATAGAAGGCCGATATTGTGTCGGCATGCGTCACAGTGGCAAAGATTGATATCTTGCGGGCCGCGAGATAGCTTCTCGCGAAGATAGACGCCTTGCTTCGCTGCGCCGCAATGGCAGGATATGGATAGTTTCGGTCCCGGCGTCATGCTAGTCTAGATATTTAGAGATCGATTGCGCGACTAGAGTTTAAAATGTATTAGAAGCCAAACGTAGAACTTAAGGCCTTCAGATAGTAGAAAGCAAGCCAAGGAGGTTTCACTGGCAATGTGCCATCACCGGCGGGGGAATACGGAGTTGTTCGTGCGGGGAAAACAGCCCTGTCAACTTCAACTTTTGGTCAACTGGATATGTTTATACGTGTGACAGTCAAGGCTCATTCTGGCGCTTATCACAATACTCAATCACTATACCGAACCCTGTTAGTCTACACATTTAAAAGGGGTTCTCCGTCTATGAGGAGCAAAAATACGGAGTGCAAAGCTGAAGAACGTGTACTCAAGGGGCGAACGAGGACCCCTTATCCCCCTCGCGAAATTTCAGTAAGTCCTTGCATCCTAACTTGAGATGTATACCACGCAACAAACGCAATGGAATGATATTTCCGTACTTGAGTGTGATTGTTAGGAGCCCAGCGTAAAGCTAATAGTCGGTATAATAAGTCTTGTATATGCTCTTTGATCTCATCCTCTCTGTATGTAACGTAGCTGGCGTTTGTTCTTGATAGCCATGTCTCCTTCCCGTACACACTGCGAAGGTGGCCATCCTGAGTTAAGTAGTTATATAACGCTGAGGTCGTTTGGGCAAGCGAGATACATAGGCAGGATAAGAGGCAGGTCAGATTACTCTGTAGGTTTGAGTACCTCTTACCTAGGCGATGTTGCGCATACGGTAGTGGAAGTTGCAACTACAAGTAAGTAGGTGCTTCTCAGTGGGTGACGCATATAAGTGCCTCCCTAATCAAACAGTATTACACAACCTACCTGCCTTAGACATTAGATACGGATCTGGCTTTGAGCAGCCAAGTCTTCCCTGGCCCTCGTCTTGGAATTGAACAACTAGAGCTATCTCAAAACTCATCATTTGTTTTTGGGCACTATCTATACCCTCATACGTTTTAGATATCAGACATCCAGTTCACGGTCCGCTTGCTCTAGTGGCCGACTACATTATAGATAGCAACAACAATATGGATAACAGCGACAGCGACAATGAGCCTAGGCGCCTAAAAGAAATGTTGGCGTCACTTACCAACTCACCTTTCGACATTCCAATCGAAATCATTGCTATGAAGCATCCAGAGCTCTTTGAAGAGCCACGTTACTGGACTGACCACCACGCCGAGCTCTTGCATGTCGTATTCAAGGAGGACAAGCTACCGGCGTTGAAACCCGGAGGCTTTAAACCGCACCTCCATCGGTTGAGAAAAAAGGCAGGGAGTATATGCCATTCCGGTTCTACTGGTAAAGATAAAGAACCTGTTATTGAGCAAGAGCGTGTGCCTCCTTTCGCTCTCCCCAACCTATCGGAAGGACGCCGTAACTTTCACATCGGCTCTCTAAGAAGACCGCATTACCTCAACAACGGCGGATATGATTCACATAATTTCGCCATGAACAGCTTACTAGCATGGAGAAGCGCGTACCAACGCAGTATGTGGAACCTCTTGAATCCCGACTACAGCCTCTCCAGCAGCAGCAGCAGCAGCTCTGATTCTGAACGCAGAGGAACTAGAGTGAAGGGGTATGCTATGCAGCTCACCCTATTATACGGCGAGAGGCTTTTCCCTATTGCAGAAGAACCCAATTTCTACCATCTCGTTGGTAACATGTTGCTAAAACGGAGGATGCCTTGGAGCCTATTATACCTCGACCGATCGCAGTTACAAATACCACTGTCGGTTCCATCATCCAAGAAGAAAAAACGCCGACGTCGGCCTCGAAGAAGTGCAGCAGCTAGAAGAAAGGCTTTGAAGAAAGCCCAAGCCCAAGATGGCGAGGAGAAGAAGAAGAAGACACCACCTACGCCCCCAAACCAAGGCGTAATAGCCAGCATGTTTATTGCCATAGCCCAACATCGGCTGCTCGATATTTCGGATTTGGATGAGAATGACGAACAGCCCGAGGCTAATAACGCGCAGAGGCCCGTGGCACAGCAAGACGTGCGCTACCAGATCTTGCTCACCGACAATGCCGTCTCCAGTGCCTACATCCACCTCTACACGGCGCAGGTATCAGATTTTCTCCTCGAGTGCTTCAAGACCCCCACTCGTCTACCGCGGGTGGCTCCGCCGAGCCGCGATTCTCCCCTCATGAGGGTCCATCACGCTGCGGTTCCCTACATTCCCAGGGCATCTTTCCAGCAACGTCTTTACGAGGCCATCAGGAAGCACGCCAATGGCACTGCCGACGGCTTTTTCTCAAGCTCCGGCGAGTAGCACACGGACACGGACCGCAGAAAAGGCACCGAGAAATGTGTGGTGGTCTAGGCTAATGGCAAATGTGACGATCTGGAAGTTTCGAGAGGAACAAGTCGGAATGAGAATGAATATCTGAATGGAAACTGGCAAATAGGAACATCACTGGAATACATCAGCATCTCGATGATAGTATTAGTAGCAACAGCTTGAATTAGACGCAGCGCAGTACACACGGAGTATTGAAGTCTAGAATCATTAGCAAGAGAGCGGGAGACGCACGGGGTCTACATTAGGAGAGCTAGAAAAACTAGCTATGCTGTCTTGATTTGTCATCTCTTACTAGGATTAGATGCAATACTAAATAGCCAGGTCTTGCCGAAGCCTAATGCATGCCAGACGTGGGTTGACGCAGGTTTGCCGTGTAAACCCTATGTGCCTTAATACTTACTTACCTACGTACTCATGCTAGGTAGTAAACCTCGATGCGCTGGGTCTGTTACAACGCTTCCACGTGGCTGCTCCTATGACTTCGAACACTCTTCTTTTGCCCCTATTTCTGGTTTCCGTGCTTCATATTGCTGAATCTGTGAACCTTGTACTCCTGGGTTCTATGCTCGGACGGATTTATAAAGTACGGAGCCCAAGAGTCGCGAAGAGCTAACTGTTAAATCAAACTTATCTCTCGACATGCAACGAAAACGTACATCTTAAGGTTATTTCGATTATAGGAGATAGATTGCTGACTAGAATACGCAGCTAGTAGTGTTATACGAGGAAGTGCCAAGATGTAGCCGTCTCAAAATCCTTCCGTCTTTTTGTTTTTTTTCAAGCTCACATTCCCCATCCCTGATATTTCGTCCGTTGACTCCTCATTAATGTATATAGTGTACAGAGACCAAGGCCACCACGCCATTTCAATGCAGGATAGAAAACCTAAGACCACCGACTACCGCCCGGGTAGACTGGCTACACGATGCCTTTACTAACACATAGAGTCTATGAACCTCGAGTCTCAATGAATGGGTCATTAGCCTTAGACGGTGGCCTCGTTGCCTTCACTGGCTGGCTTGGGAGCCAATCTCTCTGCTTCTTTCTCGCCGTCCTTGCTCGATGATGCTTCCTTAGGAGCCTCAGCCTCATCAACGGGCGCCTTCTTGGTTTCTTTATTAGCTCCTTCAACATCTGGATGTGGAGGGGCGACTCCGGCTCCAGCTAGTTCATCGTCGGGAGACATCAGCACTTCGTTGCCGTCGGCGTCAATGAGGCGTGTTCTTGTCTCATATCTTGTTTTGAACTCTACTTTGCCCTCGAGCGCCTTCACTTGCTCCTCGTTGAGGAGATTGCCGTCTTGGTCTCGGTACTCGACTTTTTCCTCACGCCCCAAGACCTTCTGTCCCTGGGGCTCAAATTTGGGAGCGCCGGAGATCACCCCGTTTGAGGAGTCCTTCTCATTCGCTGCCGCAGGTGCCCCATTCTGGCTGCTTATGGGGGTGGCCTGTGAGCTAGGAATAGGGTTTGAATTGATTGCCGAGTATGCGTCGTACTGTAGACGTAGGTGCGTTAGTCAAAAAGCTAAAAGTGATAAAAACAAAAACCTAGTATAGATTCCATACAGAAGATTATCTGTCTATGCCCTTTGTCTCGATGGCATGCCCTGAGAAGGGATACTTACGTTCTCTAAGAAGGTATTGCAATCCCAGTCCCAAGTGTCAAAGAGCTTGACGCGTTGGCATTCCGACTTAGTCCAAGCGTTTCCATAAGACAGTGGGGAGTAGAGGGCAAAGACAATTGCAGAGACTGCCAGTAATGCTACCACTCCGACTTTGTTGACAATCGGGTTCTCGCGAACGCCAGGAATTGGGAATCGAGCTGTGACGAAATCGTAAATCTGGCAGAGTGATAGTACAGCAAAGAATAAAGCAGGGAAATAATGGTGCAAAAAGAGCTGACGACCCATCAGGAAGAATGGGAAATAATGGAACGCCCAGCCGAGCACCCACGTTCCAACCTCATAGTCGAATCGCTTGAACGTGATACTTGAGTAATCATTATAGCTTCGCTGCCAGCGAAGGACGGCGATGCCTTTGACAAGGACATATGTGACCACGGCGAGAGTGGAGGACCACCAGATAATTGGGTTGCCAATGAGGTAGATCTGGCGATGGTTCTTGCCCCAAAAGTTGATGCCCCGGCGAAGAATAGGCCACGATTCTGGGCGAGAATCCCACGCATGCGACTCGACTAAACCAGCGTTGGTCTTCCACATGACTTTCTGTAGTTCCCAGAACTTGCCCAAAAATCCAGGGTTGACGTAATTGACCTTTTCAGCATCGCTGGGAAGTGCAGGGTGATAATTAGACTCGATATACCAGAGGCTGTTTGGAATTGTACCACCCTTCGCGCACGTGACCTCCTGTTGCTCAGATGCCCATTCGGGAAGCTTGACCTTGTGAGAGAAAAGGACGCAACCTGTCATGATGTGAACGAGTCTGAACTTTGTCTGGAGAGTCCGGAGTCTTTCACGAGCTTCGCCCGCGGCTGACTGTTTCTTGACAATCTCAACACGGAATAGATCATTGGCATCGCCAGGGAAGCCTTCGTATCCATACGCAGAAACCTCGTTCTGCCACTCCTGCTCACTGACGGGTGGACGTACATCGTGAGAGTGAAGACGGCGATGGGTTGGCTGGTGGTAAAGTCGAATGACGTCTCCGTTTCTGATGTAGTTTTCGGTGATGTTCTGGACGTTGTCCCAGACGTGAGTGCCGTTTATCTCAACGCCATTTACATCTAGTGGTTGGGTCTGGTTTTCCATTAACCAGATATTGTTCTCGTCCTTGTGGGGATACAGCGTAATCTGCTGTTGTTGGCTACCGGCCGGGTACATTAGGGGGTGAGAGTGAAGGTACCCTCCTTGTGTATTGACGTGGCGGATAGATACGCGACTACCAAAAGCAACATCGGCTGGGACATCTTGCATGCCTTTGCTGTTCAAGGTGGCCTGGAACTCAGAACTCATGAATCCGTCGCCATCGCCCGGGTTAGACAGGCATACAAAGTGTATGGCAAACATGGCCATATAGAAGGTTATCGGAATAATAATCAGACAGAAAGCTCGAGCCATAAAGTGCTTGGCGAAGAGGCGCATAGTGACGGTCTTGGTATCTCCCAGGAGAACCCATAGTTGTACTAGAGTCAAAGATCCGACCCAAGCAATGGTGAACAAGCCGACCCATTTAATACTAACGGTAATACCAAGGCCTAGACCGGTCATGACGAGCCAAAACCACCAACTAATATCAAACGCTTTCGAGGGGCCTTGTTCATGTTGGTTCGTAAACGATGTGAAGGCTAGGGCCGTGAAGGCGGTTGCGACAACGAGTGGAGAGTCGAGCAGGATGAGACGGGCCTGGGTCAGAAGACCGTTTTCTAAGATAGAGCAAACATGTCAGAACTTTAGAAGAACAACAGCGAGTAAGGAAGCCAGCTTACCGAAGACAATTAGAGAGGCGCCGAGAGCTGCGGTGGCAGTGCGGCATCCAACGGCCTTGAGCGTCAAGAAAGTAATGGGGACCAGGAGAATCCCACAGATGGCTGGGAAGAGGCGCATGGACACGTATGGAACTCCAGGTTCGAGATAATCTTTACCGATCTCCTTGAAGTCGAAGTCGCCGTTAAAGCCGGCGAGCCAGCCAGCGAGAGCGATCAGCATTTTGGCTAGGGGAGGATGGACATCCATGAAGAATTTGCCCTTGATGTATTTCGTAGCGAAGCCGCCAAAGCTATCAACGGAAACGGAGGGTTAGCTGGTCCAAAACTCTAGCTAATGTAGTAAGGAGGGCACATTGTGCATACTGGACCTCGTCGAAGACCACGCTTGTTGGTTGGTAGATGCGGAATAGCCGCACGATGGCGCCTATAGCGGTAACCAGCAACATGACCTGGTAGTCTGATACGGGAAGTAGGAAGACATCGTTGTCTTCCACGCCATCCGATGTGAAGTCGTCGTGGGTTTTTTTGGCTTGCACTTGTGTTTCGGGCTTCGAATTCACATAAGGGCTGCCCTTTGCTGGGGGCGGCTGTGCCGCGGTAGGTTTACCCATCTTGTGTTAACACTAAGTTGATCGGGGGAAAGAAGAACGGGAGAGAAGAGTTCGGCGTGGCCTCTCGAAGTCTCGAACCCTCGACTGCGTCACGGCCGGGGTGGTGCGCGTCAGCACACGAGTCTCTGGAGAAGGTATGGTATAACAAAATATGACACGGGAAGGAAACGGAATTGAGGTGGAATTAACGAAAGTCGAGAAGTAGAATTCGCATTACAAAGAAACCATCGGATGAACTGATCTCCCAGGCAGTTTTAGCTGACCAGGGCTGAGGTTGATTGTTCGGAGACTTGGAGAATAAATGTTCGACTGACGGGATATAAGGGGGCGCGGGCTTGTGAAGGACAAGGGCTAGCTGCTATTTTAGAGCACTTGCCGGGGGTCGAAAAGGTGATGCTACAGTGGCCTTATCCCAGTGCTTGGGATCCTGCTTAGCATATTGTCCTACCTAGGTCAGCCTAGGCCTAGGTGCTATAGCGCATCGTCGTAACGAAGTGGGGAGTACTACCACGCACTTTGTAAGTGACGCGCGACTGGGTTCGGTTCCCGGTCCCGCTAGAGGGCCGCCGTTCGTGTTAAGTGATTGGCGGGCGATCATAGTCGAGACACAGTGGCTGATACTACCTAGCCTGAATACAGTATATGGGAAGCGTGTACAATGTACCTACCTAAAGCCGCCCCGTAACGGAAGAGGTATTATTCCTGTCCCGTAGATACTTACTAGACAGATTAGGTAATCCTAGTAGATACTTAGATCCACCATGGGAAATGCGAAATGCCAAGGCCTAGGCAACGCTAGCTGGAATCTGGGGCCTGCATAATCTTTTACTTGCTGGAGCTACAAATCGCGACTACGCCACCAGCGCAATCTTTGACGAACATCCGACAATTACAGTATAATAACCCTGCTGTTGCTTCTTATCTAGTAACAGCGTGAAGGAGGGTCTGAGATTGCCGACAATATGGCTGCAACTACTAACGGCGATGCAGCTGCCGCTTTGGATGACATCAAGCCTCCCCAGGGTGTTATTCTACCACCCAAAGAGTTCAGAAGTGAGCATTCCGAAGCCCCTATATTGAAGAATAGAAGCTGATACTCACGCGTCGCATAGTAATTCTCGAGAAGACAGCCGGATTCGTCGCCCGAAATGGCCTCTCGTTCGAAGACCGCCTTCGAGAGAAGGAAAAGAACAACCCCAAGTTTAGCTTCCTGAACAGCAGCGACCCATACAACCCATTCTATCTATGGAGGTTAAGCGAGATCAAAGAAGGCCGTGGCACCGCGGTCGCTGCAGGTCGGGCGGGCGAACCCGCTGCCCCAGTTGACGAGAAACCGAAGGGCCCCCCGGAGCCTGCGAGTTTCCAGTTCTCTGCGCGTATGCCAAACATCAGCGCCCAGGATCTCGAGGTTGTGAGGCTGACTGCGCTGTTTGTGGCGAAGAACGGCCGACAGTTTATGACAGCCCTGTCGCAGCGCGAAACCGGCAACTACCAGTTCGATTTTCTCCGACCCAACCACAGTCTACACAACTTCTTCCAGCACTTTGTCGACCAGTATTCCATGCTATTGCGGGCCGGTGGCATCGATGGAGAAGGCGGTCGTGTTCAGCAGGAGCGAATCGTTGAAGTGCAGCGAAATATCGATGACAAGTTCCACATCCTCAACCGTGCCAAACAACGAGCAGAATGGTTAAAGTACCAGGAAACAGAAAAGCAGAAGAAGGAAGAAGACGAGGAGAAGGAGCGATTATCATACGCGCAAATTGACTGGCATGACTTCGTTGTTGTTGAGACTGTCGTGTTTACTGACGCGGATGATCAAGCAAACCTGCCTCCCCCAACATCTCTTTCCGAACTCCAATACGCCTCTCTTGAACAGAAGGCCAAGATTTCCATCAGTTCCAATCTACGCATCGAGGAAGCGATGCCGACAGACGAAGATAGTGCATTCAACGGATACGCGACGCAACCTAATTATAACCTTCCACATCATCCTGCATACCCGGCCCAGCCACAGCCGTATCATGCCACACCACCTCCACAACCTCCCTACGGGATGGCACCGCCCCCGAGACCTAATGGAACCGTGGAAGATGAGGAGGCGCAAAGAATTCGCGAGAGAGAAGAAGCTCGTATGCGTATGCAACAAGCGCAGGCCGAAGCCAAAGGAGGTGCTGCTCCGATGAAGATCAAGGAGAATTATGTTCCGCGTGCCGCGGCCCGCGCAGCGAACAAGCAGGGAACGCAAATGGCCCTGTGCCCGAACTGCAAAGAGCAGATTCCAATGAACGAGCTCGACGCGCATATGCGAATCGAGCTATTAGATCCTCAATGGAAAGAACAAAAGGCCAAAGCCGAGTCGCGCTATGCAACAACGAATCTATCAAGCATTGACGTGGCTAACAACCTGAAACGATTAGCTAGCGCGCGAGCAGATATTTTTGATCCTATCACCGGACAATCTATCACTGAGGAAGAGATGGCGCGCCGGAAACGAGCGGCGATGAATTCTTTCGACGGCAACCTTGAAGGGCGGAGCCAGGCTCATATTAATCACATGCAAAGTGTCAACGTCGACGAGCAGATTGCCCGTATCCATCAAAAATTCGCAAAGGAAAACCAGCAACAGCAAAGCCATTAAATTAGCGTATGGTGGTATTAGGCAGGAGGGCACGCGTGCAAAGATGGAATACCATTGCTGGAGATTCGGGTGGCATTGGCCTGAATTGCTTAAGCAGGCATAGGCCATAATACTGTATTACTAAAGAGGGCATACATGAAAAGGGCCATTCCCGTATGGGCCTGAGCGTTGCAGGTAATCACCCACAATATGTTCTGGTCTTATCTCAAAGCTCATACGTTATATCAGCTGCATATCACTTATGGGGAGTGAAGCCTCTCTGCTTTTCCGGGCCAGGCTAAGATTGGGATATCATAACCTAGTGTCATGTATTATCGATTAATAGGTAAGGACATCTAGTGCGAGGGTGATGATAATGAGTATTGAACAGGCAGTATCCCTAACCTCTGGGTACTCCAGCAAGAGATCTTGAAGTTTTCCGCCCTAGGGCTGTGTCTGAGCCGAAACATTGTGACTCTACTCTACACGCTAACTCTTGCCTGGGGGATCGTCTGGCCATATATCTCTCGGGTTGAGGCATTGTCTGGTGTATACTCCGGTTTTCGTAACCTCCCCTCATCTAATTACAACCATGTAATAGTCTCTATTTTCGACACGTAACATGACAACCGCCTGCGCGGCTACGTAGAGACCCGTATAAACTCCATGAATGCATCTTGTACATGAATCATTCCCATTACTCCTGTTCCTCCCTCACTTTACGACTGCTCAGCCTCAGACTCGGAATCGGAATCGGCAGTGCCCAGCTCAACAATCAAGTTCCCTGACCGACCGATCCGATCCCTGAGCGAAGCCGTCTCGTCCGGCTCATAAACGACGCGGGGTATAGGGGAGGCAATTCTGAACCCGTACTCATGGACGTAGCCCTCCGGCTTCTCCGCCGGGAGGTCCACATCGTCTTCCCCATTCGCTTCTTTCTGCTTGTCTTCGCCATTGAGCTCTGGATTTGTAGTCAAGATGTCGTAGCACTCGACAAAAGCGTACAGCTCCTCCACGGTCGTTTCGGCGGAAAACCGGCGGACGATGCGTCCAGCAGTCGGCATCATGAGGGCAAGCCGCACCACGTCCTTAGCATTTGCGCTGCTGTCTGGTTCCGGCTTGACCGTTGTCGCGCGCCATCTGCGCCATTGCTGCTTCTGGCGCTCCCGCCGCTCGGCGGCTTCGGCTTCCTCTTGCGCCTTCTTCTCGCTTGCTGCTGCGGCGGCGGCGGCTTCCTTCTTCTGTCTGGCACGTTCGCGATCACGAGCTAGCGAGCGCTCGTAGGCATCGTCCTGCTCCGTGCGCAGGTTGCGCGTGACCTCCTGTGCCGTCCGCTCCGCGCGGACCGCCGCGAGATCCGGCGCATACTTGTTGATCGCCGTCCGGATCTCGGCTAGGTAGGTGGAGGGCGAGAGTGGGCCCGCAAGTCTCTTGACGATGCTCATGCGCGTGCTGCCCTCTTTCGGTGTGAGACAAACAAGGCACGAGAACGGGAATTTAGTACAGTTGTACTCTGACGCGACTTGGAAGGCCTCGGAGTCGAGAACGTTGCCGCCCCACAGAACAATGTTGTTCGCTGGGTCGTTGATGAAGCTGACCACCTCTGGTGCAAGGAGGGTGTCCCGCGTGAAGGATTCGGTGTCATCGTGCTCCGGCGACATGAGCACAATCAGCAAAAACTTGAGGTCCCGCTTGGCTAAGTCGAGCGCTTGTGCGAACCCGCCTTCGTGAAAGGGGAGTGCGTTGCTCCCATATTCCTCCTCAAACTCCCGCCGGAACCGCGCGGCCGTGTCCGGCGGCATCAGCATGCGGCGACCCTTGCTTCCTCTAAACCCTGTTGTCATGCTTGTCGTGATCGCTCGCGGACGGATAGAAGGGGGCAGGAAGGCGAATATGTAGACGAATGTGCGGAAGAGAGCCGACACGGCGCGGTATCCGAAGTTAAAGGGAGCGAAGATGATAGCGAGAAGGAACGGGGTGCGTCGAGTCGTGGTGGGCTGAGGCACTATTCTCGGGGCCGGATCGGGTCTCTCGCGAGCTCGTGGACGTCCGTACGGGCTCGACGACGCCAGAAGGCTCTCTTGAAGGTTCTCGTGTCTTGACTGGCGCTGTGGGATCTGGCTCTGTGCTGCTACGGCCTCGGCGACCGGGTCGGGTCCCTCGCCATCGAAGAACTTGGCTATGGCTATTTGCACGTTCCATTGCGATCTCTCCAGAAGAGCCACTGCGTCTTTGGTGTCCTGAGCCGTGACCTGTGTGTACTGCTCCAGGGCTGCCTGCTGTTCCGCAGACAGCTGACTTATGTCGATACCCGCATTGCTTGCCATGGTTGGGATCTCACGCAGCCGGGTGAACTACTCGACGGGTTCCGCTAAGGCCCTTAGAAACAACCGTCCATAGATACCGGGCCCAATTATCACTAGATAGTGCTGAAGTTTGCCAGGGATAGAAAAGTAGGTAACCAACGAAAGAGCCTCTGCAAACGCAGCACCTTTCGGACAGGACCGAAGTATATCCCGAAGATGGCGTTCAGACAGGTATCGCAAGTAAGCTATGGCCTTCGTTACGGGCTAAGGTTCGGCCTACGGATCCAGCGTAAGTAAGTTGCCGTTGGTGTATGCGCGAAGTTGGTTGCCTACCTTAGGAGGTGCAGGCAGGCGGCTCATGGGCAGGGCAGGGTGCTTTGAGGCCATTCAACGTCGATTACCTTATACAATTGCATTTATGGGCTGCGTGTTCGATTGGCTATCTGGGTCCGCCGAGACCTTCGAGGAATGACGACGATGGATGGGTAATGGTACCGCTTTAGACTTAGCGCTAAATAATTATGGTAGCACCTAATATCTACAGGTACATCCTTAGGTACAAAAACAGCAGTAGTTTAAACAGGTGCCACAACTTAAAAATGGGGTTACTGGGGCTGAATCAGGTGTAAGTACAGCATTCCGTACCGCCCCCGACTACTGCCCGACCTTAGATCCGTTGTCGCTTATAAACAGCTGGGTACCAATTTCTAAACATAGGAAGAGCATCGGTGACCAGCTAACCAACAGTAACTATAGTGTTTTTAATAGACATGAGAGTTACTTATCATCTTGGACTATTTAAAGAGATTAGACGTTGGTCTAGCCTCAACACATCCCGTCACGCGGTACCCGGACAATCGATAATCGAGGCTGAAATCAAGTATCTTGGTACCACTATAAAATCTTGGCGCTTGCCCTGGGGGACCACTAATCTAATGCCCACCAATCTGCAGCGTGTACACAATACGCACCTTTCCTAGTGTACAATTCCGCCGTCATCCCACTCCCACTACTACCACCACCACCACCGCCTGCACGGTGCACCACACCTCGTCCGCCCGCCGCCTCGCTGCTCAGAGCTTTGTCGCGTTGCCTCCTATTGTTTTATTATTATTATACTATTCGGGCCTCGATTTCTCTACCCTCCTCACCCCACATCCGTATTTACTTCCCAGCCTACACATGTACAAAGCTTCGTACGCACATATGAATGACTCTTGTCCGGGTATAGCCGTATCCTTGCTTTAAGCGAACAATTGAATTGAATTGCTAGCGCCGTTGTGGTGTTCTTCGACCTCCGACCTCTCCTCTTTATCTGCGGCGCTTGACTCCGGCCGGGTCTGGATTCTATGGGTGTACTGCCTCCCCGAAACCCTGGAAAATGGCACCGCTTTGAGGTGCTTTGTCGTGTCCCGGTTCCCCCTGCATGACCTCTCGCGGTATCTGCTTGGGCCAGCAACGATAGGTCTTGCTTTCTGTCAACTCGCCTGCCTGCTCAATGCGACAACGACGCCCTTCCCACACTCCCGATCGCCGTCCATTCCGTCTGCGCCTCTGCGCCTCTGCGCCTCCCCATCTCGCAATCCACCGCCCTGTCTACAATTGCCCAGGACTAATAATCGAAAGGCCGGGGTAGCTGTGTTGCACAGGGTGGTGCGCACCGACTGCCCAGCCTAAACCCGTGGCTGCTGGGACGAGCACAACACCCGCCGCGTTGCTCCCACGACCACGACCACGACCATGGCGAGTACCAGATTCGGAACTGCCAGCCAGGGCAGACAGATGGCGTCACCCAGGCCCAAGACACGCGGTAAGCAGCAAGGACTAAGCGACTGCCTTGCTTACGCGGTAGTCCCATTTTATATTACCTAGTTCGAAGCTAATCGCGGCCTTGTTGGCAGACTCTAAAGACACCCTCTGCCGAAATGTGCTGATATACGGCCATTGTCGCTATGAAGACCAAGGCTGCGCCTTCAACCATGACCAGAATAAAAATTCAAATAACTCCAGTGATAAGTAAGTTGACATGTCTATGCGTATCCGCTGTTGCCCCCTTTCTTTGAAATATAGCTCTTTCCTGCCTCTCTATCTGGCAAGGGAAGGACACTTGTGTGTGAATTTATCGCCTCGTTTTTGGAGAGCGCCTCCCAAAGTCTCTGGACACCATCCGCCGAGGGTTTCCACCCATATTTGATGACACTTGAACATTTGTCCTCGGCTTGCATGAAGTTCCTACTCTTTTGCCGGCGGAATCTTAGGCAGCCTTGTATTGTCTTCTAGACTATTGCCAGCACGCGTGCATCCCGATTTAGGAGCAATAGTGTCAATTGAATTTATTCAACGCGAATATTGGGGAGATAGTTTGAGCACTACTTGCCAGGTGCTGGCTGAATCTCAAACTGAGCATTCTGCCTGTAAGTCACCTAAGACTGCGAACAAGGTAGACATGGCGGGATCTCGACAAGCCTTTATTTCTCCATTCCAGATCTAGATAGGCACCCCTCGCCTCTCTTGGCCCCGGCGCAATTCGTAAGGCATGTCAAGAAAACGAGGCTCGAACGGTCGAGCAGACCGGAGGAGGCAGAGCTCTCGACAAACTCAGCAGCTCGGCAAACCATCTCCTATCCCGGGAAGCGAATCCCCTTCTACCACGGCCAATGAATTAAGCAGAAACATGCCGGATACGCAGCCACAGGCTGCTCAACAACCAGAGCAGAGTGACAGACCAAGCCCGCCTAATACCGAGATCGGAGGCTCTAAGCAACCGCATCAGACAATTCTAGCGCTAGGAGATATAAGATATACGCATGAACAGGTTCATCAATCCCTCGCCGCAATCCTCGCCCTCCGAAGAGCCTCATCTAGTTCCGGGGTTGTTCAACATTCCCAAGAGTATGTCAATGCACCATCTCCACCTTCCAATACAGATGGTGCAGAGCCATTCCCCCATCATATAGATACTCCTGTGGATTCTCCTATGGAACCCCCCGTGGTTTTTACGCTTGAGGCCCTATTAAATTACGGCTCATGCCCGTACCCTAGGCTCGATTCGGAGTCCCGTCCTAGAGCGGATTCCAACGAATCTTCTGATGAGACTCTTTTGAACGAGTCCTCTTCTGAAGTGTCTTCCGTATCCGTGTGTCGGCGTCAAGCCAGGGATCAACCTTGCTCCAGCCCAGATTCTGCGTCCCCAAGGCATATCTCGGAAAGAACAGAGAGCCCTGTTTCACAACCCTACGAAAACCAGCCATCTACGGTAGAATTTGGCATGTTCAATACATCCCCACGGTCTACAAAGCGAATAGCAGCTACACGCCACTCCTTTTTCCCGGAAGACTCATCTGCGGTAAAAATTGGCATGCCCAAAACGTACCCATGGTCTAAAAAGCGACCAGTAGTCATACGTCATTCCTTTTTCCCAAGCGACAATACCTATCGTGCCTAGGGAAAAAGTACTTTGATCGCGTCGTTATCCGCATCCATAATCGATACTCCATCTGCGGACGATTTCAATCAAGACTTTCCCCATGATTTCCACACACAGACACAAGAAAAGAAAAAAAATTATTTTGCCTTTTATACGCGTTTATGTTTCTACTATGATTGAACCATTGACATTATATTATCCGTCGCACCACCCCTTAATTGAACATAGATCCAATATAGCACAACCAGCTAACTGGGTTGACAGCCAGCCTAAGAAATCACTCAATGTCGATTCTCCGTCGTTTACTCCCGCCCAGCTTGGGGGCAAGAAAAGCACTTTTTCCACCAGTGCGGTGCCTTTCACTCCTCGGGGAAGTTCTACAACCAGTATGACCACCAGCACCAATCCTGCAATACGCGTGTGCTTATATTCATTAGCTATATCGCCCGCTATACAGCAAGAGGCTGGAACGACCTTATTCAAGTCATCACAGTTCACGGATTTCGGCCAAAATAATTACGATTTAAATTCAACAGTACGGTGCATCCAGTCTCTACTACTAGCTGATGAAGACTGACAAAGATAGGATGCAATAAACGGAACTTCAGATACTTCACTAGGGTTTGATCCTTTCATGTCGAGCGTATCCCAAGGACTGCAATCCACCCAGTACAACCCATACGCCGAAGAACACAATCCCTTAGCCGGAACCGGGGCATCTTATTATGGGGCCCAGAATACATACTCAACCCCATCCCAACCTGTGAGTCACCGTATGGGCTGCCTGTTTAACTTACGGATTAATTAACTTGCTCGCCCTTAGCTACAGTATCATCTTTACTACCCACTAGCCCCTATTCGCGAAAGTTTACAGCCTTACCAACGAGCGGCTTCCGAATTGTTTTTACCGGAATCACTAAGGGAAGACTTACAGAAAAAATCTGAGGCGGCCAGACAAGTGCTCGCAAGCCAACCGGGTGTACAGTCGCCCTCCCTCCAGCAGTATCATTCCCTTGTACCCCTGGATATCAAACTCAAGAATACCCCGGGCATCTTTGGGCTGCCTACATGGGTATGGAAAGCTACTTCTCGGAAGAATGGAAATGTTTACTGTTTGAGAAGGGTTGAAGGTAGAAGCATTATTACCACAAAATTAAGAGTTTTATACTGATGCATCGCAGGCTTCCGTCTAACAAACGAGGACGCTATCAAAGCGGTAAATTCGTGGAAAAAGATTATCCATCCAAATATAGTTACAACTGTGGAAGCCTTCACCACCAGAGACTTCAACGATAGTTCTCTAGTTTTTGTCCACAGCTACCACCCGCTCTCGAAGACTTTAGCTGAACATCACTTCCCCGCCACCCCCACTCGGTTCAGCCGCCCAGGGCCAGTGGTAGAAAAAGTGTTGTGGAGTTATCTTGTACAACTCTCCAGCGCCCTTAGGGTGATACATAAGGCAAAACTGGCCGCACGTTGTATTGATATCAGCAAGGTGATTTTGACAGATAAAAATCGCATCAGGCTGAGCGCATGCTCTATTTTTGATGTGATAAATTTCGAAGCCCACCGTCGCGTTGAAGAACTTCAACAAGAGGATTTTTTCAATCTTGGGAAGCTTGTGCTTAGCATCGGTACCAGTACCCTACCTAGGAACATGGTGGACTTACGCACACTTCTCGATCAACTAGGCCGAACTTACTCAGAGGAGCTCAAAGAAAGAGTGGCATGGTTGCTAAGCGCGCCTCAGTCACAATACAAGACCGCCGAGCAGCTGGTTCGAGATCTAGCCCTCCATGTGGACGATGTGTTTGTCTCATCGACTATTGCCTACGATGAAACTATCAATCATCTGGGTCGAGAACTCGAAAATGGAAGGCTAGTACGACTTCTAGCCAAGCTAGGCACAATCAACGAACGTCCCGAATACGATGGGGATCCCAATTGGTCCGAAACGGAGCATCGATACATGTTGAAACTATTTCGAGATTACGTCTTTCATCAGGTCGACGCCCAAGGCAATCCGGTCTTAGACCTAGGGCACATAATAAGTTGTCTGAACAAGCTGGATGCTGGCACAGACGAAAAGATCTATCTTACCAGTCGCGATCACCAGTCTACCTTCCTTGTGACGTACCGAGAATTGAGGAAGCAAGTTCAATCGGCCTTCGGCGACCTACAAAAAGGAAACACCAAGCAACAACAGCAGACCAATAGGGGCTTTTAGAAGCGGCAAACTTGATCTCAGTCATAGTGTTTTTCGGATAAACTAGAAGCGGAGAACGACCGGAAAGAGCGGTACCCCAGCGATTTCAGCATGGATTTATTTTCGAGTATAGTCGCAACTCCACATATTCGAAATGATAGCCACGACACCCACGCCGAGGTCAATAGCGCATTCGAGTAGTACCGACCAGATGGACTCCTTGGCTGGCATTAATACGCTTGGTAGCTACTATAGGGACGAAGCTTGTATAGTGTGGAAAGGGTCAGCGGTCCTATATACGTTCTTAATATCCATTGGATCCCGCATTGGATCCATGAGCGACGCCCTTCCTTTCGACTAGTATCATGTAAGCCGTAGCTTCTGATAGAAAACAGAAAAAAACAGAAAAGATAAATATGAATACAAGATTTTTCATCTACTTAAAATTAGCGGTCTAGCCCTATTCTAGTATATGGTGTCCGTCTGTACATCGTGTTGTATGTGTATTATTCCAATTCCAGTAGTAGATTCGATCCACTCAGATACAATCCTCTCGCGGGTGTGCAAAGAGTACCGTCAAAGTAGCTCATGCAGTCCCGTGATCCTGAGTGGGCTGGACTTGTGCTCAATCATCGATTATCTAATCCTGAAACTTCGAGATACTATTCTCATACAACTGCTCATTGATTTGGCTTTACCTTGCGATCGAATTACGTATTTGAAATCATTCAAATCTACTACTGCCTACGTACATAATCCTTTAATGAAGCATGATCTATTTCAACCTCGAAGGTTTTTGTGCATTTAGGATTTAACCCCTGTAGCCTCGCTATGCAGTGGCGTTCCGGGATTGGGTAGTTCCGTGCTATAGGTGAGGAAGAGTTGGGGTTCCTAATCACAAAGTGCGGCGCTGACGCTTACTTAGCTAACAACCGTTCATGCATACATGGCTTCGGAGCCGTTAGCGAGGTGATACAAATATATAATCAGCCTCTTTCTCCAGGTTAGGCGATTAGTAAGTGCTGATGATGCGGTAAGAGTTACGGTATGAAAGCCGCCATTAAGAATGAAGCTTGGCGAGCGGCATTATCACGGGGTTTCTAATATGACAAAGCCTGGTATAGGGACCCATTTGTTGGGGAATCGCTGCGTTCTGAAGGCCCAAAGTAACTGATGGCCGGAGCCTCGTGTGCTCGCTAATCGCAATCTAAGGTTACTCTTCTCTGCCCTACAGCCAGGTCCTAGGCGTGAGCCTGGCCTGACTAATCCGCTCAGAGGCCGTTGCCCGGTTTATATTTCCTTCTTTTGGGGGTATATCCTTGGCTTGCTTCCTCTCAACGCGAGTGGGTGACATCATCCAAGCTTTCCGATACTGGGGCCACAATACATTTTCGTGTTGTTTCGTCGGGTTAAGTGCTTAGATCAGTCGTCGCCCTGCTGGGCAAATGGATTCTCGATCTCCTCGCTCCCATCTACGGGGCTAATGACCACTAATAGGGTACCCCGAGCCACCACGAGACCAAGAGATCTTGTTGCTTCCGTGCCTTCTTCGTCTGTTGCCGTGATATGTTAGTCCTCCGGTCGTTTCCAAACATAGTAATTAGGCAAACGAGTGATGACCACCTACCTCGCATCACCTCCTGTACGTCGTCCAATACCAGGTTCATAAGCGCATCGTAACCCTTTAATGTGCCCGTAACTGTTCACCAAACGTTAGTAAATAGCTATCCATTACTGGCATTTGTATACTCGTGCGCGTAGCCTTCATCCAGTCCAGCAGAAGAATACGAGATAAGGCGGGTAGAGCAAAGTATACCATACCTTCACGTCCTCCATTAAATTTGACGGTGATTTTCTTGTCCATATATTTGCTCAGATCAAGAATATTCTCCTTCTTAGGCCTTTCCCGCTCTTGGCCAGTACCACCCGAGTCTCCTCCATGTCCTCCCCTGCCGCCGCCGCGTCCACCCCGCCCTCCGCGGTAGTGGCCCCCTCCGCCACCTCCTCGGCCGCCGCGGTGATGCCCACGGTCAGACATAATCCGTAACAGAGTGTAGAATAGCTGAACCGGTATAGTACCTTATGTCCCTAAGGTAACAGGCTCCGGATCTGGGCCGGCGTCGGATACAATGTCGGGCTCGGACTCGGGTTCGGGGTCGAAAATGTAGTGCGTGGTGGGGATTAGACGAGACGACTTATAACTCCGGTTTGCGGGTAAAGCGAATTGGTATGTGGCGGATCGGGCTGGCAAACGGCCAATAGGATGGAGTCAAGAGCAGGGAAGAGGCCGAAATATCAGAGTAACGTTGGTAGGTTAGCTGTGAGGATACCTATGGTATTTGGTGAGTATGTGGGTCGGGATGTCAATCTAATAGTTATGTCGGGCAGCTATTGGAACACCGGTTGATATGCTCTAGTACTGTGTAGGAGCTACAGCATGGGAGGTGGTGGAGGGGCAGAAGGCTGAACGTTGGCTTCGTACTTTGTATCTAGATTTTGGCCGCCTTGATAGGTTGCAGAAGTTCCCGAGAGAGGGGCAAAAGAGTGGGAAACGGTCGCAAGGCTCCTACAAGCGTACTGTATCATAATGTGAAGCACACTGTATATCTGTACTGTATATATTTACATAGCGTAACAGTGGAGCCCTAGTTAGTCCCCCGGAAGGGAATTAATTGACGGCCTGGACCTGACAACGTCACTTACATTTTCTCCAAAAGAACATTTATACCGATAGTAATTCCGGTAAAGGCACGGTGCTTCCATCCGAGAACAACCGAGAACAAGGAAAATGGACAACGTTGTGACTACTGTACCTACTTACTTAAGGTACCTGATAGATATACTGTGGTAGCTTTGCCTGCCGCCGGCTGTGCAAGCAGCTATATCTGTCTGCCACTTATGTATTACATTTGTATGGTGAGCCCTTGATGTTCAGGGTTTCCCCTGTAAACATGGTAATGTGTAAGCATCCACGACAGACAGACTATTTATCTAACCTACATACAAAGTAGTGTTCTACCGGCAGTCATTTCCGGTAGTGTGTTGTGCAAGGCAGCACTAGCGAATAAAACCGTCTACCTCTCAAGTCAGGGCTTTTTGTACATACAGGCAGTGAGAGGCGCCAGCTCTCGTCGAGCCGGTCTGTCAGACAAATCGCTGTCGTTCCTACGTCTGTGCATGTTTTCGCTAAAGCTTACGGCTGATAACGCCAATGCCGGACAGTTGTGAGGGCTGCACGGCGGTCCCCAATCAGCACGTATAGAGCCAGGATGAGTGGTTATACCCAACGCTGGATGGAGATGACTCGGAGTCCTTTTGAACCCCGGTATCTGCTGTGTCTACCCCGTCAAATGAATTGTTCAACAGCGCCTAGTGTCCTGTATGTAGGTATGTGCTCCTGGGTTGGAGTCCCGGAAAAGACCATGGCAGCAATACTGGCGTCATGTCGAGCTGGCCGAATAGGTCTGGCAACTGTCTTGGATGCAGCTACCACGATGCAAGGCGTCGATCATTACCTACTTGGACGGCTGAAGGAGAGCAAGTTGCAGACAGAGCGAACCCCAACAACGATGATCTCTACCTAGTTGCCACAACTGCATCAGGCCAGTGCAGTCTGGGCCCGCGGGTTGCGGTATATGGCATTGAGCGGAGCGAATGATTGTCGTGGATCAGAGCGCAACTCGGGCAGCCGTGCCCGAGCCGATGAGAACGTATCTCGCCTGGTTTGAGGTTCTACGGCATAAATGGCGTCGTCCGTTATGTTCGTCGGCGAGCAGCTGGACGAGAAGACGCGGATCTAGACGTTGGGCTTAGAGGCGTTGATGTTGCACAGCATTCGGTAACTGAAGAGCTGCCCACTTGGTTATTGTGTACATATGCACAGCAGGGGACTGAAAAGCTACGCACGGAATAAGTGAGAGCATTACCGCGCTCATTCCAGCATTGCAAATACCTACTGTATGTAGATGGCTACCTTCTAGGTAAGTAGGTAGTTATTCCATCGTCGGGAGCTCTCAGGCCGTTCGGCGTGGCTTTGACGAAAATGTGTATGCAGGACTTGGTGTCTACCTTACTCAAGTAGGTAGTTATGTACATAGGGAGGCCGGCCTTGCTGCAGTGTATATGCAGAAGGGTGACTAACAGACGCACAATCTCAATTGTCGGGTCGAATGGTGCGCTTTCATTCAATCTGAATTATTTTCTTTTCAGAATTTTCTTATCCTAAATTCAATGTTCATACTCCGTATCCAATAAGCTATAGATGTAGTAGTGTACTTGGAGTAGGTGTAGTTTCATCGCTCTATTCTGCAGATAGACTAGCCAGTCAACGGCATACTGTCCCTAGTGTCGTGTAGACCTGGACCAAGGATACCCACTTTGTAAACTAGAAATAAAATCCTTCGTCTTTATTTTTATTTTTACTACCCATCTAGGGAACTACCTAGCTCCAGGAGTACAGGTATACCTAGATCTTTATGATTTTGAAATATCTACAAGTGGCTATTGCACCACCGTTCCAGGTAGTAACTTACGAATTACGAATAAGTAATTGTCTGGGTATCATTTTCTCATCGCCTTTTGCCGAATCTTGGTAGTGTACCTACATAGGTCTCCAGGGTATCTCATAACCCCCTGTGCAGTTCCCCCCGCCTTTCGCCTTTCGTTCGTCTCCGTCTTCTCGCCTGGTCGCCTTTCGATCTCCACAAACCTCAAGGAAACTGGCAAAAGCTCACAACCTGCAACCCAAGTAGCTAACCTAGCCTGGCTCCCCCACCTGCGCGTCGTCGTCGCATTCGAGGTCAAATTACCATCATTCCCAATATTCCGGACGGGATCGACAACCCATGACACACTACCTACCTACCTACCTACTTACATAACCTACATCACCTGCACCTACAAGTACTATGTATATACATACATACAATACTGCAAGTATCTATCTGTCTATCTACCTACCGAGTGTGTAGAGCTCCAATTACCCAAGATCCAAACTGCAAACTCCAAACTCCAAACCCCAAGACCAAGCCCTCCTAAGACCCAAGAACCCAAGACCCAGGACCCAGGACACTAGACTAGTTCAAGACCCCAATTTACGACCCCAATTCCAGGACCTAGATACCTACCTATCTAATCCTCGCGCACTCCGTCTTCTCTGACCGTCATTCTCTCGTTCACCCCGTCTTGTCCCGTCTACCCTACCGATCAATCTACCTGCTACCCAGTAGTGGGGGACTCTTGTTCGACTACTGTACCTACATATCAACTTCACCGGTTCCTCGTTGTCCTCCTGGCTTTCCTGCTTCAACTACAATACCAAGAGTCCAGACAGTTCCTCGCTCACTCACACGGGCCCGTCTTCCTCGTATACTTACTTACATACTTACTTATGCGGCAGCCGCTAGCTTCCCTATACTCGTAGGCTGGCTGTATATCAATCAAGCCTAGATAGATAGGGTAAGCAACCTGCCGGCATCTTGCAGCTTGGGTGCTTCTCAGGTGCCATGTCGCTACCGTGGCCACCCAGAATCTCGGGTCACCAATAGCACCTCTGCAATCCAGCGCGTCCGGGGCCTTTTCTCTACCTGCTCCTTTTGCTCCTGTGCTCAGCTGTGCCCGCCGTAGCCATTCCTATAAGCCCACATGCGCATTGGCACGTCTACGGACCAGACCCAAGGCTACCGATAGGCTGTTATACGTTTTTGATAGCCCATTCGCCCTGGACGCATCGACACTAGACTAGACTAACACCAAGAAACACACACTCACGCATACATACCTTACACACTTTGCATTTCCCTACACTCCCTGTCTCCCTGTCAGTCTATTTGCCTGCCCGTCTATCTACCTGCATATAGGTACCTTTATACATACATACATACATACACATACATACACACACATACACACACATATACACACATAAACACACACAGACGCTACACACACTACACTACACTACACTACACTACATACCCACTGTGCCCGTCCATTATCGGACGCCAGTGCCCACCCGTCCCTGGGAGCCAGGATCGTGGTGGTACCTTTCTCGTTTCTCTGTGGCACCGCCTCGACCTCTTGCTACTCATTAATGTGCTCGCTTTGTCGTGCCGCAGCTCGTTGGGTGGGATATTCGGGTGTGTCAGGGCCGTTGAACGTAGATTCGTGTCAGGCGTCGTTGCTACACCTGCGTGTTCCGCGCTGTGGGACAAGGGATTATTATGGCGCACACTGTCGACGCCGACCAACATAAACGAAAACGAGATGCTGCCGATGATAACGGCAGCCAGGTACATGACCGTATCCCTCAACCACCACCACCCCAGTCGGGTAAGTAACCTTCTCCCCCTCTGCCCATCGGCTGCCATTCGGGATGGCAGACGACCCACAAACTAGTGCTGTGTGCTTCTGCTATTATATGATGAAAATTTTGGCCGCCATCCTCCGTCTACTGCTGGACTCTTGTTCTGTACGCCATGTTTCCATCCACACTCTTCTAGCCCCTGCCGCACCTGATCGGCCCAAGGAGATGGAAATGACTCCGTCTCTGTCCAGTGTGTGCACATGAAAAAGGAATAAAAAAACTGACTAAAATGGAAGGCAATACTGCTCCCATAAATTACCTTTCAAGGTCACTGGCGGTGAAGCTCAAGCTCATCCAGGGCGATGGTGAGACCTTCTCTGATGTCCTGGGTCTTATTAATGAATATGAAGGCAAGTCCACTTCCTTAAAAGAAGAACTCACGCCTTAGGTGATGCAAGCCGCAAGTCTATACTAATCTAGGAGAATAGGCGTATTAAACAGACATGAAAGCCTCGCGTTGAATTTGGGCGCGAAGCTCACCGGCTCCCGCCTCCTCAAGGCGATGGAAGGGGCATTCGAGGGTTCCATCACGACGACTCCGCCCCAAACCCAGTTTACCCCTGATCCGGTGACATGGCTCGATATCGTCGATTTCGCTAAATCACATCCTCAAGAGTTCCAACTGTCGTCTACGCCAACCGGTCTACGCTACTGTCAATTCCCGTTAAAGGGCGTTCAAGTGGAGATTGGCGAGGACGACTGGAGACTGATCGTCTCTGGTGCTCTCGATAGGTTTAGACTTGTGCCACCTCAACCGCTTGAGGAAGATGAGACCGCCGAGCTTGCAACATTAGAAATTCTCGAGCAACGCCTCCAGGTTCTCATCAAAAAGGCAGATGAAGTCGCGAGGAGAGCTCGTCAGCTCAACTATCACCTAAGCGGCAGGAAAGCCTCCATTCATTCGCGTCATCCATCACAGTCGGGCTCGACATCGGGATTTCAGCCCGTAAACACCATCCGACAGGTTGGCGCCAACCCTGGCTATGACTTACATGCGGATCTTCTCCAGCAATTTACGGCCCCGGTGGCGCAACCCCTTAATCCCCGGATGTCTTCCGCAAGCTCCCTTCCGCCTACCCCAAATCCTATAAGCACAGCTTCGTCTACACCGAGAACCTCTATACAACAGCACAACTTCATAAGTAGCAATAGCAACCGCCCATCGCCCGGTTATGCTTCAGAGTCAACCGTCAGGGACTATGAAGAAGAGAATCGTGTACTAGTCACGTCTAGAATCGAGAAGATGGCCCGAGGAGATGTAATAAGACCACCATGCGATCGTTGTCGAAGACTAAAAACACAATGTATCAAGCACCTTACGGCTTGTCAAGGTTGCACCAAAAAGCACACCAAGTGTACGTGGAAGAAGTTGACCGAAGAGGAGGTGACACTGCTGAAGGGAGACATGAGCGGAGAGGGCGATGAAGATGAGGAAGAGCCGAGGGACGTATCCTGGAAGAGCAGCCTCGCCTCACCACCTCAGCTGCCAGGGATCGGTGACCTTGGGTCTGCAGCAGAGCGGGGTGGCGAGTCCACCACGAGCCAACCGGGATCAAGGCTCATCATGAACCGACAGGCGGATGGGGTATGGCGCAAGGGGCCCAGCAATCTACCACTCAATAGAGATGATTCTATGGATATCGACTCGAATTCACGCCAGCGGTATCCTACCGAAGAGACTACGAACTACACAGCAATGCACGGCACAGCGCTTGATTCCAGGATCAGGCAAGTAGCGTCGGCGGCATCAGCTCGAGCCGATGCAGCGGTACGCGAAACCCAACATCGTTAGTAACGATTAAAGCTGTACCATATTTACAAGAGTATGACGACCAGCGACCTGTGACACATTCAGACATATGGCACTATAATAAACCATGTACATATAATCCCAAGCAAGAGAGGCTTGACACTCTGTATTTAATCTACGATGTTGCACGGAAGTACAAATGTCACCAACAGCTTGCAGCGACAGGCAAACTTTGAGACCCCTCCCGACTGCATCAACCACCATTCTCGTCTCGAGCTCTAGAGCTTGAGGTCAGCGTCACGCCAGTCTGCAGCACCGGTGGGGCGCGTATTACTTCCATCTCGATCTCGCCGAAAAGGTAGATAGTGTATGCGCAAATAGAGGGGAAATCTGGTTGGCTTTCCTCATTGGGATCATAGGGCATGAGACCCCACAACCAATAGCTCTGAGGATAAAAAACGCTATCATAATTCCAACATTCGAAACCTTCATTCAGCAAATCACACAAATCCCGAAATACTCCAACTGCGACTGTCATTACCATATAGCATTCCAGCCCATTGGAAAACAGCAATGGCGAAGCGCTCCCTTTTCCAGGTGACATTGGTTGTGGACGACTACAACCGCGCCAAGGCGTACTACTGCGACGTGCTCGGCTTCGAGTGCGTGGAAGACAAGCCGCAGGGCGAAGGCAAGCGCTGGGTTGTGGTTAGACCAGGCAACGAGGGCGCGGCGATTGTGTTAGCAAAGGCCACGACAGATGCGCAGACAACAGCCATTGGAAACCAAACGGGGGGCAGAGTCGGGTTCTTTCTGGCCACAGACGACTTCTCGCGCGACCATAAGAGTTTCCAGGAAAAGGGGGTCAAGTTCCTGGAGCAGCCGAGAACAATGCCCTATGGCACTGTTGCTGTGTTTGAGGATTTGTATGGAAATACGTGGGATTTCATCGAGCCTGCCAAGGGCAACTGATATGAAAAAGACAATGTAGATCGAGCTGTTTAAGCATGGCAAATGATTGAGTTAGTGGATGATTGTTCAAACACCTAGTAGGAAATTCAACGAGCCAACAACAAGCAGACCAACGATGCAACATAAGCTCTAACATATAGCGAAATTGTAATATTTTTCACGAAAATAAATAATTGTGAGACATAGCTTCACCAATAGGTGCATTGTCACAGCGTCATGTTCTACTGAACAAGTGGTGATGAAAGTAGGTATATTCATTTGCAGCACATGCAATAAGCCACTGATTCAGCCACTCGGATCTCGATTACCACCTGCAGTTCCAATCACCAGGCGTGCGGGTTCACTGCGTGAGCCACAACCTTATTGCCTAGTTATTATTAGCCCATAATTATTATGGGGTGGATGAGATCCACGACCCACTCAATCAATTAAATATCCCGACGCGTCAATGAGCGGGTGCGGGCGATCGATAAGAAAATCTGTGGCGTCAGGACCCTCATCGATAGACTACCTAATTGATAGAGAAGATTAGACGAAAAAAGTTGACGGCATCCATTCATGCGCCCGTCTATGATATTTCTATATACCTACATAACGTGTAGCTCTCCCGCTCTCCATGCACGACCCATATTACCGCCACCTCGTGTGAGCTCGAGTTAATTAACTCTACCGCCTGCAGAATAACCGACACCGCAGAGAAAAAAAAACTTAGATCCGAACCAGGAAAGGGGCGGATACCTAGGTGCACACCTACAGCACTCGATATCGATTAGACACCGACAAGATCCCCCCCGAGCTTGCACACTCTCACCAACGCATGCGCCCGACAATAATACAGTAACGCACATACACAATGGCCAGCACCACGAAAGAGCGGCGTCAGGGAACGCCCTACATAACAGAGCAATCGCCACTACCGCAGTCGAGGGAGCTTGGCGAAGCGAGCCCAACACCAACAACCAAAGTATCGCCTTTTACGAAATCATGGCCGTTTCTTGTCGCTGGAGCGTACGTACATACGATACAAACAGGGCCGGAAGTGCTGGGCGAGAGGCACATACCTCGGTCGCCTCTTATACCTCTGTCCTTCCTCCGCCCTTCTGGAGACCTACATGTGGCGCTAACTTGAGACTTGTGCAACAGAGCTGGTGGCATGACAGCTGCGGTCTTAACGGCGCCCCTCGACGTCCTTAAGACACGATTGCAATCCGACTTCTATCAAGCCCAATTACGGGCTGCCCGAGCCGCCGCAGGCCACACCCGCCTCGGACCCCTTCGATCAGCGTCATATCACTTAGCCGAAACGATCCATATTCTACGAGATGTACACAGGCTGGAAGGCTGGCGAGCGCTATTCAAGGGGCTGGGACCCAATCTAATTGGAGTGATACCAGCGAGGAGCATCAACTTCTACGTTTACCCCATGGGCAAGCGCACGTACTCGGAGTGGACGGGTCTAGAGCCCACCAACCCAGTCGTACATCTCGCGAGCGCCGTCACGGCCGGTATCGCAACGGGCACCGCCACAAACCCCATCTGGCTCATCAAGACGCGACTGCAACTTGACAAGAACAATGCCGAACGCAAGGGCGACGTGAGTGCGCGGCGATACCGGAATAGCTGGGACTGCATCAAGCAGGTGATGCGGGACGAGGGGCCCAGAGGCTTCTTCAAGGGCCTAAGCGCTAGCTACCTGGGTGTCACGGAGAGCACATTGCAGTGGGTTCTGTACGAAGAACTGAAGAGGCGCCTGCGGCTGCGCGAAGAGCACATCATAGCCAGCCGTCGTGAGAAGAATTGGTGGGATCACACGGTCGATTGGACGGGCAATGCGATGGGCGCGGGAGCTGCCAAGGGTCTGGCAGCCATACTAACCTACCCACATGAGGTAAGAGAAATACATTTAGCTATGACAGCACACAACGCATATGACGACTAAGCTCACTGGTCTTTGCAGGTCGCAAGAACAAGATTAAGACAAGCCCCGATGGCGGATGGACGCCCGAAATACACGGGCCTTGTGCAATGCTTCAAGCTCGTGTGGAAAGAGGAGGGCTTCATCGGACTGTACGGTGGTCTAACACCCCATCTCATGCGCACCATTCCCTCGGCGGCGATCATGTTCGGCATGTACGAGGGCATTCTCACATTGCTTGGGGCGAAGAGCTGAGCTAGCCCGCACAACGAGTCAGCGTTACATTTATCGTCTCGATCTAGGAGACATGCCTAGGATTTACGAGCACCATCTGCCCTTGTACTATCACATAGTAACCTACAGGTTACCACTAATCACGACAACTCGCAACTCGACTGAAATGACTGAGCCGGAATACCGCCTCCCGCTGCCTCCGCGCTTAAGACGGGACAACCCGAAGTTGATCCTCGCGGATCACTTTTTCTCGGCCTCATAACTCCAATTAGCTCCGATTGCGGAGCGAATCATTGTACCAACACTACAACGAAAACCACGAACATAGACCATCTCCCGGTACCGGCGCTGGGGATACGGTTTGTATATTATTGCATAGATACAGCTCAGGTGATCACGGCGTTATGAAAACATGAATGCATCACCTTCACCATAGACGGGGGCAGGGTAGCAGATCGGGGCAGAGCAGGACAACGAGGGTACGGCGCAAAACGGGGGAGCTCAACTCAGGGCCCGCATTGGGATAGGATACGTACGCGGAATGAAATGCTGTATGAATACCCACGGGCTCGCCAGCTAGTGTCCAGACGCATCATACGACTTCCAGCATCAGAGGCCACCCCGCGGTTCGTTTTTGAGCAACAAGGAGATGGGCTTCTCAACAGAGAAATCCGGATTGAGATTCGTACCTGGATACAGCGAAGGTAAAATAGCTACCTAGATCAACCCTCGATCGTGATTGCAATTCGCGAGTTTGAGGTAAAGAGCCTAGTTATTGTAAAATAAACCAAAATCATATCATCACACCATACTACATCATGGTGCATTATATACGATGCCCCCTCTCGCCTTGCTTGCCTAATAAAGTCCTCGCGGAGTGGGCAACACGCCTATTAGATACTATCACAGGGGAGAATGCTTGCAAGGAGATACATAAGCAATAAGATCTTGGTGTTCAAATGCTACTTTCACACGCAATGAATGTTATTCTTAACATCGATATTTTTCATCTCTGAATAGTCCCGGCTGTCTCTCATTCCTCGGGAACCTACCTGGCTTCTGTGGATATATCCTCCTCGCTCATCGACGTCATAAACCCCTGTTTTTGCTTATACATATGTCCGTCACCTTCCGCTTAGTAGGCCGTACCAAAAAAAACCCAAATAGCTGCGTCCTCAAGCCCAAAATGCTACTTTCTTCCTCCCCTAAAGCTTAGAGACAAGAAAATGTGACAGGCTCGGGAGGTGATATCCGCCAGCCGGGACGCATCCTCCCCCACAGGACTTGCTTTGCTCGTTCACCCATTCATCTCGCCTTCTGTCTCCCAGTTCGTGGCGATGGTACCGGTGGTACTGCTGCTGTAGTCCGTCCTCTTCGAATCAGGTACGACCCCTTCCAGAAGTACATGTTGCTGTATTTGGGGTGGGCGCCGCTTCTGGAGCTTACGCGGCGTACGGCCCGGCGATGAGCCGTTGTTCCACGAATCGATTAGGCGCAGTCACCATGCGTTGCGGTCCCAGTTGGGATCTGCCGGCCGAGTTAGCATGTGTCTTCAGGCATCAGCAGATCAAACCCCTATCCCAAGCGCAAATGCGCACGTAAATATGCACTGTCGTCCCTGGCAGAACAGACGCGCACATCATTTCAACCATGCCAATACAATACTACAGAATTCGAATAACATGCGCTCAGGTCTCCCCCTAGCGCAACCAAAATAAAACACGCAGGAGGAGCTCAACTCACCCTGCACAAAGGCGGCCAGCACTTTACTGCCCGTCTGCAGGAGCGGGTGGCCGACGACAATCTTGAGGAACTTCTCGAGGCCGGCGCGGCGGCCCTCGATGACGTCGTCGGAGAAGCGGTTGGTGAAGACCTTTCCCGGCAGCGGCGGGATGGTGACGCGGGCGCTCTCGCGCTCGAGGATGTCGCGGAAGTACTCGAAGTCGCTGTACCGCCTGCGCACGCTGCTCTGGCGCAGCTTGAAGGCGGGGATGTTGGTCCGGCACACGATCTCGTAGTCGGTGTACATGTGGCGCGACGTGCCGTGCGTGCGCGGGTTGCGGACCTGTTGTGGCGCGGATTACGTGTCAGTTTTGTATAGATAGGTTATAAATAGATACCGGTCCTCCGGGTCGAAATAGCACGGGACATGACATTGCGACGTCTACCGACTATGACGCGGGATACTGCGCCTAAGGATGGGGAAGTGAAGTGGCCTTTTCGCAATACAAAGCAAGGGTAATTGTAATTGTCACGACGTTTCTTCGCGGCGTGACGATGACGTACGCACCTCAATCTCGAGGAAGTTCTCGGGGGGGCCGTAGATCTCGTCGAAGGACTGGTGTCGCGTGTCCGGCATGGACTGCATTATGGGACGCGCCATGCTCGCCATGCCGCGCGGGGTGCCGCCGCTCGTCGTGGGAGTAGTGCCGGCGGTGCTGGTTTTGGTGGCGTCAGGCGGGACACCGCCAGCCGCTTCTTGCGCTGAGGACGCCGTTTTGCCGGTTGTTACGGGGTGTCTTCCCCCACTCTCTATTCTCTATATTCCTGGCTCGGCTCTGGGTGCTCCCCAGAAAGCAAGAAATCAATTGATTTAATATACTCGTTCAGTATTCTAAGCCTGTCGTTGTGATCGCGAGGTTGGTGTGCACGTATGTATGTATGTAGCGGAGCTGACTCGTACTGGGAACCGAGGTTTGATGCTATCGCGGGTTGGAGAGGATCGAGATGCTGGTCTGGTAGCGGCAGATCGGGTGGGCGGACAGAGGTTGCATGGAGGATGGAGCGGCCGGCGGAGTGGTAAGTAAACTGGTCGGTCGGTGGATTGGTAGAGCGAGAGACAGCTGAGAGGGGAAACCGGTACCGCGGTCCTTACCCGTTACGTGAACAGCCGTTGTTGATGCCTAACAAGGCAAGTGGGCTGCTGTCACCAGCCAATGGCACAGCAGTAGATCCTGGAAACATGCAATGTCCAATCAGCATGACGAATTGTGTCTCCCCTGCAAACTGCGGGGCATTCATTCAACCTCATCCCATCCTTCCATCGCCCGCCATCCATCCTCTATCATCCTCTTTCCCTTACCTGCTCTATATAGTTTCAACCGGTGGATAGTAGCTTGTCAATATCTACATAAGCAGTGACTACACTCTTCAGCTTTAAGGCCGCATATGCAGAATACTCTCTTCTACCACACGAGAGCTCCTAACAGCTACGACTTACGAACGGCGTATCTTGACAAAGTCCATCTAATTTCATAGGTATAAGAAATATGTATTCGTTGTGGATGGCCAGACTACCAGTTTCTGGCATGTACGGCTCCGTCAATGGGGACAAACCGTCAACTGTACACGTAAGAGAAATACCCGTTATGCAGGCAAACCATCTCCGTCCGTATGAATGCGTTGAACCGATCAAGCCTATCCGTATATCCACCTAGTCCATATGCTCTGATCCACGACTCGTCATTTTTTCCCTAGACGCCATAGCAAAAGTCCGTATATGCAACCCCCTTCTATCATTGCGTCGTTTACCACTCGTGCCAGCAGCTGCATAGATCCACGATCATGTCATGAAAACATCTGCTCTCCGATAGGTCTCCCAAGCAACCATTTGGGCATTAGCCAAAAGCGTATTTCCACTTTCTCTAAGATAAGCCTGTCAGATGTAGCATCCGCACAAGACTCGGGAAAGAAAGGGGAATCCCATGGTCAATACGCCCACTACTGACGCGAAATACCGGGGCGTCGCACAATGCCAAGTCGCCCTCATCCGGTATGCATGTCCCCATCGCGCAGCCTCAAATCTGCATGAGACCACCAGGGACGGCCGATGAAAATCCCAGTCAACCGCAACAATTGCATATGTGGTGTTACAACACCCCCAAACTCCTCTTGCAATGCTATCAAGTCGTCTCAATTTTGCAATATTCGGCCCGTTCCGAAAATGAAAAAGATCTGGAAGGAAAAAGACAAATAAATTTGAAAATAGTTTTTTTTAGCTTGAAAAGTAGTCTCCTGAAGGAAGACTGGGCCGAAGAACATGCCGCAGAAGCCTAGTTCCTAGCGGACATGGCGAGTTCTCAAAGATGAGAAGAAGATGGTGTCTCGGATCGTCAACTGAGACCAACAACAATCGAACCCAAATCGTTTAATACCCTCTATAGGTAAGGCGAGCATGTCCGGCCGTGGCAGCAGGGTTGATACGATAGGACCCGGATGTGTATGAAGGAGGAATATTGCCTCCCTGAATGGCGCGAGTGATGATACGCTCGATGGCTCTCCACTCGAGTCGACTGCACTCTGCAAGCGACATATTATCCCAGACTCGACCAGTAGGGAAATTGGCATCGGCCCAGAAGAAACCCCAGTAGCCATCGAGGTCTTTCATCATTCCTTGGAGGGCCATCCTCTGAGAGATATCCAAGCCTTGAACAATCCGATTGGTCTCGGTTCGGATAACAGCAATATACCACTACAAGAGTATAGACGTTAGTCATCACGGCACGGCATCTCTAAAGGGGGGCATAGAGAGGAGAGAAAGAATGCGTCACTGTAGGGCAATTAGGGCATACCTCAAGAACATCAATGGGCATATTAGCCTTAGGGACCAAGGTCCACTGATAGCGCCACGAATCAGGGAATCGCGGCTGATTGAACTCGCGGCATTTTGTCTCTGAAAGACCGGCGAGGGTGGCGATGTTATGCTTCTGCACAACGGAGAATCCATGGCACAACATGGCCGAGGCAACTAGACGGTCGAAGAGCTGAGGGGTAAGGCGCTTGATTTCTGAGCTTTTCTCCTGCTTCACTTTACCGGCAAGGACTCCAATCATCTTCATGCAGGTCTCATAGACGGAATTGCGCTGCTTCAGCGTAATATCATCGGCCATATACCAGGGGATCTTACGGAGTGTGCTAATCATACACTCGTAAGGTCGCTCAGGGCAGATTCTAGCATACAGAGACTAAGATTTAAAGTCAGCATTGCACTCAGCCTTTAAGGAGGGGGTAACGAACACGTTGGGGGTTCTCGACGTGCTTGGCGAGCATCACCATCTCTTCTTCTGTGATGAAACCCTTGAAGCTCTCCCACGGATATTCGGGGTTCCTCTTGATGTCTGGCTGGCCGCGTTCCCAGTTCACGCTGTATTTGGAGCTAGGGAACAGCGTAGCCATCAGCTTTTTCTGAGACGAAAGCTCAACCTCGATGACACGGTTGCCGAGACGTGCAATACGACCGTTCTCTGGGCCCTTCTTGAACCTATTGACGATTTCAATGGCTGCATCTTGACTCGAAAACTCACAGTACACGTCTTGAGTCTTGCTAGTAACGCGGTCCATGATAATGTGGACGGGCTCTTGTCGGTCGTTGAGGATCTTGGAAGATTTTCCCAAGACAGCGATTACCTCAGCTTGTGTGGTCTCGTACGGGATCTAGTTTGATAAGGTATATCGTCAGCTGCATTCCGAAAGCAAACCCAAACGGAAGATCATGGGTCATTTTCACTACGCGGAAACCTACATTCCTAATGACAACCACTCCGTTCTCTACGGGCCGTGTGGCAAATTTATACCCCTCGATGAATGGAAGGACTTGGGGGCTCATGAGATCGTGAAGATTGGGTCGCCCATGCTCCGTAAGAGTTTGCAGCATGTCAGAGCGTTGAGCCATGACCTCCTCGGTCGGTATCTCGAATTCCATAGGGCCGACAGTTGGATGACTATAATTCCCATGTTCAACCCGGGCTAGGGCCATCGAATTGCTGGGCTGTCCGTTCTCCTGATAGAGCGATATCGAACCGTCGGACGCACTGCCGGGCAAGCCGTACTTGTACCCATGGACAGGGGCGGACGAGCCATTCTGTGGCCTAACTTGATCGACATAGTTCCCGTTCATAGGCCTGCTAGGCGTTTCATTGCCGGCAGCATGATATGGAGGCGACTGATGACGGAAGTGGTAAGGAATGTATTGTTGGTCTCGGTCGTGATGGATGTGGTTTGCTTGTGGCCCATTGCCGTAGCGAGGTGCTTCCGGGAGAGCCCGCTGCTCAGGACGAGGCGACCTGTGGTAATCGCCACTGACAAAGCAGTGCATTTGGCCCTGCTGATCACCGGAGTCAAAGCCAGCAGCAGGCCGAGAATATTCTGACGGATTACCGACCTGTTCATTGTTGAAAGCACCATTTCTAAATGGATGACCCCATTGTCGACGATAAGGCTGTTGGGCGGCATCATAGGCAAGAGGAGCAACTTGCCGACTAGGTTCAATGCCAGGACCCCCATTAGGAAAGCCAAAGCCTTGGCCTGATTGATGTTGATAGTTGCCATCAGACGGGACAGTCGCAACCTGCATTGCACCCGCGTCAGCTGCGCCGCCAGCGGCAAGACCATTGCCCTGGGGGAACCGGTAGTCGCGATCGAGTCTGTAGGGCGTGGCAGGGGCACTATCGTTGGCAAACCCCTGTTTCCGATGAGGCGTGGTCACATTGGGTTGCTTGTCATCCTTGGACGCAGCGTTGGCGTTGGCCATAGGTGTGAAAACGGGCGCTCCTCCATTGTAACGAATGCCGTTTTGCCAAGGAAGCTTGCCGAAGAATGGAAAGATAGCCGCCTCCTTCGAGGGTGATTGTTTGTTCATCGTAGGCAAAGGTTGAGTGTCGTGGTTGATAGCCTGAAAGTTCCGATGATGGGAGTTATCTGTGGTTGGCGAGGCTTGATGTGAGCTTTGATGCGTCTGGAAGTAGGTATCTAGCAGTGTTTGAAAACAAAAAAAAGGGGAGGGTTAAGGTTGATAAAGTGTATTGTCATTGATGGGATGCTTGGGCTTACTAAGGAATGGTTGCCCGGCACCGTCCATGCGGGTCTCTATATTCGCAGCGAGGACGTGACCCCGGGCTACGGACTTGATGGGAGAAGAATGGGCTGTAGAAAGGCCGTGCTCGCGGTAATCATCAATATCGTCGTCAACGTAGTGCTGTCGTGCCGAAGCGGTGGCTGAGCGGGTGCGTTTTTGGTTGTCGAGGTACGCATCCATGAGGATCGATGTTACGTTCTGTGTTTATTATTCACGTTAGCGAGGGCCTCTATTTAAATGTCCAAACCACCCAAACTTTATTCAGTGGGAGGGAGAATAGGTCGGCTCGGAGACAAGACTTCAGATGAATTAGTCTGTAGTGTATAACTTACATCTTTACCTCTGCCCCTCTGAGGCGCTGGCTGAGTAACCACAGGCTGAGACGCAGAGCTCTTGAGATCAGCGGACTCGATAGAAGTCGGCGAAGTCTCAACGCTTCTGGATCCATCCGACGTGTCGGTCTGCTCGTTGGATCTGGAGCTCTTCGCATTGTCATGAGATGGTGTGTTAGGTTTCTCATCTTTATTGTTAGTGGCATAACGACCAGAGGAAGCCTGAACCTTATTATCATCAGGATCACTAGCGGCAGTAAGAGACACCCCACCGCCGACATGGTTATCATAGTCGGACGATCCGGCGGGGATGGGCTGTCTGTTCCATCGCTTCGACTGGCCGATGGACTTGTAGGCCGCAGCCGACGGCTGGCCCCTTGACATGTACATCTTGCCTTTGCAGATACACGATGTTCTGGTAGGCTTTTTCCGAAGATAACTCTGAAAATGCTCTACTCTAGAGATGAACTGCAGGACTTGCCATACCGTTAGTATAGAAACTATAGAATAATATAACTAGAGAGGAAGGTTCGCTATCTAGCTTCGAGAGTTGCTTTCGGGTGTAGATGAAAAGGAGAAAGAGAAGAGACAGGGTACAATCAAGTGAATGACGAGGTTTATCTACTATCTCGAAGTATGTAGGTAATAGAATGGACAGTTCAGGAATAGAAAAACCTTTTAGGTCTGGGAGACGCCAATGAAGTGTCAAGGTTACTTACTGGTAGTGACAACAGGAAAAGCCGTCAAGCTGCAGGGGTGTTGTAGAGACAGGAGCCCAAAGATAGACCGTGACCTGCGGGACTGGAGATGCAAAATAATTAGGGCCCGACGGTGGAGAAGGAAAGTGTGTGGGAGGGAATGAGAAGGAAGGAGGACGGGGGGAAGGAAGAAGAGATGTCCTATGTTTGTCAATAATGTAAGTTATATAACAGAACTATTGTCCATAGGGATGTGGGGCCAAGGTGTTAAGGTCGGAGAGAATGGTAACGTACGGGGGGCCTAACAGAATGCCGTAAACATTGGGTAGTTGCCTGAGACAGTAGAGTTGGCAATGGTCAGGGCTTAGAAGAGAGGGTTAAGGGAAAGGCAGTTGAAGAAATCGAGTGGGTACATTACCAATTTGGTAACGAGGTAACAGCAGTGAATGATAGAAAGAGCTGTGGGTTGCAGAGATATATGGCAGGGAACATTAAGAAAGTACCTAGGTACAACGACGAGCGGCAAATACCCAAGACGACTATACTAGATAGTAGACATACCGAAGGAGCGTTGCCTGTGTCAATGCACTAGAGTGACGTAAGTAGGAAATCCAGCGGAGAGCTAGATTACACGTTAGTTCAAGATGTAAAAGGTGGTAGAAGGCATGAGCTAGTGCTGCAGGAGTAAGTACTGAGGTTTCTGATAGACAGTAGGAGGATAGTCACGGTGATGGCCGGCAGGATAGATCCCCGCCTTCGCGAGTGAATGAGCGCTATGAAGGGCCAGAACGACCATTGCAAGTAGAAAAGACCCAGAGTGGGAAGAAATCAACCTAGATTGCCGGACTTGACGAGACTGGCAATGGGAAGGAAAGCTAGGTTGCGGAGGGGGCAGACGATGAGGGGCAAGTATGGCAACAGAAGTGGCATATGGTCCTCTTGCTTAGGCAAAGAGGCCCCACAAACGGAGGTCTAGAGAGTGAGGCACGAGAGATATGGTAATCCAAGGGGTCCAACATACCTGAACGACCTCCTTAAGTCTAAAGTTGTGTATTACTGCGCAGACACGCGAGAAGGCCGAGGGGTCGAGAAGAGAGAGGGTGTAGTAGAAAAGGGCAGGCGGTGTTGGCTTGGTTGAAGGATCAAGAAGCCACCGTGGGTGGGAGATGTGTTGAAGAAATTTAAGGTGTAGGAAAGGAGGAGACTTGGAAATAGTTACAGCCCGAAGATATCTAACCTGAATTCTTGTAGTGGTACCTACTGGTAGGCCAGCATGTATTGCCTTTTAGGAGGAGGGTTGGGTACGTACCTACAGCTTCTGATTGTACCTATCTGGTTCTTCCTAGACCGAGTCGGGAGGTAGAAAGTTGCAGGTATGGAAAGAGCTCGTTCAGATCGACGACCTGGCCAGCATCAGAATAAACAGAGTAGATGAGAACACAGTGTGGTATGGCTCGAAGGAAAGCACTTGAACTAAGGTACAACCGTGCGATTTATAGCCAACGCAACTATCAGAGGTCCCTCTTGCTAATTACATGACATGTTTGCCCTGAGAACTGGTCCCATAGCATGATATCGTCGTTCTGTCTTCCATTAGCAACGACGTAGTAGCGTTGATAGAGCAGTGACTTGCAACTGCATGGGTTGCGCAATTGCATCTGCAAACCTCTGAAACCATATCAAATAGAATCAAAGATCCACAGTAGGGATTATGACCTGTTTTTAAGGTGTTTGCTAATCTGAGGTCATGTGTAGCTATTCTACGGCGTTGAGTCTAGAAAGACTAGGTGACTGACTACTAGTCGGTATCACGAAGAAATCTCTCTGATAGCAGTCATGGCCACGTAACTCACTCCCGTTGGTACGCCCTTATATAAAGCCTATCAAAACTAATAATATGTCAGCAGAGGAATCTTTAGAGTTAGAACTAGCCGGAAGATTTATAGTCTTAACCAAGACTTGCATGCATGCGTGCTTACAGGCAAATCTTTGGTCACCTGGAACTTATCTCTTTCCTCCTTGTAGGGAACGGTTACCATTTGGCCAAAGTAGAGTTGGGGCTGAGCTGTTAGAACTTCCATGATCAGTACATTGGAAGAATTATATAATTGATAAAACATATGCAAGCTACTGGGATCGAACCTTTCGAGTTAACTCGTTAATATTTATGTAATCGTAGCATTGAGTATTTGGGGCTTTGGCTGTTACATCCTTGTAGTTTCTACTTGCGTTTTAAGGAGTAGTTATTGTTAGCCTATAGGAGTAAAAGGTATGAATATCGCCCTAGTCTACTAAAGGGGGAAGGAGGAAACTGGGCCTTCTTGAATATTGACTGTAACCTTCTCCCCTATATTATGTTAGATGTCTATAGTATTATTGCCCCGGGTAGATCCTCTGTTGAGACTATAGGCTCTGGCGTGTTTCTACGCGTGAAGTCGCCCATAGCTCGTTAGCAGTCCCTTCAATTGACCATCTCTTAAGTGGCTACCCGGAATCGCAACTGATCTGGTAGTAAGGGGTTGCCACCTGTTTAATAGGCGAGTACTCATCGAATGCGCAGCACCATAGCCTGAGAAAGCATGGATCCATGAGGCCGACTTCTTCGACCGTCTATAACTCCGAGAACCGCGTTGCCTCAAGCATCGACGGCGGCATTTGTTCTGTCCTTCCCTAGTGATACACACTATTCGAGCAAAAATATGTTCGACAAGATCTTGCCTGCGATCACCGATGACTATTCTCTAAACTCACTGCTTATGTGAACTGTGACGGTTTCAACGCAATGCCAACTCGAAGCTCAAAATCGCCGTGTGAACGTACGCTTTAAGCCGGTACCTTTAGACGACTAATAATTGTGACCATTTGTTCTTCGGTGCTCTTACGTCTTCTCAAAACGCTTAAATATAGCACTTTCCTATCTAATCCCTCAAGCAAATCGTGTGATTGATAGACCTAACAATGCGGATGAATAGCAAGAGGGCCGCCGACACTGGCGACCTTGTCATCAAGCCTGGCGTAACGGGAGATGGGTTCTTCACGCTTCTGCAGAAACATGAGGGCTTGCTAGACAGTCGCGAATGGCATGCGTAACGGCAACTATGAATCAAGACCCTCGAAGGGATACCATTATAAGAAAAGTCACAGCGCTCCAGAGTAGTCATCTCTGATGAGAAGCGACAGTTTGAGTTCGAAAAGAAGAACCGGTTCTCTGTTCAAGAATTTCACTGAGTTGGTGTATCTTACCTGGTGTAGTAGGTCTCCGACATATTGTCCTTGTATTATCGCTATGGTTGTCTCTGTTCTACGGTCCTCTTAGGCTGATGCCTGATCGATCGAAGCTTTCGCACGTGGTATGCAGGACCCCGGTACGAGATATTCTGCCGGAAGGATTCAGCTGCATGCCGATATGATTGGTTGTATACCAATGTGCACGATATGCGCTGATACTTGCTTCGCCTCATTTCATCTGTATAATGATCGATTGTAACGTCGCAATCGCCAGATTTATCATCTTCTCCAATTCTAATTCCGTAAAATGGTGTACCAAGCACAATCACCCATACGCTCCCAGCCATAAAGTTCAAGCATCGCACCTCTGTCGCATCCCCCGAGGCCAAATCATACTGTACTTCACATACGATGCACCTGTTAAATGTCCACACAAGAGAGCTTCAAGAGTTTATCGGGGACGACGTACCGCGGTATGCCATACTGTCCCATACCTGGGGCAAAGACGAAGTCTTATTCCAGGATCTATCGGACCCGAAGCACAAAGAGAAGCTCGGCTACGTGAAGATCGAAGGGTGCTGCAAGCAAGCAATTCGTGCCAACATCGAGTTTGTATGGGTTGATACGTGCTGCATTGACAAGCGGAGTAGCGCTGAGTTATCCGAAGCCATCAACTCTATGTTCCGATGGTACGGGCAAGCCGAGATTTGCTACGTCTACCTTGAGGACGTTCCCTCGGGGGAAGATTTAGAGAAACCAGACTCTGCTTTCCGCAAAAGCAGATGGTTTACGCGCGGGTGGACGTTGCAGGAACTCATCGCCCCGAAAAGGCTCGTGTTCTTCGACGCAACGTGGATATCGGTGTTCAGGGTGAACAAGTTAGATGCCTTAGCACACAATATGACGTTCCTCAAGGGCGAGCTAAATCCCTGGGCCCAGGACATGAGATTCGATAGTGTGATCGAAGAGATCACCGGGATCAAGCGGTGGCACAATTACTTCCTGGGCAGTCACCATCTGAATTGGAGGACGGTGCCCGCTGCTACAAGACTGTCGTGGGTATCGGGGCGATGCACAACCCGGATAGAGGATATAGCCTACTGTTTACTCGGACTCTTAGATGTCAATATGCCTCTTTTATACGGTGAAGGCCATAAGGCATTTTTAAGACTACAAGAGGAGTTCCTCAAGAAACATTACGACTCAACTATACTGTCCTGGGGATTGGGAATGGATAGTTTCGAGATCGACAATGTTAGAAGCAAATTTGGTCTTGAATGCCTCGCGCGGACTCCAATGCTATTCCGTGGATTTAGAGACGTTCCGCTAAAGCTGGGCTATCCTATGGATAGGATATCGCGACCGATTTGGACCATGATACCGAATGGCCTAAACATGGACTTACCTATTTTGCAATTCGATACCTTGCGTAATGTCTACTTAGGCATTGCGGATTATATTAGTACGGATGGCAAGGGTTATTTGTCCATCCCACTGCTTGGTGATCGCGCCTCGGATTCCTATCATACTATCCCTCACTGCAGACCATCGTTTCTAAGAATCCCGAGCACATGGTTCAATTGCAACACCTCGAAACGGAAGACATTATATCTAGGCAACCAAAGCTCAAAACCCGATGCCCCCTCAAGCTGGCCGCTACGGTTCCGAACAAATGCTCTGGAACTCTACAAAGAAGGTTTCAACCTCGACAGCATATACCCTCCGTCATTGAATGACGGACCCAACGATATTGTACTATGGAACCAGACCCTGTCGTTTAGACGCAGACACTTCGTCCTTGTTCTAACTCGGGAGCGACGAGATACGCTCTATCTTCGACTCACTTTTCAGAAACGAAAACTGGGAATCACGAAGTTAGGAGGAAACAAATTGCTAATTGCTTCCTGTCCTTTTGAGGAGAGGCGCTCTGCGATAGAAGTCTGGGATGCAGGTAGGAAGCCGTGGAGAAGATGCTTACTAGAACCGCCACAGTTAAACTGGCAAGAGACCACTACAGTCAACACCGGACAACGAGTGGAACGTATTTCCTCGACGTTTAAAAAGATTAGTGATTTTTATTCGGGTTGGGAATGTACTATTCATGTAAGCGTGGAGTATATCAATCTAGCTGACTGCCAGAAGACATACACCAGGCCTCATTAAGCTATGGGGTTCAATTGATTGAGATGAAGGTTGGCCACAGCCTCATCGAAGTCCATGTAGTATAGAAATATATGGCTTGTAGCTTATGGACCCGTGAGCGAAGACATAGGACTTGTAATTTACCACAATAACGGCGAGTAGGCTTGAAGGCGAAGGAAGGGTCGAGCATAAGTATTTGCCGGGTCAAGATAAACATCTCGGAATCTGGTAAGGATCAATAGATCATTCCATTAGATTCGTTTTCAAGCTTTTGATCTCAGGACGATGTTGCGTATCGGTACTACCGCGATTTCGAGAATTTACATTTGTTACCTGTTCCGCCACCGGTTCGCCACCACGGCCGTAATATTTGTGCTTTCCTCGCATGCCAAAGTCCCTGCTTGAGCACGTATTGAATACCCGATTCCAAACCTGATCCCACCTTCCCGTGTACGTTAACATTGATGGCCTACCAGATACCCGTCGTTTGATATTCTCCCGTAATTATGGCTTCCGGCTCAGTCCCAAAATTCATTCCCGACGTGCCAAGCTTAGTGGTTCCATTTCGTATTAAACCCTCGATTCCTCGTTTGTTCGCCCGTGAATGATTTAATTATGTATATGCGTGCATAATGTGATTCTGAACATAGTAAAAGGACTACGACTCCTAATAAGGATTCGTAGTTTGATTGTGATGGGTGTAGGGGCTCGTACATCATCATGATGAGTACTAAATGCCTCCTGGAATGTCGAGGATTCTCCCACATGGATATGGGTTAATGTCTTCATGCATCTCGTCGCAGATCTCTGACAGTGGAATGAATGAGACCGCTGGTATTCTCTGGATTTGAGGAGAGGGGTAGTCTCAGTGAGGACTAAGCGGCTGCTGTCATTGATAAGCGATTCTTCTTCACAGGTTTGGCTTTAGTAGCAGCGGCAGCCTTTTTCGCTGCCTCGGTCGCCTGTGTTTTCTGGGAGAAGTCTTTCCACTTCCGCCAGCCGTCAAAGTCAATCAAGGCTTGCATGCAGCCCCATTCCTTAACCTTTCGCTGCAACCAGTCAAAGTCGACGGGCTGTCCCCATCTAATTAGCACTCAAAGTCACCAAAGAATGTAGCAAGAAATATCAATTGAATCACTGCTCACTTTAGTTAAGAAATCATTGCAGCCGGCTGCCAAAGCCTCGTGTCGATCGCTCTGCAGTGAGCTCGCGGTCAGCGCCACGATAATGACGGGACTCTTAAACATCTCGGTATTCGCAAGCTTGTCTTCCTCGGCGGGTTCGGGTAGCACCTCATCTGGCGGACTGCTGGCTGATGAGGAGAAGACACCGATTGAATTGACTTTCTCGATCCTCCGGATCTCACGCGTCGCTTCGAGCCCGTTCATGATGGGAAGCTGAATGTCCATGAGTACCAAGTGGAAACCACCGACCCGCCATTTGTCGACGGCTTCCCTTCCATTCACAGCTGTCTGCCAGCGGACCTTGAGCCGCTTCACGAAAGCCTCCAGCAGTCTAAGGTTAATCATGTTGTCTTCGACAATGAGTATGTTGATGGGTGGCACGGCGGTGTCTAATAGGCCGGAGGGCAATGATGGGGGTTCGATCGCCCTCTTCTTTTTCATTCGGAAGGAGGGCCGAGGGGAGGCAACGCGAGGGGGAGGAGTAGCTGTCCGCTCGACGGGGGGAGGGGTAGGGATCGGGGGAGCTGCGGGCGGATGAATGGATTGGTCTGAAGATGCACCTGAATGAGTCCTTGAGCGCACTGGTCTAGGGTACTTGTTCGTACCGGTGGATGCGGCCCCTGTCTGGGAAGCATGGCTATTCGGAACCGTAGAGACGGGCGATGCTGTGTGCATTCTTTGCATGTTGGGGCGATTGGGTAGTCGTCTGGTGCCGCCCGGAGAGGGCAGCGGCGGGAGCTGATTTCCGCCTACGATGCTCATAGAGGGAGGAAAGTGAAGGGGGTGCTGTCCGTTCAACAGCGCGGTTGCGACGGAATGGTGGGCATGAGTCGGAGGCGGGTAAGGCGGGAAGTAGTCGGTTCCAGACTCATGTGGTCGGTCGTCAGCGTAGAATCTTGGGTTTGGCGAGGCTTTCGGGGTTCTGCGCGAAGGTATGTCAATGAGCAACGCATCGTCGACGCCCTGGCCGTTGGCGTAGTACGAGTCAATGACCTTGCATATAGGCTCGTCGGGCTGCAAAGTCCTGCTTGTCTGCTGTTCCCAATTGCATATTCGTAGAGTCAGGTCTGGGGCGTCGTATTGGCGACCGAGAGAATTCGCATATTTTCGGAGGATTTGCTCTCGGACGTCATCGACGAGGTCATCTTCGTTAATGGTGATCAATGTCGCCGATGCCATGGGTCGCTTGACCCAGATCTTCCTTGTCACCATGCCGGACAATGGGTCTTGTAGGTCGGGGTCGGCGAGGTCTAGCTCGAGGTCGTGCGCGTGCCCATGGAGGAGGGCCCGGACGATGTTGTTTTGGTGGGCGGGCAGTATGCTTTGTCTTCTCGGTGGTCCAAGAGGGCGAGGAAAAGAGGATGGCGACAATGGGACTCTGAATGTTGAGGCTAATTGCGGCGTGAGGAGAGAGGAGCTGTGGAGATGGTCGTCGATGGAGTTGGCGATGTCGTCCTGCGCGAGCTCGGCGTGGGCGTGGGCGGCGGGAGCTCGAGGTTCGGGTGATGTGACTTCGGAGTCGGGGTTGGTAGACGGCAGCGTGGGCGGAGTTGCGGGATGTTCGTGGATGCTGGGAAGCGCAGCGCTAGTGCTGGTGTTAGTGGTAGTGGTAGCAGTGATTGTCGTAGTAGTTGTAGCAGCAGCAGCACTACCGCCGCCGCCACCAGTAGTACCAGTACCCGTGGATGTGTTAGTCGTAGCCGTAGCGGTGGTGGGAGAGACGATGCTAGTAGTTGGAGCCGTTGTGATTGTTGCAGAGCCAGAGCGCGAATTGAGGGCGGCGTGCTGCAGATCATTTCCTGACCGGGCCGTAGCGTCGAAGTTAGTTGTTGGTGCTAGCTCGGGAGGACCCAGTGCCTGTGCTCCAGCCTGTGGTCCAGCTCGGGGCGCTGGTGGAGCGACTTTGGCGCCTTTGTTAACGCGGGCTTGCACTGGAGCTGGACCTCGAAGTGCTGCTGTGCCAGTTGAACCGTCGGCCCCGTCTGCGTCTTCTTGGGAATCGTCATCGTCGTCGTCCTCGTGATTGTTGTCGTTGTCGTTGTGATGGGCTTGCGGACGGGTCGGCCCCGACTTATTCCGTGTTCTGTCTATATGCGCGGGAGCAGAAGCAGCTTCACCATCCGGAGCAGGGGTATGTGAGCTATCGTTGTCGTTGTTTTCAACCAAGCGGCTACCACTTCTGTTGATGGCTCGTTCTGGGCTCAAGCTCCTCCCGCTGCTCCCACGAACCTTGTGGTCACTGCGCTCGTCTGAAGCATCGTATCCAGGCTGCGATTTAGTGCTGGCACTTGAGTTACACTCTCGCCCCGAGCTATTCTTACTAGGTGTCGGGGACAACCGCCGGCTGTCTCTTCGGAGAAGTGTGGCTTTAAGACGTTCCCTCAGATTGCCCATGGCCAGCGCCGTACGTAGCTCGTGTGGCGAGCTCACAACAACCCCCCAAGGAGCTTGTCCGGCGTTTGTCTCATGGATGCCAAGTCGTAGGTTGAGCTCTAGGTAATAGATATGTTCTCCTTCTCCGTACTTCTTCGTCGCTTAATGGCCGCACGGGGAATGTGTCTCCGCAATATGGCAAGATGACGGGAATGAGCCGATGTCTTCGCTGTGTGTTGGTTGGTTGGACGGCTATCTATTTATTAGGTATGTAGAATAGGATGCGATGTACAGAATGTCTGTCTGTCTGTAGATAGGGAGGTATGTAGGTTGGTATGTACGGGATAGGTATAATGTAGTGCAGTAAGTAAGGATAAACAAGACAGACAGGTAGGTATCATATGTTCAAAATTAGCAAAGGGGTGTCATCAAATGAACACCTGCCTACCTGTGTAGGTTTGGGCTTGCACCCATCCAGCAATTAATCGATCAATCAATACAAATGCTGCTGCTGGTGCTAGGAGGTGGCTACCTTGTCATCCATCTAATAGCATCCCCATCTAACCTACCACCGACCTGCCTGTCTCTCATCGCTCGATAATCGACAATATAGTACAGCAGTACCTAGTGAGGATAGTTAGTGTGGTCCGGAGCGCAGCGTACAGGGTAGGTAAGCTACTAAGTAAAGCTTGGGTTGCACCCTGTCGGTTGTGGCTGCATGTACTGTACTGTACCTAATCTCTCTGAGAGGTTTATAAGACCAGGCATGCATAAGACATCGTGATCGCTGATGCATGCTACCTGTACACTACCTGCTAGCGCACCAAAACCTACATATGGAGGTGCCTGCTCGGTAGGTACGTTTGAGGTACCCTAGAGCGCATAGTACTTATGGAAAGGGTGATAATTAACCCAGTTCCGGGGCTTACAACGATGCATGATTGCTGGGAAGCGTCTCATTCCAACGACATACCTATGTATTTACATACACTGTCGGAGCGGTTCCGGCGGAAGATAGAAAGCTACCTAGATGATGGTATAGGACAGGTACCGCAGTGAGTACTCGCCTAGAGACGCTATTAGTCTGGGCGAATACCTATAAGTTGGAGTCGTGGGTTCCTGCTATGGCCAAAGAAGTTAGCTGCCCTACCTACCGTCTAATTCTATCCCTGTTGGTAAGATCGATTGCAGCCAGAAGACTGGATTGGTAAAATGATGAGCCGGCTGTCACTGCACCTAGGTAAATAGTGTGTTGTTTTGCAGTTGGTCGGTTAGATTGATTGGAACATAAGTGATACTGAGAGAGAAATAATGATTTCTCGTTCGTAGAGAGGGGAAACACCCTACAACAACGTCCATAGAAGACCGAGCTTGAGCCTTGCAGTTGGTTCTACGGCAAGAGCATTACCGAGATCGAGATGATCGGACAAAGTAGATAGGTTTGGATTGTGGGCCCGATCTTGTAAGGGGGGCAATTCGGGAATGCCAAGCATCGTGTACAAGAAAGCACTGACCACTAGGTGAGAAACTTAATTTAGCTCCACTCAAGTTTCACCAGACAGTCCTGTCTCTACCAGGTTAGGTTAGGTACTTTGTCACTCAGATAGCAGATAACACCCAACGACAAATCGTTAATCCGAGCAATTTTGCAAGCTAGCCCTCGGCCGGGAGGGTCCCCAAATTCACATAAATCTTCATTCCCTCGAGCCAATCTCCTCCTGCTCTTCTGTTTTCTGGCCCTCGGGGGGTTGAGAGAGGTGTTCCAATGCCACCACTACTACCAACACCGGCAGCGGTGACGGCGGCCCCCTCAATAATACGAGCGAGCGCCGGTGCCGCGCGCTGTGCAGTGCAGCCATCACAGGCTCCCCTCGCCGCAGCGAGTTTCTCAACCACAGCTCCCCGGCCGAAATTCAGCAAAGGTCGCCGTGTCTTTCGGGCGTGGGAGAGTAATCAGGGACGTCTCTTCCGCAGGCACAAGCCTGGCCAGACCAAGTACCTAACGTCGACGGGGGATGACGAGCCGAGCAATCAGCCGTTTCCTATGAACCCGATGTTCAAGAGCAACAAGGTCCTCGACGACAAGTCGCGTGAGCTGATATGGGAGAAGATCATGCGCGATGGCGAGACCATCAAGGCTGTATCTGCCGAGTTTGGCGTCGACATTCGCAGGGTTGCCGCTATCGTGCGGCTGAAGGAGGTCGAGAAGGACTGGATAGCTAAGGTAAGCCCGCTCTGCCTCATTTCTTTTTTTACCTTCCCCCTCGGTTCTTATATGATGATTTCAACATACCAAATTCGATAAGTCTTGAAGACATCTACATGGTTACAAAATGCTGTTGCGAGCCTCTCTGACCTCAATTGCCACTATTTATCTCCGTCCCGCCAGAAATCTTTGTGATGTTCCTAGACTAATCCTCGCTTTCTCCGGGAATAGGGGCAACCATTAGCGAAGCCGTATGCCAAGGCTGTATTATCCATGCTTCCTACATGGCGTATAAATCCCACTCAGTCCGGCCTACCATTCGAGCCCATTAATGAGCTGCATGTCCACCCTTACACAATGCAGCAGATCTTCTGGCCGACTTCCGAGTCGCGGCACTTCACTAGAGAAGATGCGGCCAAAGCATTCCACCCCACACTACTTTCTGCGGATAGGCGAGTTCCACATCCCGAACTCATACAGATGGAGAGGGAAGTCGACCAGGATCGGCCACTGTGGGATGCGTCCGAGCGATTCAAGCAGGCCGCCATGGAATCCGAGCGCAAGGCTGCCGAAAAGCAGGTAGCGAAAGCCGCTTTTGAGGAGAAGAATACCACTCGCGTAAACACCGAGCGCTTCGAATTCCGGTTCAAGCAGTTCAACTCAGAGAATGTTGGCCCGAAGGGCAGATCCCGCAATGCTGTGGGTTGGCGGTATGGTAATCCGCACGGCGATCGGGCAAAGGGCCACCAGATCAAGATCCCTACGTCAGTACCATGATTCACTATTCGACAAATGGCACCGAGGGATTCCCGTGTATCAACAATGTATTATGGCCTTCGGGGAAAGTACCCACGGGCGATGAAACCGCCTATAGTCATGATCTATAGAAGTGGAGGCCTGCACGGCACTTCCACGCGAAGTTGGGTCTCGCGGACTCGGTTGGTAATCGACCGCTGTCTATGTATGGATGACATATATCTATGCTTGTATCTTGAGCCCGCTGTATATAAAAGATGCATATATATATACCCTTTGAATCCATCATCGCGTCTCAGTATTTTGCGTCTTGTTCGTCGTCGCTTCTCATTAGAGCATTAGCTTGGCATGCTGTTGCCACTGGACGAGTTCGTCTTCGTCGGCCTCAACAATCAAGTTTTTTCTCAGCTGGGCAATGCCTTCGGGCGTGAGGATACCTAGATCAATGACACACTGTTCGACGGAGCCGTAGTGAGCGCGGATGTGGGCTAGAGTGCCTAACATTGCCTCTTTCCTGAAACATAGTCTTGTTAGCTAAGTTCGTATTTTCGAAATAGATTTGGCGTGTAGATGAGAGGGAAATTGAAGGCAAGGGTTGACCACGGCCAAATTTGTGAGCATAGCCCCTCGGAATCCATGCCAGGCTACTAATGGTATTTTCTTTCGCAGGAGGGCGGCTAAGTCATATCGACTATTTTTGACAATCACCAGCGCAACATGGATAGCCCAGTCACATGCCGGCTTACATGTCGGCTCGCCAACCTTATCTTAGATTTGAGTTTTTTTTTAGACTCTGTCACTCTTCACGGACCCCAAGCAGGGGTCGCCCCCATGAAGCCCATGGATCAGGTCTATTTGAACTCTCTATTTGAGGAGTCGTGGGATATGAAAGAATGAAGGACTAAAAAAGGAAATCCCGGCAAGAGCATACATGACAGCCCAGAGGACAAGGTGCCATGATGCGATGCCGAAGAGAACGTACCTAGCACCAACCATTCGCCTTGCCCCCTCGACATCGATGCCGATCTTCGGGTTGCTTGAGACATGCTTCACAAGCTCTTCGAGGCGCGACCGGAGTCCAATTTCAGTCAGGCTTATCCGCAGGAAGGCAAATGGGTTAGCGACTTCCTCGGCAGCCTGTCCCGAGTCACTTGTACATGGAGTAGCCTGATGGTGGGCCAATGGACTGCTCACCTATATTCATGGACGACGGCCTCATCAGGCACACCGCATAGGCTTAGAGCTAATGCAACAATGACACCCGTGCGGTCTTTGCCTGCCGTGCAATGGACAAGACATGGAGGGGGGGTAGGCGGGGAAGAGGCATCGGGGACTGAAGCTAAGTGGCCTAGAATGGTCTTGAAAGGTTGGAACTCATTGGCTGGATCCGTAGCAGCGTTGAGTATGTCCTTGTACGCTTCAATGAAGCCCTGGATTACGGATTAGTGTGTGTGTGTGCTTAGTGGAATTAGTAAAAGGCGGTCTGAGAGGCAGGGAGCAAGCAAGGCTGGCGCGCGTGCATGTGTGTGTGTGTGTGTGTGTAGATTTGTATGACGGCAAGCTCATTGATAACGCTGCGTCTGCGATGTATGTCCAGAGGAGCCAAGGAATGTTTCATGACGGGAAAAAGGAAATGTGAATGCGACTCGATATCTGACGTGATGTCACTAAACATCTAACCAGGCACCCATGAATCCTGTGCCTTGCAGATAGCTCCCACTCCCCACATCATGTCGTTCAAATAATCGCGCGCTTAGAAGGTCCAGACCCCAAAATGTGCATTTGTCGGAGAGCCCGAAAGCCTCTGCGCAAAAGTCACATCATGTTTCCGGGCTAGATGGTGTTTCATCTTGAGTCTACCTGCCAGAACGATTGTTTCTGCCATGGGAGTCCGTGTGGTGGTTTAGGCTCCACCATTGCCTTATCGCCCGTTGTCAGATCTGATGAGACCACGGGAAATGAATTCTCGGGGGAGACACCGAGAAAATACCATGCATTAGTGTAACGGTGTAGAAAGTCTTGTGCATGTGTTGGTACCATTGCCATCCTCAGGGCTGGGTGAAATCTCACCACTGCAACGGATCGTGACGCTAATCATATATTGAGGGACAAACGACACACGGAGTCATCACACAATCAAGGGTTCTCGGATGTATTCCTTGCGTTATCAAAAGCAACGGAACTGGCTCACCTCGTCACTTTCTGCGGCGTAGTTCTTGTATCGGAGAGCTAAGGCCTCGGGCGAATAATCCTGGTCTAAAAAGACAGGAACAAACTTGCGCTCAGACCCCTCCCACTCACGAAGCGGAAATCCATGACCGGAATCGAGGCCCCGCGCGATCTCGACAGCAGAGCGTAGATCGTAGACTAATTTGATACCAAGCTGTTTGCTTAGCTGCATGGCCCCATCATCTGTGAGTCGAGAGGGCTATTCAGAGGTTGGGAGTCAGCAATTACCGTTTACGGATATCAGAGAGAAACTAGAGAAATGAGACAGAACTGAAGATCTCGGTGGTTTTAAGGGACAAAAGCAGTAGCAAACACGCGGCTAGATAACTCTTGCCCCCGAGGTACCCCAAAAAGCGAGACATAGGACTAAAATAACTAACCTCGGACGACCGAAATAGAACACCTCGCCTAATCATCCTGACCTTACTCTTCCCGTCCGCATAGGGGGCACCAGGCAGATCGGATATGACCTCGTAGCCTCCAGCATCTCTAAAGTTAGGTAGTCCAGGTACGGAGATGAAAGGAGGGGATGGTAGGTCGCCCGCTGCGAAGCCAGAGCCATCCGTTGCTGCCATGCTTGCTACTGAGGTGGTTAGCTTTGTTTGCGTACCACTACCTACTAGCATATACCTCAACGGCCGTAAACGGTAGTTTGGGCTTATTTCATCGCCAAAGTCACCGCGTCGAGCGGCTGCAGCCGGTAGCCAGTAGCCAGTAGCCAGTAGCCAGGAGTAGTAGCCGGCAGCAGCCACCTCAAGCGTGGACCCTCGGCACCTAAGTACGGCATGCAGCGGGGAGAACAGAGTGACTTACAATTGCTAGATCAACTCTATGACTATCGGTGAGATGATTTCTGTGCTTTGTGACAGGTAGACAATTCGGAGACTAGTAGTACCCAAGAGAGCGAGCGACTTTGGCTGAGTGGCTTGACGTTGCTATCTTACTTACGCTGTGTATAGGCAAGCACAGCAGGACAGCTCCGCGTAGGTAATTTCCGCCCCGGAGGTCAGCAAGGGACGGTAGTTACAGCCCAAATGCAGCCTAGGATATAGTTAGTGGGTAGATATGCACCATCTGTTCCCCGCGCCGTGATAGGCTACTTTCTGATGGTCAAGCAGACGGACAACCAACAAAACACTATGCTTGGCATATACCTTTTCAATTATTAGATATCTGCAAGTATTACATGGGACTATATGTTTACTTTGCTACTTATTGCGTTGCTTGACCACCGAATCTTTTCCCGATGTCTACCGTAAGTGGTTGGAGCGCTGTGTTGTTGAGGAGGAAATCGATACCGCCGGGGGTCTGTGCGTCTGCGTGATATCTTATCGGCCCCAGGCCAGCCCGGGGTTAACTTCTTCCCCCACGTCTATTTACTTCCACTTGGAACTTCTTCCTTACCTTACCTCACTTGGACATATGTATGTATGCAACTCTGGTAAATTTAAAACTCGGACCCAATCATAAATCAACAATAAAAGCAAATCATACTCATTGCTGCAGCAGAAGCATCCGGAACACGTGGTTTGGGCCGGAATTACGGATTTGGCAGGTCGCATCTACCAGAGCAACCAGTCGGTTAAGCCGTCTATCACGCCGATTGCGACACCACCTACATAATTGACTGCACAGAAGCTGATCCCAAACATCCAAAAGGCGGAAGGGTCCGACTATGCACTGTTGCAGTGATGCATATTGTTCGTTTCTGGTTTGGCCCCTCAGCGTTGGGGGCCGCTGCTGTCTAATCTGGGCTAATGTTCCCTTTTTTTCTAATGCAGGCACGCGCACTTCGAAACCCAAGTTCAAGATAGTAGTATTATTTCATATGACGACCAAAAGAATAGCCTGGGTCTCTGTGACGCCGGCACCTATTCCCGCCAGACGCTGATTGACCGCCTAGCTGCGGCTGGCCGGCCCCGAGCGACCATTCTGTGTTGCTACCCAACCTGTCTTCACATAGACCAATGTCACAGTGCCTTCGGTATACCCGGAGAAAGCTGAGGCTCTGTCTACTTAGCCGTGATGCTTTCGGTTCATTGGCACCTCGAGCGGAGGCAGAAAACAGTGATCAATGAGAAAACAACCACGCTCAATGCTGACGCATGCATCAGACGGACATCATGCATCAAGAAACTGCGGGGGCAAGCACATGCCCACTACTAGCCGGCCGCCACGAGTGGATAACCACTTGTCATAGGTGCAGGATTCCAGCTGAACTCTTCTTTCGGTGAGCATCTGGTTAGACAGTACCAGTATACCTACCCAGCCTACCTGGTACCTGCTAAGTAGGCGGTAGTTAGATGTCGCGCGCAGATCTGCGTAGGCGCGATCTACCGAGGTTTTTCCGGCTTCAGACTGACCGCCCCTCTCTTCAATACTCAATGAAAATGAGTATTCGACAACAACGTGCGGCTACGTTCGCGATCCTAATTTGCCGTAATACAAGTACTACCAATATTGCGGTTGTGTCCAACATAAGCCTCACTTCAAGTGATGGGCGATCACTTTAGCTATCTGCATACGTCGCGTATCACGGGTTTGCGGCTTGGCTGCCAGCATACATGATGTGTGTCGGTTTTGTTTGGTACATGCTTTATATTCTATGTGCTAATACTAATAATACATAGTGGGTTACTGACCTGCCGGCTGCATGAGCGCGGCCAAGCGCGGCAGCCTTCTTGTTGCCTCGTTCGTGAACCACCGCTTCCGACTCGCTAATGCTCGACCATGGCTCGCGATCTGTACTCCCTTCCACACGTCCAACGGCCCGCATGTAGGCTTGTGGCCACCTTCAAGTATGCTTAGCTCGCTGCTGTGGGGCCGAATAGTCATACATAGCGGCAACACATGAAGCATATGAGGCCGAAGCACCGCGCTTCATCTCTTCTAGCTCTTTTTATTTTCCCACAATCCTGGATGGATTTCACCCTGGCAAGGGCTCCGTGTCTCTTAGCTGCCGCTAGCTTCCTACCTTATACAAGACTAAACGGGTTAGATATAGATGCCTGAACAAGGCTACGGCAGGTACAGGTCGTGAAACTTTAGTATTCCAAGGCAACAACGGAGGTGGAAAAGAGAGATAATATTCCCCTTTTCGATTGGATATTACCGGTCTAAGCTTTCGCTATTGTCTTCGCTATTGTCTCCGTATGTGCTTAGCCACAGACTCCATCGCCTCATTCTCCTTTAGCCCCAACCTGCTGTCCCCTCATTGCACCTCGTCTTATGCCTATGGAAACGCCTGCGACTGAGTCGTTGGAGGCACGCAGTCTGACATGAGTGTCCCGCCTCAGGTCCGTCTTATCCACAAGCTCAAAACCTTCTGGAGTGCGGTACGAAGGCATGGCGCTGCTTGACAGCCAGGCCCTAGGCAGATCAACGGGCGAATCGAGAGAGAGTCATGAGGAGGCGTATGAGGAAAAGGTTCGGTGAGTTTGAGAGCCTTGGCGTACCCATGCTCAGTCTCTGCTTCGCCCAGAGGTGAACTTGTCTACCTAAGACCTAAGACAGTCAAGGTACCTGTGATCTCCCATCCCTTTCCCCGCGAACCTTGTGTCCGTGCCAAGCATGTTCGCCCTTAGTGTGGTATAGGCGACCGCGGCGTACCAAGGCAATTCATGAGTGTGGATTGCTCTTACTCAGCCATGCTAGGCTTCGTTCCGTTGAGTGTCCGTGACAACCACCTTAGGCACCTAGGAGACATCAGCAATAGTCATCTGTTGACACGTTGGTTCAAGTCACAATCATAGATGTAAAGACGAAAGAAAACCCTCAAGGATTCCCCCCAACTGTGCCTCGCCTCCTCCGCGTTGCCCGCCGTTGAAGGTGGCGTTTTCCTATATCAGAAGTAAGGCCGGGAGGGGAGAGAGAGTAGTACCCCCTAACCTTGGAGCCGTATTACCACCTAAATGTTTCAAGTCTTGCATCCTGCAGGGTGCCCCAGTCCATGCTTCGGCCGTTTCCCAAGGTTGATAAACTAGGGCGTTAGTGCATGCCAACACTCAAGGTACCCTGCAAGTAGGGGGGAATAAAGGAAATACTATTCATTCCACGGCGTTCTACATGTTCGAGCCTCTTCTATCGATAAAGGACATAGGAAACAAGGAAATGTTTTAAAGAATGAAGTATCCCAAGCGCCATCTACCAAGGCCTGAGCCCATCTAGTATATCATTCCACACGTCTATGTCAAGTGAGCAGCCCCATCTGATTCACCTGTTACACTCAACGAAAACAGCCCGTTACTACTCTCTTTCTCTCTCTCCCGTCTTACGTCCTCGTCATCCACACACAATTTGCCACTCTGGATCCTCTCCGGGCGGAATTCGTTATGGCTAGCCAATGGGGCTGTTCGACCTTTTATGTTCGTCTGTGTCTTATGGCAACCCCCAAAGGGTGCAGCTCGAGTCTCTGTTATGTCCACAGCTCGGGCAAGCTGAGTTGTAGTTGTACGATAGGTTCGCAAAACTACAGTTGCACTATCGGCTTGTCAGTCTAGGGGTGAGAGATCAGGACAATAGACACGAACGCAATTCCAGCGCCATTTGCTCTGGTCATCCTGGGTTCCGCCAGTGCATCCTTCGTATGCTCGAGACGAGGAAGAATATCCGGACGAAGTAGAGTATGTAGAGCCTCTAGAGCTTTCGTTCCGGTGGCTTCGGCTACCGTGGCTGGAGTGATTGTTGCTGCTGCGGGCCATTTTTACGAGAAAATAGAGGTGTGTGTATGTGTATATGTGAGCGTGTAGGCGTGATTTGTCTGTGTGTAGTTGCTGAGCGAGCTCCTTCAAGAGATTGTGATGATTCGACTATCGAAGGCATCAAATCGCAGGATTTCGAGATGCTTTAAATAAATGTCCGATTGAGGCCATGTTCCCATTTCCAAGTCCTTCCAGTACTCCTATCCTGATCCTTATTCAGCCTATGGCTCAGCTCCTCTCACGGCATGGTCTCCCAATCGTTTGAGACGACCTGGCTTAGATCCACCTGTCATCCTAGGAGAATTCAGAGTAACACAGTGAAAAGTCACCGAATCTACCTTCGAGCTGTCTGAGGTACCTGGAGCCGTGGCGGCCATCAACAGTGTAACAAGCGGAATCCGCGCTTGCTTACTCCTGTCTGGCAGATAGGGCAGTACTAATCGCGGTTATGATTGCGCTTCCTGAACGTTTCGCCGAGAAACACTGCTCGAGTAAGATTCGGTGTGAAGTTGTGGGACCTCATGACCATCTGAGGCATCTGAGGCGCCGCCAGACAGATAGAATACATCCACGCCTAGTGATCATCAACTCTGCATAAACACATCAAGGGGTTGAGAAGATCATCGATCGAAATGCTGTAAATCCCTCGTGTCAGATCAATATTCCGCAAATAGTGGACAGCGGTGTATGGATCCTGCATGTGTCAACACATGGCTAAGCGACCCGGAATCTTGGGAGGATAGACGAAAACAGCATCTCGAAATGTCGTCCGAAGTCGGTGCGTCTTGATATCTCGCGCCGCCTTTCTTCAAAAAGGGAAATGTCTGCCTAGGTATTAAATCGCTGCCTGGCGTATGACGCTTCGGCTTTCGATAGACTAGGTAAGGTAGTCTGTGCTCAGCCATCAAGCTCACCCAGGAGCCACCCGGCGAGCTGGTCAGACTACTGGGTAGGAATCGATATGGTCAGACGCCATGTTGTATAGTATTGGTTTTGATGTATGCCTTCCGTAAGGCTCGTGGCAAAAAACGTGGGCCACTTCGCAAAGGACCCCCTTTTGGCAACTGTAGGACCTGCAAACCCAGCTTCCCGCTCCCTCCCTTTCCTCCCTCTTTCTGAAGTCGTCCATCCATTGTCTCTTGCGAAAATATCTCAGAGTCCGAAAAGATATAGCCTATCTTAGATCTTGACGAAGTTCAATAATAAGTATCTTCGCAGGCGATGAGTCGACGCACAATCGTATGTTCCCAAAGGCACCGAGACGAGAAAAGATTCTCTCCTGAGAGAGTTTTGTCTGTCTTTCACAGCATATTTACCACTGATGTCCCAGAAAACCAAGTATGTTTGCGAGACTAAGTTGAAGACACAGTCTATTACAGCACAGCGGAGTTATGTCGTCGGAGATCGTGTTGGGATTTAATAGTCGAGAACTGAACCCTTCAGATAACGAGAGACGAAGACAGCCATCCTTATGTATAAATGCCAAACCGAATCCACTGAGTCAGACGAATCATAGTCCTCCCAATGGCCGCATCATTCCTCGTCATCCTTCAACATTCTCGGGTCATACGGGAGTAAGTTCAAGATCCCACGAAGTCCTTCTGAGAGTCCTTGTTGCCCGGAATAGCTGACGAGTCCTCTAACGAGGCTAGCGGTGACCAAGACTTAGCTGAATGACACCGCTCGAATCCCGAAACTCGAGTCCTTCGAGCTCGCGCCGCTTCCCTTCGAAAGAGAAGACCACCGAATTGGAGACGTTAATACAACCTCCTGATCCGCAGTGAGAGTTTGATCGCAGCTGGCTAAGTCGCACCGCCATGTATAGGCCAATTACACGATGCGTCGCGACGGAGGCCACCTATAGCAATATAACCCCGGATAGGAAACACCCCGGCTCGGCGAAGGCGATACCGAGCTGGATGGCATCGGCAGAACACCCAATGACTCGATGACTACGATCTGTGCGACAAGACGACACCGGGAGCAAGGGAAAACGAGAGTATCGACTGGAGGACTACGAAAGGGTCAAGGACGCTTGGGGGCCGATGCTTGCTTTATCATACATACTCTTGCGGTTTTGCACTTCAACATCACGCGATATCCCCGCACCCAGTTTTCGTGAGCAGTGCGTCTCTCCAATGGCCGGGCGTCACATGGCTCCATACAGCGGTAGGCAGCATATTGAAAATGAAGAAAACATGTGGAATTAGGTCCAGAATGGGACACCAAAGCTACGTGTTGGGTCATGCCGGGCGCACAAGGCTACGCGCTATCCTCGAAGTCCTGAGATGTGGTGTGCGCAGTGCACTTCTCGTGAATGTGTAGTTTGTTTACCTAGATAACCTACATCTAAGCAGATAGCATTGGGCTGTTAGGAGGCGCTAAAAACTCCAGCTGCATATAGTGTACTCGGCTAAGCCTATTATTACCTAAGGTCCCGCCCACCCAGCTGGCGGAGCTAGCGACGCCCGAAGCTGGTAAGTCGGTGGTAAAGTTTAGTTCAACTACGTCATGCTTTATCGATTGCGCTTTTCCAGGGAGGGAGCTATCGCGACTTCTCACCCGCTTCTTGGCGTCACTTAGGTATTTCATGGGCGACCATCGCCTTAAACCTAATATTGCTTTGGGGAAATGCCGACGGAGCAGCGGTAAATCAGGGCATGCTATCTATCTATTTTCACTTATCACCAGCACATTTGGATTCTCTTTAAAGCATTCAGTTCTCCCCTTCTTGCTCAACCTACTCCATCGCGCTCCCACACATAACAGATTCGCATCCCTGCTACTTGGATCCGACCCCTTGTATATACGTAATACATAGAATACTACCCCGCGCTCGACTATCTTGAGTACATACTTAGTTCAAGATGGGCCTCGTCGATAAGACAACGAACTACGTGCTCTTTGCCATATTGCACATTTCCCAGTTTATCCTCGCTGTCACGGTCATCGGGCTGTATGGCACCGACGTCGATCGCTCCCAGAAGAGGGGAAATGATACAGATGGAAAATGGGTATGTGGATTGCGAACTTTCAGCCACAATACACCCATACGTTTATTTACTGACTATCCCTGTCCCTTACAAGGTCTACGCGATTGTTGTTGCTAGTATCTCAGCCGTGACCGCCATCCTCTATCTCATCCCCTTCATCCTCCGACTCGCCGTCGTGCCAGTATGGAGCTTCATCGTCTTCGTGCTTTGGATTGCCCTCTTCGGCTTGTTTGGTAGTCTATACATCAACAAGAACCCTATGGGCGACGGCGACATCCAACGCATGAAGAACGCGGTCTGGGTCGACCTGGTGAACGCACTTCTCTGGCTGATTGGTACCGGCGCTGCGGCTGCCGATTGGTGGCTTCATCGTGACACCCGTACCCGTTTCACTGGCAGAGCCAAAGTATAATGCGGCTACTTTCTGTTTCTACGACCGGGATCAGTCGATGTCCTGGGGAGGGCACTTGGAGTATCGGTCATTATCGGGAAGATGTGGTACATTGCAAAGGTGTTCTCTTGTGACGGTGAGCTAGGTGCAAAAACTTGGTTTCGAGAATTGCGAGGCGTTCAAACCAGAAGGGGTAGATTGATACCACTAATAAGAGCGGGAATACAATACAACGCGCGGGTCTAATTCAGGTATACCATAGCTAATCGTAATCGATATTTCTCCAAGACATCTATCTATCCTCTTTGAAGACTTCTTGGCTTAGCCAGTCAGCATTCCATATCCTACGCCTCCGGGCAGGGCTCTGAATTCCCATATGGGCAATACCCATGTTGGCGGCACCGGAATCTGACGAATAACAAGTTAAGGTGTAATGCAGATGTGCCGGGCGAGATAAATCAAGAGTGCAGGTGGGTCGTCACATACTCGCGCAAGGTTCATGCTCCCAGCCCAACACATTACTTACTACCCGTACCCTTCCAGGCAGCACTAGTTTGGTTAACAGGAGGCCGTCAAGAATCAACATGCATTTTTTCATCAAATAAAACAATTATTGATTCTGTTTTGTCGGCAAGGCACAAATTTTCGGCCCAAGCGGGTTGTGCATAGGCGGCGCATAGGTTCATTGGCCCACGCCAATCAGCTTACACGGCGATCGTCCCTACGTCTCCGCCACTACGTCATTTTCTTTGCTGGACCTTCATGACGAAGGGTCCAAGCGGTCTCCTCAACATCCTTGCTCACAATCCCTACCTCCCACCTACAAGTACCTACCTAATTTAGTGGTCTCTGTACATGAGAGAGGTAAGGTAGGCTTCTATCCTATCCAACCTTAGCAAATACCAACACTTCCACCCCTCGATAGATAAGCCGTCATAGCCGAGCGTTTCGCGTCAACAAATCTGCACCCAATTGCTGGCGACTCGGCTGGATTCGAATATGCAATCGGGGTTGCGTGCATCCCAACAACCTTTAATCTAGGCAGTGGGGCCCCTTAACTCGGCGCTCGTTGTTGATCATCGATGCCTTGTCTCTACTAAGATGTGGGACTTTTTTCTGGAACAGGCTGGCTGCGTTCATATCGATCTGCTCGGCTGGGCTGCCTCTAACTCGCTTTCATGAGACAGTACGGCAGGATAACTAACCAAACAAGGACAGCCCGTTGTTTCATGTCTCTCACTTAACGACCGGCGCGAAACTAGTAGGCCATTATAAGTAGGCAGGTTTTATTTGGCTACCGCAGCTAATAAGCAGTGGGTATTTAGGTAGATGCTAACCCCTCCCCCGCGGCTCTAGTCAGATATCTACACGACAACGACAGCGCAAAGTATACTAGGTAAACGGTAAGCCGGCCAAGAACAGCGACGGCCTCCTCCTTTTGCGCGGCACGGTAGGAAGAAGCAAGGTGGCTGCAGTTGTGTGGAGAGGATCCCGGTCCTTGCATCCAGTAGCCATTGAGGATTCCCCGAACACGCGTGTACTTGTTGAGGCTATCCAGCCTGGCGCATCCCGGTAGGTTTAGTGGCTTACGTTTCCAACATCATCTCTATACCCGTATCTACAACGGACGACCTTACATCGGCAGTGAGGTAGCACCAACCGACATTTGATGCCACAACAAAAGCGAACTCGTCCAACAAGAAAAGGCCGGCGCCCTACGAACCGCTTCCTCGACTTACGTGTGTTTCAGCACGCCATTTGCTTATCGGAGCTGAAGGCTGATATTCTCAGCCAATGGATTCCGACCGACCCTGAGATAGCTCTTGAAGATGGATGGACCCTGAGACCTCCGGTCCCCTTTTTTTTTATTATCTATCACATATCATCAGATACCATCTACAAGACATCATACTACAGAGTACCTAAGTAATCCTAGGGCAATAAGTGTGGAGCTCGGAAACCTTCGGGAATAGTCCATTCCAGCTATCGAATGGTGCCGGACAGGTCGGTCTACCTATTTCGTTTATCTCGAGGTGCAGCGGTACTTCCCACACCAGGGTAGGATACAGCGCTGATCGCGCGGATCGGCAGTAACTTGGCCAGCCATTTGGACATATTGACGACCGTTCTTCCTACACTAGACAGCGCAATGGTGGCTGTCGCAGATTCACGCGATAGTGGCAAGGGGTAGATGAGATGACATAGCTCTGACGAGATGTTGTCGAGCACGTTGTGGCGTCTCGATGCAGCGCGCAGAGCAGCCGGGACTACCTAGTACCCATCGTGGTCACAGTCGCAGCGCCACTTGATACCGCATTTGCACATCGCAGCAGAAATGAAGGTACAGTGGATAGGTACTGTATGGGTAAAAAGAATCCTGTTGAATCAATATCCTGCATTTCTGAAGGGTGCTTTACAGTAGTCCTACACAAATGTTGATCTCCCGGCGATATGCATCGACCATTACTGTTTCTATATATTCTCCGTTGTCTACTATTAAGCGGCAAACCGCATTTAGCGCGAATAAGACAAAAAAAGCTACATGTGTTCGGTGTGAGAAAATGTGGTAAATGCAAGACCGTAGGTTCAAGAGAAGGTTTGGTACAGACTTCAGCTTTCCCGGTGAGCTGGATATCATGTTTACATATAAAGTGACGACTGAGTAAGATCGCATCTGACGAGTTCAGCGGTGAATCATTAGGCCGGGCCGTTCTGCAAATGCATTTGTGGTAGAAGTCTCAATGCTCACCTCGATACCCATAGAATGTATGTAACGGCTGGAGGGTTGGATTGGGAGGCCTAACATTGTGTATGCTGGATACCAGGGTAGGCAAGCTTGAGGATGATCACTGAGCGACGGTTCCACGCAACCACGCCACAGCTTAATCAAAAATTCCAGGTTTACCTCTCTAGCGGCATTCTTGCTGTTGAATAACTATCCGGTACTGCTTATTGAAATTGGGAAAAATAAAAAGGGAAGAGAAAAAAGATCATGATAGCGAGCGCCAAGCCGGTCCGGGAACTTGGTTAGACGCTGTTTATGATCATGTATATAGATTAGGAGGATGTAGGCAGGGAATTTAAGATGTGGAGGCATATCCGGGAAGTATTTTAGGTAGTATGATATACCTAAAGGTTGAGTGACACATGCGGTCACAGCAAATTGGCCTAAACAATACTACCTTTATTAGTAGTGCTGGACAGTCAAAGGAGCTCCATCCATCCCATCCCATGAAGCGAGCGAATATGCGTATTAGCTAGTAGTAGTGTACATACATAGTTCCTTCCCGGCCCAAGACCTTTATTCGAAAGCATCTATTAATTAGTAAGGCTTATCGCTTCCGATCTAGTTTCAACATATGAGTTGTCTTCCTATCTGCCTATCTATCTACTTGCTACCTTACCACCCACCAACGCTGCGTACCACCACCACTACTACACCACCACCAACTACAACTACAACACAACACCACAAGACACACGCACGCAAGCACGCACGCACCCTGATCAATCGAAACCGCCGCCCCATTCATGACCTAAATAACCTCGTGGCCCTCCATTTACTCGAGGGAAGTTGGAACAACTTGACAACTTCCACTTCTGCCTTCTGCCTCGGCGCCACTTGCGAGTAGCGCATGGCCCCAGATCAGACCCAGACATATAAAGAGGGCCTGGGCAGCAAAAGTGGAAGCGCCAGGTGGAGCTGCGGCGTGACGAGAAGCCCCAGTCCTTTGCGACGACTGCACTCTACTGTAGGTAGGTATCGTCTGCCTTTCTCTCAAGCGCAAAGTGCAACTGGTGCAAATTGCCTCGGGTTGGTGGCGGATACGAAAGTCGTCGGCGGCTCAGTCAATAAGTTGGTGACGGCTCTGTTGAATCATTGGCCAGGAATCTGCCACCACTTGCTCCGATCGTCGCATTGTGTCAGTCGAAAAGACCATTTCACAACCATCACATCCGACAAACGTTAATTACACTAGAAACACAGCACGTGCTGTGGATGCACAGGATAGAGGTAAGACATTATATATCCACACTTCTCCTTGACACATTTTGGGCCGACAGGTGCCCGTCTCATGGGAAGATTACTTTTATATGTGGGACTCTTTCCCTGCGCGTTTCCCTTCTTGCGCTTGTCTTCTCCCGGAGACACGGGAACAAGCACGAACATTATTCTCTCTCTAAATAAGTCCCAGTCGAGAAGGCGGTCTAACTGCTGACCCAACCCTAGACCAGGAGCCAGGGAGCGTGCAAACAGCTTTAGACTCTAACGCCTAGTCTAATAAGCGAGCCGAGAGCCGCAGCCTTGGAACCGTCAGGGTCACATTTCGAGAAGGCTGTGTATCTAAAGAATACCAACGCTACATCCATTCTCAACCACAAGCCCATTCGTGTCACAATTTCCCTTTTCTGGCCTGATCTGCCGCTGAGCCTGTTGTCTCCGACCGCCCACAGTGGAGGCTTAGAATATACCTGCCTAGCAGTCAGCATTGTAAATTAAATGATGGCAAGTCTAGGTCGGTCGTTCAAGCCCTCCGCTTACTTTTCTTCGGTGACGAGACGGCCAGCAGGGCCCAATAGAAGCTTTTCCAACATGTCGAATTCGCCCGACGTGTCGCCGCTCCCTTCTCCAGACTTACGGTCTGAAGATGTCGTGCTTTCGGCAAGACCCTCTCCAAGCCTCGCCACCGACAACCCACAGTCGCCGCGATCTCCCCATGGCTACCTGAGAAGCAGCAGTAGGTAGTCTTGTTGTCTCCTTAGCTGTTGCCTCTCCACCCCTCAACTCGCCGCTTTTTACCTCGTCGATGTTTCTTGTTGTTTTCAGAACACCACCACGCTAGTTGCGCCCGTCATGCTCGGGATTAGACAGCTGTGTACTACGCCGGTTTGGGACCCATGCAAATAAGCACATCATACAATCACTAGCCGGGGTGGTGCGTGGTGTGAACGTTGGTTCTCTGGTTTGCATTGTTCCTATTGCGCTACTAGCTCACTCGTGGCAGTTGAGAGTGTGCAGTATTGCTGCGTGAACTAATGCTGCTACAAAGTAACTATAGTTGGCTGCGAAAATAGTGGTCTACTATTCGGTTATAGCGGGTTGCCACGCACTAACGCTGTCACTCAGTGCCCAGTCAAACCAAACCTCTTTCCCCTCCCCCCTCCCCTTCTAATAATAAGAATAAGCCGCCAAGCTACGTCCAATCCGGGCTGGCGTCCCGTCTTAAATTCTCCGGTAGCTTCTTTTGAAGCTTGTCCCTTGCGTCATAAGTAACAACGTGCTAATCGATTTGTCAACTGAATCAGGTACTCGCTCGTCTCCACGCTCTACCAATACCGACGAAGCTTCAGCTTCGGGCCCTTCAAAGTCAACTCCTCCACGAAGCCAACCGATTGCCATTGAGCTACCCGCGCCTAAGAAAGTTAGCAGTGCACCTGTGTATACTCCACCCGCACCTCTTTCCGCCCGCGGAGACCTGCCAGGGTAATATTATTACCAACAAAGACTTCATAACCACGAGATTTGTATAGTAACTGTTTTTAGTGGCTATTTTCCCTTGCATGAGGAGCAAACCCGTGTCTATCGCCCTCATCCGTTCCAGCTCGATGCGACTAAGGCTCGCATGAAATCAATACAACGCGCATCCAAGGACAGCCCTACTTCTGGTATACAGCCCTCGAACCGTGCTGTCGGAAAAGTTGAAGTTGGTCCGGCTACAACGAACGTCCCTCCTGCTAAGGCCGATCGAGCTATGGAGATGCCGCAGTTAAACATGAACAGTCTCAGACGGCCCGATTCATCTTCCTCATCCACAACTCCTGTTGCTTCCTATATGCCTCTTGGGGATCGGAGCAGTCCGTTGCCAATGGGCAAATATTACCCTTCCAATTATGAGAGGAGAAAAGATGAAAAGAAAGGCAAGCACCATCGGCCCAAAACTTCGGACCCAACAACCAGCAAATCAGACACTCAAGTACCACATATCAATCAACCTTCCTCCGTGGGACACTTACGAAACGAATCCGAAGCAAAACGCCGGTTACAACAGTATCAGCGCGACATGATTGCGCAAGCGACAATAGCCCTCAACCGCGGTACCGCCACTGAGGCGGCTCTGGGACCTATTCGATCATTGGGTTTCACCGGTATGATCAAACCAAGCAAACCACGATTAGCCCCGTTAGGAAGTCCGGGTCCCGTCACACCTATGGAGTTGGAAGGTTCTGCTGGCGGGTATCTCGAAGTACATGGGGCAGCCGGAGCCCCTCAAGCTGAGCTTTCTCCTCCGAATAGAAGCGAAGAGGAGCGGATACCGATACAACAAGATGGTGGCACCTCACCCGTGGTGGAATTGGGGCCCAGCACGTTATGAGCTACAGAGAACCTTCGGACACTAAGGGCTAATACTGAGGGTGTTCCGATAAGAGCCCATTGTACTGTGGGTGAAGTGCTCTTGGTAGCCGCAATCAGGCTATAGAAGCAAGATCCCACACACGAATGGAAACTCGTCCTGGATGGTATCGACGATCCAACGACTGTCGACGTTTTTGGGAACTACATTATACCGAGCACACGAGCACGAGCACACCGGGTTTCCACTTCTCTTAATCTCTTTGATGATACCCCATTGCATGCATTCGGACGGACACGAAAAAAAAAAAACGACTATTTGGAGGGCGCCTACCCAGTACGAAATACATCATCAGCACTTCGGCGATAAGCGACTATCAAAGCCCGACTCGGGGCCGCGACACCGCTACGACGAATGCTACTTTGCACATAAACCAGATTTATTTTTGCTTCATTTTTGTTGCTCTACCGATAGATTTCTATTTATTTCTCTTGGGATAAGGGACGCCACTATGCAAGACCCAGACCATAGTCAACAGTCAGGCCAGGCTAGGGAAAGTGGGCAGCACGGACTGCATGCTCGGATCTAGCCACCCGCTTTTTATCCCTCCCTCTGGTGCTGTTTGGCCGTGGCATGGGTAGTGAGGCTTACTTGAGGAAAAAAAGCAAAAGAAAAAAAAGGATAAAAAGAAAGGCTTGGTTGATCTTGTGCTATCTTAATCGAAGCGGGCGCGCGCATACCTCAGAAAGAGAGACTGCCAGAGACAGGGATAAGATCACAGACAGAGACAGAGACAGAGACAGATGTATGAAAGAATGAGATTCGCAGACTAATTCCACGGTCTCAGAGGTTGAACGTTTTATCCTTGCTCATTTCGTGTCATTTCCCGCTATATAATGTGATGTAATAAGTGACCATCAAACTCCTTGATAGAAACCCATAGATGCGTGCTATTGACGATATCTGCCTACCTTATCGTAGATCTACCTAGGTATAACTAGTGGGGTATAGCACAACAATGCCCCTTCTAGAACATCAGTACTACGAGGCTACATAAAAACCATTAGATATATAGGTTGATGATATATGCAGAGAGCTAGTCATATAGTATTTATACCTTCATCTTTCCTTGATTAATGATGTAATATCATCTTAAACGGCTAAAGGAATGATCGCTTATATACGCTTAAAAGATACAAGCATATTGGATCTGGCCGCCTAGCCAGTAAGTCCTCGCTATAATCGGGAACACATTAGAAACTAGCCCCTTTGCTATAAGGATACGTTTTTTTCTCTCCCTTTCCAAATTTGGCTCTACCAACATGCCACAAAAGCGAGTTCCCTCATCCTGCTTTGCAATAATTCGCGGGAAAACTCCCCTTGACGCCTCCTATCTCTCCTACCCACCAGTCGTCCAGGGTGTTGGTCTTCTTGACAATCTTGATCCTGTCGCCTTCGCGGAACGAGAGATCACCGGCTCCCTGACCGCTAAATGCATACTGAGCCACTACGAACTCTTCGAGTTGCTTTGACATAACCCGTTTAGGCGGCGGCGGAGGAGGAGCCTTTTTCTTTGCTGCGATGAAAGAGGATCCGCTGGCCGTCGTGTTAACGGACGCGGTTGACGCTACTGTAGATGCAGTCGATGGGGGGCGGTTATTGAAGTAGTCAGTTTGCGGTCGTAGCGAGTTTGGAGAGAAGGTCGGTGTATTCTGCTGTCCTAATCTGGACGCCGTCGTGAAATCGGTAGGCGTTAGATTGTTCACAAAAGACGGCCGGGACCCAAGTACAGGGCTTGGATGAGATGACAATGTGGTAGTCGATGGAATGCGATTTTGTCGTGGTCCTATGCTCCCATTGCCTGATATCAACCCCGATGATGAGCGTCGAGGACCGTTTACCATAGGAGAGGGGGTTAATGGAGAACCTGTCCGGCCACGGTCCTGAAAGCTCGGGTCATCAGGAAGCTTCATAGGTAGGCGAACAGCTTTACCAGTAGCGATACAACTAATGGACTCAAATTCCCGCTTGGCAGGTTCGTACCCAGCCGACCACACAGCGATGACCTCCTCCATAGGAGGTGGTGGAGAAGGAAACCCATGTTTCTCGCAGTAGTTGTGCAAAGTCGTGTAGTATAGGCCGAGAAACCGGTTTTGGAGACCCACCACGGAGTCGATGAGGAGTGGTATGATATTGAAAGCCGCCGTCACAATAGGTGGCAGGGTTTCCCTTAAGTGTGCGTCCGCGGCGTGGAAGTCCTCGGCGACCCGTGCTAATTCGGCTTCCAGTTTGGCGAGTGATGCCTCATCTTTAGGTGATTTACCTGGTTTCCTTTGAAGCTTGGTGGTTTTATCCTGAATCTTCTCGTAATCCAGTCTCTTGTTCTCTCTCTTCTTGATGGTCTTCCGCATTGGGTCGATATATTCCCGAGCACGACTAGCAGGCTTGACAACCCTCGCCTCTATGAGCTCCAACTCTTCTAAAAGCTCCACCTTGAGTTCAGTATATACCTCCTTTAAGCGCAGAGCCTGCTCTAGCTGAAGCTCCGGTGTAGGAGCTGCTGGTTTCCCTAAACCCTCAGAGGCACCGACGATAGGATCCCATAGTCCGTCGTATTCAGTAGCAACACCCAATTGCGTCGACGAGAGATTGATCCATGATTCACGCCATGATTTTGCCGCGTCGATGATCTATAGAGTCGAATCTGTCAGTCGTGTCATGACATCAACTTAGCGCGAAGGCATCTAGGCGCAGGCCTCGCAAGACTAGATGAGGAATCAAATAAGTCAAGAGAGAGAAAAAGGTACCTTAGCAAGGACTCTATCGACATCCTCATACTAGAATATTCAGAGTCAGTAATTTGCATTGCAACAACGAGTAAGTTCTACAGATGACCTGCAAGTGGCTACCGTCCGCGACATAGTAGTCTAAGACCTAGTCTAAGACGTTATGCTGGCTCAGAACCCCCTCCCCACTCTCCGGAAATAATAAAAGCTTTCCTAAAGAGGACTACAACTCACGTCGCTGAGTAGGACTGCTACTTTCGCATTGTCGCCCGGGCTCTTATGGAGCATGCGACCGAATTGTCTCTGCATTGACTGCATCTTTAATCTTTCTTCCGTCTGACTGAGCTTTGGTAAGTCGTCAGTGTGGCTTGGATTACGTAACCGTGGGTGGACGCGTGGAATGGTTTTAGCGCTTTGCAGTGGCCAGGTAGATAGATGGATAAGATGGATAGTGGCTGGCTGAGTATAGCACAGCTGGATGCAATGGCAGAGAGAGAGAGAGGGAGAGGGAGGGAGAGAGGCAACCGATGGTTTACCAATGGGTTTGCCAATCAGCAGAAGGGAAGATTGACATGAATGCAATGAAAGTGCATTGGAAAAGCAACGCACAACCACCCAGCTTACCGACTCAGGTAGATAGCCTGGACGAGTGGGAGGCGGGGGGCGGAGGGGAACAGAGGAAAAGAGTCAGAGTAGGGCACTCAGGTAGGATCAGAGGGAATAAGTCATCTCAGGCTCTACCCAGGATACGCGAAGTTTGAGCAGGTCGGTTGGTGTTCCACGGCCTGCGACTTCCGTGAGAGAGGGGCACATTAGATGGCCCCCTGCGGCGTAGACGTGCGGCGTAGTGCAAGAGCTACCTAGTACTGTGACCACGTACATGGGATCCCTAACATACATAACTAACCCAAGGTGTGTGTGTGTGTGTGTTCGGTGGTGAGAGGGCAGGAGGAGGCAGGCAGGGTAGGTAGGCGAGCTGGAGATTGGGGGCCAAACTCTTTCTCGTGTTAAGGCACTTACTTGCATGCAGCACTTATGGTGTAGATACACTGCATATATAGTTTGGTATCATCACCGACAAATTTAATTGAAGCACGATGCGAAGTACCTTCCTAACCTAACCTTACCTCTTTAAGGTAGGTAGTTTGTTGTACCTCGATGTAAATATTGTTAATGACGTGGACAGTTCCATGAACTGGTAAATAAAAGTAGGTACCTATAGCAAACAGCTATGTAAGTTGGATGTAGACACCACCACCATCGTGGTTCTACCATGTAGTCAATCGTAAATAATGTTAAGTACCCGTGAGATATATGGTCGGCTGTTTCTTATATTGAGGATGGTAAAGTTGGCGGAATAAGAAGAGACATTGATATGTATCAAGTTTCGAGGTTCAAGAACCATCCAGGATGATAGGTAGCCCTACAGCTAACTACCTGGGTAGGTGTGTTAGTAGTGGACTACAGAACGAAAGAAAACCAACAAACATAATCACTTGCATACCTATCTGTGGTATAGGTAGGTACCTAAGATGCCGTATGCGTATATGTAGGTAAGAAAAGAGGATTGCCGTATTCGGTAAGAAGGCATGTACAAACTTGACGCACCTATATCTCGTATCCGCCCACCTGGTAGTGAGCTAAATCGTCCGGTTGACGCTTATTGGGTATGGGTAGTGTTCTGTCCCAAATCGCTGTTCTGTGTTTTGTTTCAGAAAATCACTTGTACGATTAATAGAAACGCGCCAATTGATGTAGTACCTTAGAAAGTCGATCCGACTTACGGTACTTTTGGTCCGAGGGGCAGCTGAGGCGGGTCTAAGCTGCCCCCAACTTTGCACTAGCTCATTTGCATTAGGTAACTTTAAACAACGCTCAGCCTAGCTACTTAAGAGGTAGCTACTTTCCCCACAGAGCAGGTTCGTTACCAACTATTATTCCCCAGGGAGTTGATCCCGGCTGCGTGCCCAAGGCCGTGGTCTTATTCTGATGCAAGATGGAGCACAACAGCTGATACAAGGGCCGATTCCAAGAACGTATGTAGGATTCGGATTGATTGACATGCTCTCCTAATCTCGACCCCAGTGCAGATGAGGGCGTGTCAAGCCGGGTGCAGAGAAATATTAGAAGTACACTGTGTTTCGAGGAGAAACCATCGTTCCTCTAGGGTTTTTTATAGGAGCTGATCGACACCACGTCTCAGCATTGCTAAGTACACACTTGGAACATATTACACCAAGAATGAGATGAGCACCGACGACCAAACCACGACTCACTACAGTAGTAAGAGCCAATCTGAGAACTTGTTCAGCAGAGGTGTTTTGTCTCCGAGCCAAATACGGACACCGCTGCAACCCAACCAATCTTTATCCCCCTAGCTAGCCCAGTAGCCGATCAAATCTCAATCTACAGCTCTATCACGGTGTAAGGTCAATTACATGACGTACTAGTCTAACAACGGCACTAAGTATAGCCAGCGCGTGTGCCCAAAGTTTCGGTATCAAATAATAAATAGACAGGTAACAAGGAACAAGCGACCGACAGCAGCTCGGAGTATAACTTAGTTTAGGACCCATGATATATGGCCATGGGATCTAGAAAACGCGGGGTCCCCTCCGCTTCCCCATAGCTAACATACCTATACCGCCCGATTCTTGATAAAATAACGGACAAGGAGGTAAAAAAAAAAAAAAAAAAAGAGTTGCTACCTATCTTGGCATTGCTGTCCACAGGTGGCTCAGCCAATTTGCTGTTAGGTTCGTGCCACGCCTGCCACGCCGGCGCTGTGGGGGATTGTGTACAATAGTTTTCCTTTGTCTTTTCTTCTTGGTAGGTCACATTAGACATTACACTCGATTACTCTTGTATCTGTTGTTGCGATGCAGTCCCCTCGGGAGATGCTTAGCTAACCGCAATTATATAGCTAGTACTTCATAAGACAGGGGGTTGCGAGACTTTCAATACCTCCAGGGGTCCTTCAGGTCGGATAGCCATCGGCACCTCCTTACAGAACCCCATCAACAATACTATAAGCTTTCACGCTGTGGCCATGTCTCTTCCAGACAATACCATGCTTCATAAGCTCTCGAAGTCTCAGGTTGTCCTTAACAGGAACCCTCGGGTCACAAGTCGTCGTCTTCGTGTCCAGGGACTCCCGGGACCGGATAGACACCAAGGTTACCACCGCAGTATTGAAATGAAGCGAGATCTTAAGTGACTACATGTGCATCATTATTGTTGGGTGCCGCCTTCCGAGTCGCCCTCAGGCACGAGGGCTTGTAAGCCGTCAGAAAGCCGGAAGAGCAAGTACCTGCTGAAGGTGTGGCCGAGATCGACTTGTTAGCATTGTGCATTGCGACTTACGCACTGGCAACCCTTTACTTTTCTTCCAGCCGACGGGAAGCGCCTAGTTTTATGCGATCCTTAAGCCGCTATGGAGAGTAGCCGGCGCCTAAGATGGCCCTTCATGAAGGCTTGGATGACTCTGTCAGGTGACTATATAACCAACCCGTAGGGTGGTTATATTCCTAGGATTTGGCTATATATATAAGTGCCAGATCCCCCTAGGGGACCTGGGAGGAGGTTCAGGAATCAATTGACTGCCCTATTGGGCCCTATACTACACTTCTTCCTAGCCGTAGGCTAGTCTTCTATTCACTCTGTGCCAATTCCCCTGACAGACTCGGGGTGGACTCCTGGGCTGGACATTAATGTAATTAGAAACTGTATCAAAAATTATGGATTACGCGAATACCTCAATCACACCCTTTACTTCTACCACGGGCCACCGCTGAGGCGTATATGAGCCTAAAATCTCGAGGAACATCCAACTCTTGTCTAGATACGTGCGATGGTACGGGGAATCTGAGTATTACGAGTAAATTACGTTACGCGAGAGCTTCAAAGCTAATCCATCGTGTCGAAACCCCGTCCTAAACACTTGGCATAATGGCGAATGTATGGACATGTCTTTAATGTTGGCCGTTGCACGAGGAGGTCTGGCTGCTGTCCTTGCTTCTCCTGGCAGCTAGTCTTATTGCGATTCTGTCAGTGGAGGAAGCTCCAGAGTGAAGATAGGTCACGATAGGGTAGCAGCTAGGTAGCAGTTGGGATGTAGTATAGGGGTAGGGCTCAATATCATTGATTCCTGAGCCCTCTCCTCAGTGTGAGGGAGGTCTCCTCTCCTTATATAATAGTAGACCTATAATACAGTCACCCCAAGGGGTCCATTGCTACACCTGCGACCTAGTTGTCTGACAGATTCACTCTTTCGTCTTCTAGTCATGACCATAATACGTAACTTAGTCTTCTATTCTGTCTTTATAGAATAATATCTCTCACACAGACAGGAAAAATCTAATATAACTATATCCCGCATTACCAATAGCCTTTCAATCACCCCCGTGTCAAACCATAGGAACCGTTTGCGTTGTTGAGGAGCCTATATTAGGTCTCCAAGAGTAAACAATAAAAGTACGGTTTATCCGAGAACGTGGTTAGAATATAGTATTTGCTATTTAAAACTCTTAAAAAGTGATGTTACTCTTTAAAACTATATTTAACAGCATTAGCCCCAAATTTTCAACTATATCTGCTAAAAAAGGATTTAGGGGCAACACTGACAATAAGAAGCGATGACGTGTTCCTTCACTGCTGGGGGATTAAAACCAGCGACAATTCCGAAATACTAAAGCATATGGCAGAGTATAGTACATATGAACATGGAATTGTTATCACGTTACAATCATGAACCTAATGTGAGGTCTAGTTTAAGGAGGACAGTTACGGGGTTATTTTCCTAGAGTGAACAGGAAAAGTCTCGTACTAGACCTAAATGTTGAATGCCAACTAATCTTCTAGCAATTGCAAGGGAGACGAGCAAACTGCTATAAGTTGGTAAACGATGGGTTAGGTCAATGGTTGGGGCACTGGATAAGTCATCTATAGTGCTATTTTAAGTTATCGATCCATAGGTAGTCCATACGCCACCTACCTAGGCTTTATATGATGCTATCGCAAAGCTGTTTAATGCTATAATGCCTCACTTGCGTATTATACTCGAAAGCTCCTGACGGCTCTGACGCCATAAGAATAGACTTCAGGATTTTTCACTTTCGTGGAGGTTTCTGCCTCTGGAAATGTGGTAAAGCATCATACCTATGAATACAATGTGGCAGAATATAATCGCTTACTGAAACCGACTCAACGGTTTCGTACCCAAACAAAAGCGGTGATTACGCGAAATCGGATTTGTACATGGCTCATTCTTACGTAAAGGTAGACATATATATGTCAGGCTCGCAGCATTTAGCTATAGAATGAGGCTATATCGCTCCGAGATCCTGTCCAAGACAACTTGGTGGGTTAGGTGTAGTCAGGTAATACGGGTATTCCGTACAGTGTTTATGCCTGCCTGTTTGTCAGAACTAGGACTGTGCTATTAATTGAGTTCGTGCCCCATAAATAGCAAGGATAGTGAAGGGAAAGCACGTGCAGACGCGTTAAGAGCTCGGATCTGCCCTACCGTGTACAGCAATATAGTGGGGCAGTATCAAGAGACACGTCTAGATAACGCGTCTCGTCTTCTAAGATGTATTATCTCCAGGCCAAAATCCGAGACGAATGCATGACAATTCAAATGCTTTAGCGGACACGGGCCAGTACAACACATATTATTGATTAGATATCTCGTATGAGCTCCTGCGCAGTTATGGTCATTGTGCATTCCATTTCTTAGCCCGGAGACTGACTATGTCCGCGGCTGTTCAGACGATGCAAAGCTCTGCCTTGACAGCCCACGCCCAGTCCTCGGCCACCACCGCAGCAGTTCGCGAACACGTGTGCCTCTTCACACATGATCTCCGCAGGAAACAAAAGCGCTGGCAAGATGGGCGCCTCAAATACCACACCTTCAACCGGCGTATCATGGTCTACGATGAGCGGGGCAATTTCGTAGGCGACGCACATTGGCGTGAAGACTACGACCTGGCTGACGGCGATGAAGTCGAGCTGGAGAGAGGCGCCGTCATCGTACAGGTCGGCGAGTGCGTCGGAAGTCGTGACCAGGATCTATCCGAGCTCATCGACAAACGAGCCCAGGAACGAGCCCAGCGTCAGACTGCTGCTCAGGCTGCTGCTGCTGCGAGACGACCAGCTATCGGTCCCGCCACACCACTGCACGCGGTTAAGCCGCAGCATCTGCCACAGAAACACCTCCATGATGTAATTGGGACACCATCGGGCCATCATGGCCGCGCGGTACTCCCCAAAGAATCACCGTATGAAGAGCGTCGGCAAAAGCAGGCACCACAGAGTGATGACACCCGCCCAGCCAAACGGCAACGAAGAGCAATCTCTCCTCCCAGCAAGAGCGGGTATGCTCAGAATCTCTTCGGTGCTGCTCTGACGCTCTCGGGGATGCCATTGAGTCAAGCCCCTGCGCGGCATCGTCCATCTAAGACATCCGATACCCGGCAAGAGACGACCTCGTTGCCACCATCTAGTGCAGGAAACGACGGTGATAATTCGGGCCCCGCAATAGATACAGCACAGGCACTGATAAGCTCGCCGAACGGACACAGCGACCTCCCGAGGCAGACGCCTCCATCCGCCAATGCTTCGGAAATGTCTACTAAGGCCTCCTCCGAGCTTCATAGCTTAACAAGATACCCTCCGCAGAACAACCGAAACTTATCAGATGACTCAGAGGAAGCCCTGATCCATCGAAAACAGCAACCTAAAGTAATAGCTGTCCAACGGAAGGAAATGGTAAAAAGACGTTCCGTCCTTAACTCTTGTTCTACAAATCAGAATTTAGGCAGCTCCAGAGAAGTTGGTGTAGTTACTGGGAAGGCAAACACGAAGATTGATCGGCCTGGTGGGGTAACAATTTCAAAAAGTATTCAAAACAAGACAAGGGCAAGGGTCGATAATGACTGCATTCAGGGTGACAGATCTCAAGTGCCGGTCATTGATCTTATAGATGATCAGGCCGATACGCCTCAGGGACAGCCTTTTCATGACGAACCCAGGACGGAATTGATCATAAAACCCAGGAAGAAACGAGGTTTATTGATGATGTCTGAGCGACATACTATACCCAACTCTTCACCAAAATCTAAACGGACCAAGGCGGGGCCCCGCGCCCACAACTCGCCTCCATCCCCCAACGCTCAATTTGCCGATGACTCCATAGGTGAAAGGGACAAGAAAGCGAAGGCTACAGAGACTCGAGCTAATCGGGCGGATTCCTCGAAAAACAAGCTAAAACCTGCAAGGCGACATAAGAAAACGAATGGGGATAGCGATGACGAGGCAAATGATGACGCTGGCGCCGATGACGAGTTCTCGAAGCCCAGAAGACGTCCTTCAGCTGGATATGCTTCCTCAAGTGGTACTAATGAAGACTGTCGGCGTGAGACTTTAACAGGGAGGGAAGATGATGCAGCAGCGGGCAAAATGCCTCCTCCTCGCCTAGTAAAGCTAGGTCGCAGAGGTATCAATAGCAAAGAAGTAATCGGCTTCATATTTGACGACGAATTGGATCCGATTGTTAATGACAAGCGAAATAGCCATATCCAAGAAGGGTCTGCTTTACAGTTTGAGCCTGGTCCAGGTGTTGACCAACAGCACTACCAAGCAAAGAATGAGATCTGCGATGCCCTTGTGGCCAATGAGGCGCGACAAGATGCAGAATCTCAGTCTCAAAGTAGAGACGCACTAGCAGCTAAGGGACTGACCGTGTTACGGAGACAAAACAGCGGACAGCCGAAAACTCCCAGTAATCAAGAAAGCATAGCGATTCAATCTGAGGAAGCTCCGTCAATGATTACAATAACTGCCACGAAACAGCAGCCCCGTTCAATTGCCAATCCTGCGACGCGAGGCAGAAAGGCAGCAAAACCATCTGACGCTGCCGGGCAAATGCCTATATGCCCTCTGCCAAACGAATCAGTCGGCAGCTTATCGCTACACCAAACCCCCAAGAAAAAGAATGCGCAAGGAAATCCGGATGCGGGGTCCGCGAATACAATGCCCGGCTTCTCTAGAGCAAATGGGGGACCTTGGAGTAGAGAGGCTCACGACTTATTTGACTTTAAGCGACCGCCATAGCTCTACGTACAATTAGGAAGAAACAACTTCAATTACCAATTCGTCTTGAACGTTCCTTATCGTCTATGGCCTTCGACGCGCTCAACGGGCGCGATGGGATAATAATCACGACCTAGCTCCCTAACGGCGGGCGCCGTTACAATTGTTGACCCTGGTCTTTTCCCGTCCGGCTCCGGGAAAATGACTGATGTATGTACGTATGCTGTGCTGACTGAACTGGTTCGTGGACAGCTGGATGCGCGACGGTAAATAGCGCTGTAATATGCAGCCATACCGGCCTTGCCGAGGACCGAGGGGGTACTCCAACGCTGGGCGTGGTTCCACAGTTTGATGATTGGGGGCTAAGAAAGAGGCGCGCACTCGTAATTCGAGAGTCATCGTGTCAATCATACACCAACAATCGTACGCACAGATACGATACCACCTCTTTCTCTGATTCATCGAAATACGTCGCATCTAGCTAGACGATAAATAGTGAGGCCTCAAGTTGACGACGGCGCGAATAGCCAGTGACTCTTCATCACGGACGATACCACCCTCCCAAGCGCACTGAACAAACGGCCAAGGCAGTGGAACGATCTCTTCCGTCGGCTTCTTGCTTCCTTGCTCGGGCAACCCTCTAAGTTATTGGGTTACCTCACTTTTGTTTATAGATGAAGAGAAGCAAGGACAAGAGCCTAGGTGCCCCATTGCTGTTTGCAATTACCCATCTATATGCATACTCGCTAGAACCGAGTAAGAACATCGTGCGACTCTTGGTGTGCGCTGTCATTGGGCACTCCAGGGTGACGTAGGTAGGTGGATGGTGGATGGCGGATGGCGGTGGCTAATAAGCAGGCTCCTGTGCTGTAGAATAATATTTGCCTACCTGGTGTCCACAACATACGCCCGCGGTCTATTGACGAGGCAAGTCTACGTGCATAATGCCTTGTCAGCCTCATTTAGCTACTAGTAGGTAGGCGCAGTCATCCCTCGGCACTTCGACAGTTCCTCGAGTCTTCGCTTTCGCCCCCATCATTGACTGTCTGCTTCCTTCTCACACTCGAACGGCACGCTGAGTCTCCCTTCGATCTTATATGTCCCCCCGCTCGCATTACTTGAATAATAAATAGCTTGGATCCCTCCGCTCCACGTGTGTGTGTGTGTGTATGACGTTCTAGGCCATTTCCTGACAAGTGCTGCTGAGACGGAAGGCTGTGTGGTGGGTTCCTGGCCGCAGGCTTCAGCCTCCAGACTCCAATTTTGCTGCGTCTTCAACGACATCTTCTTGACGTTTTCTCGATCCTTCTCTTTTTTTCACTTAATAATTAATTATTAAACCAAAAAAATGGCTTCGTCAAACTGGACCGATAATGGACTTCTGGCCCCGCCTTCGAGACGCAACAACACGCCAAGCGCCACTCAACACACCATCGTGATCGAACCCACCCCGGAGTACCAGCGATTCTACAACCAAGCCAGGCTGGACATAGATAGACAGCGCCTCCAGGCCCATGTCGAAAACAGCCTTGAACCGCCCCAGGCACAGCCTATGGCCCGAAGTAACACGGGCAGTGATAGTCTTCCTAGCCCAAGTACGGTGTACTCACATGGTGGTGAAAGTAATGCGCCATTGTCTCCCGACCCTAACACCGAGTCGGCGAGGGCGAAACCACATCGCGGCAAGAGGAGAGGCCCATTAGATCCGGAAACAAGGGTCAAAACCGCGTTCAAAAGAAAATTTAAGCTTCCTTGTGACTTCCATCGAGCGAAAAGGACATCCGTAAGTCCTTCTTAACCTGAGAGCATATCGGATATCGCCTGCGAAGATAACGACACTAACGAACTATAGTGTAACTGCTATGACTTCTCCAAGTTGGAGGAAGCCTATCTCCAGACTTCGAGAGCCAGGGAGCGGGATGCCAGGGCCTCTGAGGGCCAGTCGGTAAACTCTTTCGGCGAACTTGGGACATTCGGAACAGGGGGTGCCGGCGATGCCGCTCTAACTGCTCATCCCCGGTACCCCAGCTTCGACCTACCCGGCTCATCTACTGGCCAGGAACCAACCCCTCATATGCCTCCGGATCTTCTCCCCATACTCAACTTCAACATCGACTCACAGGCCTCGGTAGACGAGATTAGGTCAGCCCCCCGTAGAGAACGGGTCCTTTTACCCCCGGCCGCACTCATGCCCACGCCCGAGGAAACTCCAGGAGAAGAGATTGTACTCATAGGGTTATCAACGCCGTATCGCACACGATGGGAATGCAAGTACCAGTGCACACAGGACGACACTAGGTCACTTGCGTCAACAGACGCCTGCACATGGACGGGCCCATTCGAACAACTCTGTGTTCATTTCCGCAATGAACACACCCCGTTCCGGGACGCCAATGTGGATAAATGGTCTCAGTGTCTGGAGTGTTCCGCATCTGCCCTTGAATGGGTTGAGGTTGAAGAGCGCACGTGTCCAGATCCAAACAAATGCCATCCAGACTCTTGGAGAAAATGGTTCTTCGGTGTCGTACCACGCCAGTCAGGCCTCAATCCTCGGGGGCTTACCGTGTCTGAAGCATCTGGGAGCAGATCCTCCTGGTTCGATCCGCCGTGGAATATGACGACACCAGGCTCAAACAACACGGAACGAACTAATTTCCAATACAACTCCTCGACTGATCAGACGAGCTACTACGAGCAATCTTCCTGTGGGAACGAGAACAACGAAGCCGATGGTGGCGAGGAAAAAGACGACCCATATCATGACTGTGGCGGGCTGCAAAACTGTTGTCGGTATCAATCCGATGCGACGAGCATCATACGCCATAGCGGCATTGGAAGCTGGCTGTCGTTGTCAAGATGGCAGAAAGGGCCTTGTTCTGCCATCTGCGATTCCCATAGACACCCGCGGACTGCTTCGAAGCCGTGCCGCGGCCTAGCCCTTCCCCTCCTACTACTACTAATTGTCTTCCGTGTTCGGGGCGAGCGCGAACTGGAGGGCGATTTGCTTGCGTTCCTTGCAGGCGTTTATTGCCTTAGGTGGTATCTTCTTTTGGCCATTCTTGCGCCCTTAGCAGCATGGACTGCGATAAGTAGCCTTAGGTTTAGGACGGAGGGAGGAGTAAGTGAGCCCGCGCGCCAGAGGTATAACACTCACTCACTAACACTCGCTCACTAGGATGCTCTACATGTCTTGGTCCCCGCCGTCTGATGTTGTCTCGCCCGTGTCTAACATAAAACTTAATATTATTTCGTTCTTCACGTGGCGTATAAAAGGAACATGATATGGGAGAGGTTGGCAATGGCTTACGCTACGCTACCTATGTATGTATGTGTACGGTACAGATGGGAAAATGAACATAGCTTTATACCCGCGGCGGCGATAAGGGGCGCTTCGCTTACATAGCCGCATATAATAGGAACGGCAGGACCGGGCATCTTGGGAAATTCAGACGGACATACCTAATGTGGGTTGGATAGGTAGCATACACAGATCTAAGTAACGGATACTCTGTTGCCCCCATGGGAACCACTTCCCCGTACCTGCTGTAGGGCTGATCGAGGTCCGAGGCCTCCACACCATCATGCCATCCACTACCTACTTAACCTACTTACTATGCGTACCTTACTCTACTTGATAACCATCTACCTACCTGCACGGCCCATGGTTCATGTAGCAGCGCGAACGGCTAGTTGCCGTAGGTGGCGAGGCGAGGCGTCGAACATTGGATAGGTGCATCCATCAATTTACCCTGCCTATTATATTTATCTATTTGATTGATATTTGATAGGTGATCGATCGAGTCAGATTAAGTACGAAACACGCATTGCATCATGGCCCTGTAGCGAGTTCGCAGAGCGATAGGTAAGGAGACGAGATGTGACTCAGCCCTGCGCGGCACTCTCCATACTACAATCCGTGATCTAGCCTGCGTGTGCCGTGTCCCCCTTACCTGGTGCACTACCCTATGAGAATATCGAGATTTAGACCTACCTGCCTGCCTACCTACCTAGACTACCTGCTAGCTTGGTGTGGGGTGAAGACTGGTGGTGGTCTTGGTGGTGTCGACTAACACGCGGGTGCGCGATACCAAACACCGAGATCGACAAGCTTGTTAGGGGAGTTATAGGTGATGCGAGGTGGATTTCCGTCTAGAACAGGCCCTTGATTGGGGTCTTGCTTACCGGTGTGGTGGCATACATGTAACATACTACGGCACCCTGCGAAGACTATTCTTGTTGGAGGGGTGCTCATGTAAGCAACATGAACAGCGGTAGATATTACCAACAGCTCGCGGTGCATACATACCTACGACCTACCTGGTAAGCACACACCATTGCGACATGAATCCCATAAGCTTCGATTTGGTTCAATTGAGTTGATCGAATGAAGCTGTGCACAATCAAAATTTCTGAGCACTAGGTAACAATACCTATATCTCAATATACCTACGTAGGCCGCCGTTACGCTACTAAATACAGTGTAAATGCCAAAGTATGCTGTGGGGGCCTTTCGAGGCCACTCGGACGAGGAACAATGCGAGCACGTTCCCACAAAGGGATGCTAACGTCAATGTGGGTCGGTCCATTGACTCATCTTTGGGTTTTTTTAAGCTCGCCGAAGCATGGATGCCTCAGGCATTGCTGCTGACGACCAGTGTTCAGCCGGAGTCCAGCTGCCTCAGTATCTCGAGGCCTAGCTTTGTTAGTGGGCAAGGTGGGAGCACGGCTGCGATGCTAACAGTAGGCCAGACAGGGTACTCCCGTATAGGTTCCACGATAGGCAGGCCCTGCACTGATGCGATGCTGCCATTGGCCTCGTCGGGTCCTCGCGGTACCATACGGCATTACACGCTAAGCCTATTTGTCTCGCCGGGACCCGCCAGGAATTTTACTTGCAGATGGCGCCGTGCTCCGCCCAGATTCATTGAATGCAGTGCCTCAAAGTCACCAGAATCCGGCCTCAGTCAGGAACTGAAATATCGGCTGGTGACTCCCTCCCCGGACTCGACACTTTTCTCTCCCTTTCCCTCCTTTTCCATCATCTAGTCCATCACGATATCCGGAACTTCTCCATCTTTCGCTCTGGAGATACGGCAGCGATACTCATCGCTCTCTCGGCCAGACCCCGTTCTAGCCTCCAATTAGATCCCCACCCACTCATTCTCTTACTTACACTACCTACTACCTGCCTATCACCTGCATTGCACACTACTGTACACTAGGTGCACTGCACTGCTAGGCACCACCACCGCCTACCGCCCCCATCCCGAATCCATATCAGTATATCGGCGGTCGTAAGCTATTCGCCCTGAGAGGCTGACACTCCCAACTACTTGAGGCCGTTTATCACGAGATTTTCGGTATCTCTTGTCTTACCCACCTTGCTCAAAGGAACCAGTGAAGTGCGTACGATACGCTCTCCTATTCTGCGAATTGGTGACAATCACTGGTCGAGAGCAGCCAATTAGCCATAACCAATTCTAACGCCGTCAACGATTAGACTTCATATACCTTGTTCTATCCAGCTTTTCGAGTTGGCGACACGAAACTCTCTCGGCAGACACACGTGTCGGTGTTCGCTGGTGCGGGTGACACGATTTCCGTCTTTTTGGAATCAGACGCGGAGTCTTGATTCAAGGTGTATTCCAACGGCATTTCCCACGTGATTAACAACCCAACCATCGCCATGTCGCCCATGTCTCGCAACGATTCTGCTACCTCTCTCATGGGGTTCTCGGTCCACCAACCCGCCATTGGTGCCCCCTTGCAGTTCTTTCCTGCAATGGGATCCAAGCAATTGGACGAGATGATTGACGCTTACATTCCCGGTGACATCTCGATCCTAGACAAGAGAGCTGCCGTTTCTATGGAGTTCTTCGAGTACACCATTGCTACTGGTGACCTGTTCAAATTCTTCATGGTTTACCCGACTCTCGGCTCTACGAGCGGGTCTCCTACCATGAATTCTGGCTCCCACTCTTTCGCTACTTCTCCTGCCTTGTCCGAGAGCCAATGGAGCAATCCTTCGCCTCAAATGGCTTCTCCCTCGTCCTCCAAGAAGCCTTCTTCCCCTAATGATTTTAGCAATCTGCCGGGCATGAAGATAATGACCAAGGACGGCCGCGATGTGACAAATTCTGCGTCGCGTGGTTGCAAAACTAAGGAGCAGAGAGACCATGCTCATTTGATGAGGATAATCAAGGCCTGTGACTCTTGTAGGAGAAAGAAGACGAAGTGCGACCCTAGCCATAAGAGGCCCGCTGCTGGCACATCTTCTGGAAGGATAGCCAAAAAGGCGGGTAAAAATCCTCGCCCGGCAGCAGCACCTCCACAAATACCTACCGAGCAAGCTTCGGTTACCCCTGAACTCGACCAATTACTCTCTGACCCGTCATTCGACTCCTTTTTCACTGAATCCCTGAACGCTCCTATGGACGCCTTCACTACGGAGTGGGACCAGTACATTCAATACGACCAGGAGCCAGCAGAGGCGATTCCATACGACTACGACTTCTTCCTCGACCCAGCCGGCTACTTCTCCCCAACCACGACTACATCGTTCTCATCTTCTTCTACTTCACCGTCTCAAGTACCAATCACTCCGATTGATAGGGACGTAAACATTACCGACGGCACTGTAGTAGGCCACGATCACAAGCCACTACTACCATACCTAGACCCTGCGGGACTAGAGGCTGGAAACAACTATGTCGATTTCAACCTATACTCTCCGCCATCATCATTCCTAGACGAAGAGCTCGGCTTGGCGAAAGAGGTTGCCGCCTCACCTATTCAATCTAAACGACGCGATCCCCACGATCATGGCACATATGCCGATCAAGATGCTGTAATCAGTACGGCGGCGTTTGAATTTAGCAACAACACGCCCCACACTGAACCACTAGATTCGTATCGACAAGATAGAATATCGGATGTTGCTAGAGACGGCTTCTTGCATGACGCATCTAACTACATGAACTACGTGCACCAATGGCTAGAAAGCCCGGTCGTAACCAATATCACTAGTCAAGGCGGAGTTCTTGATCTGCAACAGAGCAACCTATCTTCCGATGGACAAGCGGCGCGGAGCCCCGTAATAGCGGAAATGATCCCTGCAGGATTGTCAATCACTGATGACGTGCTTGAAAGCGCCACATCTGAAGGTCTCTATGGACGCGAGGCAATATATGAGCGGCTAACATCACGACGAATACCTGGTCGTAGCAGGCCACAATCATCACCCGTTCCAAACGCCCCAGCAGAGCTTGCTACCGAACTACGGGAACAGCAAGCAGTGCTACATGCTGGCGTCGACGTTGTCCCGCCTAGGCAGTCATCATCGCCAGATCCCTTCATGATACGATCGTGTGGCCAGGATGAGTTAAGCAGCGCTCAACGTAGCGCTGTAAGTTCCGCAACAATCGTTGATCCTACCACTCGGATAGCACTGGAGCAACAGCAAGGCGAATCCGTAAGTCATTACCGACCTTCTACAATCAGATCTAGACTAAACATAGCAAAGGATAATGTCCGCCGTATTCGACCTACCACAGTGGCACAGAACGCCACGTATCGGGATCCGGGTGAAGCAGCCTCATCACCATTGCCAACAACGGTACGATCATCGATGATCGTAACGAGCTCATCGAATACAGGGACGGCCAATACAAGGGCGACCAGCGAACCAAGATCACGGCCAACTACCAAGGCAGAGCAGCGGGTGACCGTGACCGTGACCACACAGTCCATCACCGCGCAGCCCTCTCTTGCCAGACAGGAACTTAGCTCGGCCGTGCTATGGAACTTAGGCGGTGAGCCTCAATATGCCACAGGAGTATCTGCAGGAGCCAATAGGATCCTTCCGGCTATGCCTAGTCAGTCGGTATCATCCAACACAAAGCCATCACAATCCATAATGGCCGGACTGGACCTTCTACCTGTAGTAGTATCGCTTGCGTCACTTCGTAAGACTACCACCAAGGGCAGCGGCTTGACCGAAGGAGAACGGTCGTCCACACTGGGAAGCGCTGTTAGGTGTGCTGTCGCCGTACTTCTATTCTTCCTTCCCATATACCCGCCGTCGTCGTTCATGCCCCTGCTCTCAATCATCGTCCTGTCGGTCGTTGGCTCTTACATCCAACTCCAACGACACACTCCTCACCCTGATGCTCAACGACAGTCATCAATCCTCTCTGCAACTCACGGGCTTCCCTATGCGAAGCAACTTATCAGCACCATCGACAATTTCAGGTTCTCATACGCCCAGGCCCTACGTGTAGTGCAATGCAATGTCACCAGGAAACTGAAGGTTTGGACGCATCCTCAGATCAAGTCGACTACCAGGTCGCATCAACAGGAGACAACTCGAGATTTTAAGGCAACGCCTCTTTCACATGTACTAGGAAGAGGGACGCAAACTTTCATCTAAAGGAAACCTCCTTTGGACAGTGGCCATCGGTCTGAGCTTTGTGTCCCCTGCCCTAGAACTCTGTATTCGTAGGATCATTTATAGCCTTCGTGTTCTTCCTTCCTGTAGATATATTTCCCTTTAGTCATATGATACCCTGATTTTGAACATAGCGAAGAAGTTGTTGGAGAGAGGAGGGGTGGTCGGGGACTCTGGTCCAGCTTGAGCCGTCACGATGTGACGACGGCGCTTTTCTACAGAGACATTACACTTGGAAGGTGAACGCTTTTTATTCTATCCTTGTATGTCTACTTAGATTAGATCAATACAGAGCCCCAACTACTTCCTTTATTAAGTTTAAGTCTTTCGTGTGTGTCATTACCTTTATGCTATTTCCATTGTGCCCTATCTCTATTCTACCTCCGCCCTGTTGCTGAATTAAGGAACGAAGTTACAGACGACCTACGTTAAGTCTGCAAGGACTGCAGCCCGGTTTCTGACGCAACTTTAAAAAATATTATTCAGCGCGCTTTATACGCTTCCAGCCACCAATCAAAATACTAACCTGGGCGGGCAACCGCAAACAGCACCACCGACTTCTCTCGCGGGTTCCAACGCTCTGCGTCTCAAGCCCCAGTCTAAGAGGAAAGAAGAAGAAAAAGTGAAAGAAACAAAAGAGAGCGACACCTCCGAGATTCGAACTCGGGCACCCGAAGGAACAGGATTAGCAATCCTGCGCGTTGACCACTCCGCCAAAGTGCCTCATGACTCGTGTGAATGGTTCAGTGCCGCGTCTGTCGAGTTCTATGGCTTCGCTCGTGGCGGGGAGCTGCTGATCTCAGATTCCTTGAGTGATCTGAAGATCTTTAGAGTTCCTAGGGGTGAATAAATATCGTTGCGCGTCGTCTGGTCTGGCTGGATAGCCAGCGTTTGGGTCGTGGGCTAGGAGGGGCGCCGTTGGAATCTCACTGGGAAACCTAGATAGGGGGCTTCTACTTGCGCTTTCGCATCCAAGGCCTGCCGGGCTGGGTTCTAGGGTAATTTAGGAGATTTAGCGTGCTTGTTTGGTATATAGATAAAGTGTTCTAGCGCGTTGAATTAGCGAAGTTTCCATTATGGTAGGAACCATAGGCGCATAGGTACTGGACCGCCCGTGTGTATTGCGTATGGTTAGTTGTGTTACGGACTCAAATCCACTGCAACCTCCCTCCGAAATTTGAACAGGTCGTAGCCTACGTGAGCTTTCGTAGGATTTAGAAGATGTCGAGTTTACGCATCCCAAGATCCGGTTAGGAGTTGCCGTGGTAGACTAGGTTGAATGTTAGCACTTTCTACCCCCCGACCGCGCATTCCATTTTGTTATATTTTTGCTACTGTCTTGTAAATTGCTGTGAGGTGAGTTGGCTAGATGTCGGCAACAGCAGCAGGCTTCCCAGTCGGTATGCGTTCCCGCAATGCATTTTGTCGCTCGTCTCTGTACATGCAACAGGATCGGTCCAGGAGAAACCATCAACATTCACCCATCTATCTCTAATCCCACACATTATTCATTCAACATTCTTCAAATCAAAAGACCATGGCTATGGAATACAGCGCCCAAGGCGGTACTAGCGTACCCCCCCAGAGAGCCAGCAATAGCGATATGGTGCGCATCGTAAAAGACGTCCTTACACAACAATCCACTGAACAGATGGTACAGTATTGGGCGACGCCAGAAGCCCTAGAGGCAAAGAGGCAGAACTCGAGGCTCTGGGCAGATCTACTGGAAGTAATGTCCAAAAAGCAACGAGAGAAACTAGAAAATCAATTCAGAAACCAGCGATGGTCCATGATCTGTGAATAGGAACAACGGACATCAACCACCCCTATTCTACTCGTAGGGTTTTTGGTAGCGACCAGGAAGACGGAAGCCGACATGAGAAGGACAGAAGAAGGCTTCCCATACTGTGAAAATCTCATCAACCGTATTTTGAGGGAGCCGAAAGTGAGCGAGGAGGAGGTGCGTAATGAAGATGATATTAACGAATATCACAACAAGATCATGCGCTGGGGTATCGACTGGGCTTCTCAATATTCTGTGTGTTTGTCACGCGACCGAGCGCTAGTCGAGCACACAAGGGGCATCGAGGAGTTCTGGAGTGAGAGCATCCTATCTACCTACCCAATGACATCCCTCCTAGGAGCATACTGCTGACCACACGCACTACCTCTCCAGTGATCGAGCATATGGGCGTATTGATAGAGTGTCACGAGCAAGGCAATAGAGAAAGGATGCTCGATGATCTCAAAGTACGAGCGCGAGTGGAAAACCTACCTATCTTCGTTTTCGTATACGGAAACACCGCGCCCTTTTACATAAGTCATGGGTTCAGAATCGTCCACTCATTTAATCGTGAAAATGAGGATGGGGGCGCCCTCGCGAGGTGGGATCGCGAGGCAACGCGTTAGAAGGAATCGTTGATTTCATGGGTTACACGGTTTATGATAAGGAGAAGTACAACACTGTCTAGGGAGTATCATCACTCTGTAATGATACGATGGAAGACACCTTGTGACTTGTAAGCGCGTTAACAGTCCGGTCGGTCGTGGTTAGACATAAGGGATTAACTCTATATTCGGTATAGAAATGACTCGCTTTGATGCATTTCTGCTGCTTTTTTCGTATCAGCTTATCACCCCACACTCTCTGTTCCCCCGCCTCCCCCACCATAGGCATCAACCAAGAAAAAAATCGCACCTCTTGATTAGCTTCAGCAGAGCCGGCGCATGTTCTGGCCCTTTATAAGATATTAATTACTCATCTTATATGCTTCTCACGTGCTAGATCTAATTGCACGTCGCATTTCCCATTCAAACTCAAATTATACTACTTACTTCAACTCTCTTTTCCCATGATAAATCGATACGATTAGCTGTGTGATTATTCAATCACTTTATCTTTTTATCATTTATCCAGCTTTTTAAAAAGGGGAAAAAAAAAAAATATACAAGCAAACAAACAAGCCCGCCCTTGCGTTAGAGCCCCCCTCCTAACAAATCCCACCACACGGCTTTTCAGTCGCTAATTCGGTTCGATAACAATAGATCATTTGCTTATGGATATCTATTTATGACATTTGCTAAGTCAACTGTACCTGAAGGTACCAAATTACACTATAGCCACCTACTTGAGTACCTACCTAGGTAATAAATCTAGCGTAGCAGCACGTTGGTTGCCAGGTACCTCCTACAATTGTTCTATAGGAGTCGTAGAAGTACCATTGTCGGGCAAGTGCGGTGGTAGAGGGGAAAGAACAGGAGTAGAAGTAAGCAGGTAAGGAGCAGAGCGAGACACATGATACAAGAAGCCGCTGCTGCTCGGTCAGAAACAAAACACAATGGCGGGCCACAATTTCTCGCGTTACATGTCGAACCTCTGGTCGGCACTGTTTGCACCTTTTAACCTGCTCCTCACCCGCATCTGGCGCTTCTTCGCCCGGGCCATACAAAACGAGAAGCACGTTGCCTCGTTGCCGTCACTAACGCACTCGCCATCCCAACCGTCGCCATCGTCTTCCCCATCCACCTCATCCACAGCAGCAAACACGATACCAGATCTTCCCTCTACACCATCTTTATTTCCCCCCAACTTGCATCACCAAAACTCGTCGCACCCGACTACTAGCGAGTCCCAGCCAGACCTATCGATTACCCACGGTCCCAGCACCAGCACCAGCAGCAGCACCAGCAGCAGCAATAGTAGTAGCAGCGAAGATAATAGTACAGATCTCGACGACGCAGTTTACTCGTCTTCCCAGAACCACCAACAACAGCAATCAGCAAAAGACATGTCGAGAAAGCGCAGTGGCCGGGGACGGGGTCGTGCTAAGTCCTCCTCCATCCACCAGCCTACGGTCGTGGCTCCTGTGACGCCTGTCAACCCAGTCATCCCTGTTTCTGCTGATGCCGCCCAAGGCTGGCCTGCTCTGGCCAACCAGTCAGACAACCATGCTTCGAGTGACACGAACTTCGCTCCGAACCATACCAACGGGTCTAAGGTGACTTCATTTGAACGAGGAAATGGCTGGACCTGCGATCGCAACTCAGCCATCCCGCAACAACAACAACCACCTCCGAATAACAGAAAAGAGAACGCTGTTCCCCCCAAGGCCAATAACACTCACTCGCAGGTTCCCCTCTCGCGATCCCCAGCATTAGCGCCTCTCGCTATGGTGGACAACACAGACGAGCCTCAGAAAGCGGGTACCTGCGGCCATCCAGCAGCCGATTCCTCAATCAATGCTATGTGCGGTAGAAGTTCTGTATCCTGCTCGGAGGCTGACCAGCTCCATATTATCGCGGATCGCCTTAATCTAGCCGATACGCCGTCCTCTGAAGAACGCACCCAGCAGACCTTGAACAAGGCCACCGCCGCAGCTGAAGCTTCAGCACTACCAGTCCCTCTTACAGTCGCGTTTCCCGTCTCGTCCCAACTCCAAGCTCCGGAATCCGAATCTCAAACATCTGCGGCTCAAAATTTACCTGGGCTAATTGAGCCCACGACTGATGAGGAGCGAGCAGAGCGGGAATATCATCTCAAGTTTATGCGAGAGGCCCTCGATATGGTAAGTCAGCCTCTAGGTTTTGTTAGGTTTTGACAATGCGACTATACATCACAAGCTAGCATTGCTTGAGACTTTGCCATCTGTTGATTCAATGTTCATCATCACCGTTTAAGAATAGATAGCTAACTAATGTATAGGGCGATTTGGCCCTCAAAACCAATGAGACACCGGTCGGCTGTGTCCTTGTGTATCGAGGAAGAGTCATTGCCAGGGGAATGAATGCGACTAACATTACTCGTAATGGTACCCGACATGCTGAATTCATGGCACTATCAGCATTGCTTTCTCGCAGAGCACCGGGCGACTTCGCTATGACTGATGCCAACCCTGATCTTGATGATGCTAGCTGGGGTGACGTTGATCCTAGAGACGGCCATATATATCCGTATGGTCAGAAGCTCCATCCCGCGCCAGTTGTCAATCGTTCTATTATCTCCGAGTGTGTTCTATACGTCACTGTCGAGCCTTGTGTCATGTGTGCTTCTCTTCTTCGTCAGCTTGGCATCAAGAAGGTGTATTTCGGCGCTGTAAACGACAAGTTTGGAGGAACCGGCGGTGTTTTCCGTGTACACATGAACTCAAAGCCGGTGCCTATTCCTGAAGGCCGTCCTTATCAGCTAGGGTACGGCCCCCAGGATGTTAGCCTCATCTCCAAGGGCAGAGCTGTGGCCATTCCCCGCGGCGAAGATGAGGGTGATGGTGGCAATGTGGAACCTGGCTACCCTGTAGAGGGCGGTTATCTTCGTGATGACGCTGTCTCCTTGCTCCGACGTTTTTACGTCCAGGAGAATGGCCGAGGTAAGCACATCTAGGATGAAAAAAAGACACCCCCGATCGATATGAGACTAACGTTAATTGTTTTTAGCTCCGCAGCCTCGCAAGAAAGATGGTAGAGCTGCTCGACTGTATGCGACCCTAGAAGGTCAAAACAAAAATGCCAACACATCTGATCTCTCTGATAATGCCCCTGAGACACCTGCTGATGCTGAGGATGCTGAGGCGCCTATGATACTCGGTAGTAAACCGGAGCTATCTATTAGTATCGTATGTGCCTAGAGGCATTGGATACGGTTTCTCTAGTTTTCGCTATTAGTAGTGCTATGTCGCACGACAACTCAAGGCTGTACACTTTTAAACTAGATCTGTATTAACGCTTACGACTGCATGAGGAGCAAGCTAGCTCCTGGAGTCCCGGACTGTTTTCATAAGAGGAATACCACGTATCGGAACGGATTGCATGATACATCACGGGATTTATGGGAAGGGCAAGTCCTTTCCTTGCTTATAGACTCATAGAGCAGAGGACAGTGAATGCAATAAAATATGTACTACTACATCTCTGCTTATAACCGTGCGTGTATCAACGTGTAACTTTGTTGATGATGCGACAATTTTACCTAGCGACGCGGTCCCTAGGCTTTCATGCTAGCACTCGATAGGAACACAAGACGCCACCAACTCTTGGTTGCTATCTTGCGCCTCCTAAGCACTATATCAACTTGAAAATACAGGCTGCGTAACAAAGACTCCTGAGATATGCCGCTAAACGCTTGATGACTAATATAAGGCCATGCCCGTGAGTCTTTTAGTGATCGTGTCAAATATGGTACTCTGTCAGGAGCCTTATGCTAGGGGTAGGTAATGGCTGTTGCTGCGTGAATATCTCCTAAGCTACTTTCCTGAATGCCATCTAACTATATATAGGAATAGTCTTCTTTGCATATATTCCCCTTGATAGTCCTGTCTCACGATCTAGCGGTTACGTTCTATAACACACTCGAAGTCTTATATTAGACAACCAAGAGCCAGCTGTCTACGTTCTCCATACGCCTCATATCGCTATCGAGGGGTCTAATCAGCCAGGGTAGTTGTCGAGATACGTCTACCATAGAGCGTGCATTGAGTAAGAGGCTTAGCCGTGCGTCGCCGATGCCTCTGTATTTTGACCCTCGGTTTGGAGATACTGGATGCGTGATACTTCCCGCGTTATCATACCTTTCGAGTCGCCTCCTTGGGACTTATCATTTGATTTAGTTTCCTTATGGTGAAAGCCTGTTCATCAATTGCTATGTGATGTTTCCTTTAGTGCTCGATGAGGTAGCTTAGATAAAACTGCTGTAGTGGTACTTAGATGAAATGCTTCCTGCCTTGTGCAAGCTGATAATGCGGTGGTAGAAGCATTAATGCTATTATTTGGCGCTCAGGTACATTTTTGCCGGCTTCGTATATTTTTGGGCGTTAGTGATGATCTGATTCGCTATATAACGATGTCTTGGGTCTGACTACGGATCTGACGTATTGTAACTAGCATCGACATAATGCCACGATGAGCACCTATAGCAAGCTCATTAATACTTCCAATTCTAGTCCAATCCGCAGCATTGAGATCTAGAGGCCGCAATCGGATAATGTTATCTCTCGATCTCCTTATTGCCCTTTATCTGACATCATCGTCGCCATAATAGATCTTACCTCTTCTCAACGTTCAACTTGATAGACCTAGATCACGTAAGATAAACCCAGTATTCATTATTTCCGATCAGAGTGTTCATCAATAACCTATGTCTGAGTCGTAGGGGAGTTTTCGATGTACAAGATACGGCCTTCTAGCCCTGGGACATTTCATGTTCCGAGTGTCATGTTTCATGATAGCGGCATGCGATACTCTGCTAGAGTAGGACTCAAGGCTATCATTCGCGCAGTTGGGCGCGGAGTGTCAATATCTAGGTATATCTATGCGTCACCTAGTAGGACCGGTTGTCGCATCCAAACATGGTTGAGACGGGGTTGTTGATTGTACGCTCGGTTCCACTACCGTCCAGGGAATAGCAGGTAGTGTACACCTGTAGCTGGAGGCGTTACAAACGTACCCAAACTAGCCTAGAAGAGGACTGACACGGAATATGTGAAGACATCGACTTAAAACCCTAGCTAATGCCTCGATTTCCCGAAAGAAGAATCTGGTATCCTTAAGTCCTGATGCTATCGCTCTCTATTCCTCTCTACCCCACTATCTCCTTACCCTGCCCTCAGATAGAGGCCGATTTGAGCGAGGGCATGATGCAATCAAGGTTTCTGCCTACTCTTCGGCAGCATCGTGGCGAACACCAACTGCATATAACTACGATTGCTAATGAAGGACCAGTAGAGACTAGAGATGTTTCGTGCTCGCCTTCTATTCCGTCATATTTTATCACAATGCCCTTTGATACTTGATAGCGACATGTCACTACTAGCTCTGCCAACATCCTACTCTTACTTCGGCGTTACCCCCATATCGCGGCGAAGATCTTGGAGCATGGACTTGGGAATACATAATAAAGAAAATCGCCTTTTCTTCCTCCTGTCTGCTAGGTCCTGGACTCAAATCGTTTAAGCTTGCATTGCACATATCCTCTACTCAGGAGACGAAAGATCCTAGACTAGATTCGTAGTATAGACGCTCCGCGTAATATCAAACCGTACCCGCAGGCCATTCTCATCGAATCCTCTTTCGCGTGTTGTTGACTGAGTTGAAGCTGAGGGTGTTATCTAGGTGGCTGGATATTGCGGAGTGAGTATATCATAGTCTGCATGTCCAAGACCGTTATAAATTGCGTTGAATTCTCTATTTACCGAAGTACAAATCTAACGAAACTGTCTCGAGTTTGTACTGCTCCGTGTGGTGGGTACGTCGCCGTTGTGGCGGAGAACCGGCGTCAGTGTTTAGCTTTAAGCATCTTTATGTTGTCACCTCACCAAAATCTGCACTAGGGGGTGTATCAACCACAACACTCAACCATAACTCCCTATCGCGTACGAATCCCATGTATTCTAGGGTCAATGATGATAGACTAACTATCATACCATATTCAGGAGTGTCGAGGAGGCGCATAACTGCATCGAGCCGCCCGCAACTCTCGAGTGACAAAACCGCAAGTCGCAATGAAAGAAGAGGCGTCACCTGGATCCTCCGCTCCCCGCTTCAATGCGACCAAATCACAACGGACGGACGAACCAGACACTCGCCAATATCCCAACGTCAAGTCATGATTATCTTTCACTAAGTGAACTACCTGTTTTATATAGCTCGTTGACGATAGTAGCTACCATAGTATTGTCATTTCGCACGTGTAGCTAATCTTAGTAGGATAACACCTCGGGGGAGAGACTATTCCCAGCTAGCGAACTCTATATATAGGTATCATTCGCACGCGGCACTGCTGGATGACTGATGAAAAATCAGATCGGAGATGATGGAGCCAATGCGAGTGATAGATAACTGGGTACGCGCTGGTATTACGTAGGATAGGCAATAGATGTAGGTATGCGTATACCCAAGGCGATGCGTTCCGGGGAACACGAAAGGAATGAATGATAGGCAGACCAATTATTAAAGACACTCGCCCATCTCAAGGCAAAGCCATGTCGACGGAGAAGTCTGTAAGCGGCGGTCAGACAGACAGGAGCAGCGCCCTGGCGTTGTTGGGTGGTGGTGGTTTGGTGATAGGGTTCGAGGCAGGATTGGGTGTACACGGCCTCAGCACTTAGCATAAGAGAAGTCGGAGGCATCGGAGTGTTTATATGGAATAATCCGAGAGCCGTGAATGGCTGCCGTGAGATGTTTTGTCACGCCTCCTCGACACGAACTTAACCCCCCCTGATACTTTACTCGGGTAGATCGATATAGTTACTTGTACAGTCGCGGTATAGGTATAGGTATAGATGGCATGGTTGCTAGGAGCGCGGTACATGACGGACGGCAAAGAGGTTAAGCTACATAGTAGGTTAGAGCAAATAAGTAATGATAAGAGGTGGCACTTTCAACCTTTCGGTCGTTCATCCCTCCCTCTTTCTTCTGCCCCATGCCCGAGATTGAGCCATCCGCAGTCCTAGCAAATCCGTTTTCACCCAATTCGGATTCCCCATCTTTTCTCTCTTCCTCTCTTCTCTCTCTTCCTCTCTTCTCTCTCTCTCTATCTAGACTGACTATCTCTCACACTCACTCTCTCCGTCTCTTCCCTCACTCAACTCAACCAACTTACTACACATTATTCCATCTACACAAACCTCGCGACACCATCATCATCATCATCCTGCCATCATCGCGTCTGTCATCTCCTGTCTCCTGTCTCCTTGTAGACAGCAAGTACTCAAGGCATAAAAACCCGCCACCACTCGTTGCTTTCTGTGCCTCTACGCCTCTGGTAGCCTATCCCATCCCGTCTTATCCTATCCCCACAACGGCATTTGCGCGACGCCAATACCGATCGACCTACTTGTTCTTTAACTTCAGCCTGGTCTTCTCTATTGCTGCACATTGACACGTCAGTAATCACGAAACAAAAACGCCTTCAGTCACTTGACACCTTCAATCCTGCACATCCTTCTCCCTTGATTACCTTTCCAGCTTCGAATTTCATTCTGATTGCTGTGTCCGCGATAAAACCGCAAGCAGCAATTGCTCCATTAGTCATCCGGGCAGTTTAGGGCCAGATGACACTGCACAACCTCAACTCTTAAAGTTGGACCGGACGCTTCTCACCACTTTTTGCTCACTCTTCACACAAAACAACCCCCAATTTTGCCCCTCACGTCGGGCAGCTCATACCATTACACCACAACATTTGGTTCGGATTACTTAACCGGCACATCGACCAACAAGAGCCGTGGCCATCCTGAAAGGACCGGTTTCTTTCAACTGCCTACCCATCTCGACGGTGATATTGTCTCGATAAGGAACTTGACTGTAGTTTGAGCATAGTCATATAGACTCACCCTGGTACCTCCTGTCGGAGACTCGGCGGACTAGACTAACCAAGCTCGGCGGCTTTTCTTCTGGCCTCTCTCTATACACACGCTATCTCTTTCTTTCACACCTCCACCTACCTACGCACACATATAGACACGCGTGCAACCCCGGCTGTTTGTCACCCCTAGAACATCCCTTGGTGCTAAGGGGGAGAGAGAAACAACAGATGGTACTCGCAGCATCACCGACAGTAACGTCCCGGCTGACATCAGATTCCTACTGATTGCAACCAAACTAACTAGCGAGCACCCAAGTTTAACGACACCTGGCCTGGTATAAGTCAAAGCCAATGCACGTCCGGGGCATTCATCAGATAGATTCACCTGCTCCCTTCTGTCTACAGAGATTCACTCTAGACCACTACAATAGCCAGCTCATCCCAAGGCCGTGTTTGTAGGACTACCGGACCATCATTGGCCGACAAGTTTGAGTCTTGTCTATTTTCTTTCATCTCTCCCTTCTCCTTATTCTCCTTCTTCTTCTTCTTCTTCGTCTACCCACCTGTTTGGCTCAGACAGCGGCGCCCACAACCGCAATAGGGGGCAGAGGACAGGACAAGCCGGAAGCCAGACGAGCAACAAGCCCAACCAGCAGGGAGAGGTCCTAAGGTTGGCTAGTAGTCGGTCTCGGTGCAATAGAAAACCAGACTACCTACTTAATTACCTTTAATCTAACCTAACGCCGAACCCAGCGATTTCCGATTCCCCTACACAATTACACAAAATCCCGTTCTCCCCCATCCTCCAGTCTACCTACTAGACTACCTCTTGGGTTTGGTTTTCTCCACCCGCCCATACCACCCAGACCACTCCATCCTAGGTGCCACGCATCGGCCAATACCTCCCGCGCTTGGCCCCGGTCCTGCATATCTCCTGCTCGTACCTCTTAAAAACAACACCAACACCAACGCGTCCCTTGTCTCTCCCCATCACGGCCTCCATCGTCCAACACCACCACAACCTGCACAAAACGCCCAACGGCGCGTCGATCAAGATGCAGTCGCTTGCAACTCTGTCGCCGCCGCGCGATCTTTCCTCTGAGGCTAGTTTCGACACCCCTGCAGATACTTTCTCCCATGTCGCGTCTGTCAGCTCGACACCGCCCACCACTGTCGCTGACGACGCGAGCCTCGCCTCGGACACCCCTAAGAACGATGGCGCCACGCCAATTGATACCGTGGAAGATGTCACCGGGCCCATGGCCATCGACGAGCAGTCCGAAGTTGCCGACTCTATCGTGATCACCACTACGACTACGGAAATCCTCACCACCACCGTGAAACCCGCGGAAACCCCTGAAATCACGCACACAACAGCGGCTGAGAGTGTAGCTAGTACGCCCACGTCCGAGCGTACGCGACGACCACGTGTCACCACCCCCGTATATAACCTAGCTAGGCTCGCTGGTACTGCTGGGCATGGAAAGCGACGAGCCAAGGGCGATGAAGTTGCCGATCGAAAGAGACGCGCGGGCTCCAGCGCTACAGTGGACGCAAGCCCAGAAGGCGACAAGGGTACCGAGATCGCGACTAAGACTACCACAACACCTGTTAAAGACACAATACACGCGTCCGATTCGCAATCTTCAATACGCGGCACAAAATCCCCGAAGCCGAAAGCATCAAAAAAGCGACAAGAAGCTCCCCCCAAACGAATCGCAACGCGTGCCTCTGGCATTGAAACCGAGACTTTGGCGCATAAGCTTTCAAATTTGGGCAAAAGAGGGAGAAAGACATTCGAAAAAGGTGTCGCTAAAATGTCACGCGAGCTGAGGCGATTGCAAGACACCAATGAATTTTCGAAAATTGACACGCGACCGGTTCTGTACACAACTTGGGCAAATGGCAAATATGTGGATCCATCGGCACCAGAGGAGCGCCCTGCCAAAAAGGCAAAGGTTCAGGACGACTCTGCGTATGATGTGCCCGAGATGGAAGAAGAGGCGACCATAGAAGAGACCGCGCCTAAGAAGCGATGCGCGAAGAAGTGGTTAGATCGTGGCCTTTATGCTGGCCAGGAGGCTCCTACGGACATATTCAAGGGTCTTCCAGCCAACGAGAAAAAGAAGCTGGCACAGCTGCCGGAATTGGCGCCGAGCGCCAAAGTGAACAAGACGTTACCCGCGCCTATGTTCCTCGGACTACGCATGTTGATCGAGGGCAGAGATTTCAAGCTTCCTTATGATCTGTGCAACCCGCTCCCACCTGGACAGCCTAAGCCGGATGAGTGGAGAAAAATGACAAAGAGTAAGTCATGGTTATGTTTATTTTTCTACGCCCGTCCTTGAATATTAACTCGATGGCAGATCGATTCGTGGGTGATGCAGCCGCCTACTGGAAGAAAACACCTCACTTCAAGGACTACCAATCCAAGTGTGTATGCACTCCGGAGGATGGCTGTGGTGAAACGTGCCAGAATAGAATCATGCTTTATGAGTGTGATACGACCAACTGTAACGTTGGTGAGAGCCTCTGCCAAAACCGCGCTTTTGCTAGGCTTCAAGAGAGAACGAAGGCCGGTGGCAAGTTCCGAGTCGGAGTTGAAGTCATCAAAACATCTGATCGAGGCTACGGCATCCGTGCGAACCGTTGCTTCGGAGCAAACCAGATTATTATGGAATATACTGGTGAAATCATCACAGAGGAGGAGTGCGATCGCCGGATGAATGAGAAGTATAAAGACAACCAAGTGAGCCATGACAAGCTAAATGAAACTGAAAACACCTTACTGACTCTACAAGTGTTATTATTTAATGTCATTTGATCAGAACATGATTATTGACGCGACGACTGGTAGTATCGCTCGTTTCGTCAATCACTCATGTCAGCCGAACTGCCGGATGGTTAAATGGATCGTTTCCGGGCAGCCGCGAATGGCCTTGTTTGCAGGCGATCGAGACATTATGACTGGCGAGGAGCTCACCTATGACTACAATTTTGACCCTTTCTCAGCTAAGAACGTGCAGAAGTGTCTCTGTGGTAGCCCGAACTGCCGAGGTGTTCTTGGTCCCAAACCCAAGGAAGTCAAACAGCCGAAGCCGTCAAAAGAGGAGTTAGCAAGGGCAGCAAAAGAGACTGGGAAAAGGGGTAAACGAAAGCTGAAGGATGTCCTGGGCGAGTCAGAGGAGGCCGAGTCTGGCACAACGAAGAAGCGGAAGATCAAGACCAAAACAGGCATCAAGACTTTAGCAACGGGAGTAAAACGCACTACAAGTCTCAAAGCAGCAACAAAAAGCGCAGCGACGGTAATCAAGCGTAGCGTGTCAACCATCTCCGTCAATACCAAGGCCGCTTTGGGTAAGAATGGTAAAACGCCCGCCAAAAAGATCACCAAGGTGACGAAGTCTAAGTCCACGATTAAGTCGTACGGCAAGACTAAATCGCCGGCTAAGAAAGCCACTGGTACGCAGCGTGCCTCGTCTAAAACGACACCATCACGCAAAGAGAGCCTCAGCATCATCGCCGCAAGCGTCGAGAGCGCAAATTCTAGCAAGACTGGCACTCCGAAACCAGCTACTCCGAGCAGAGCAGGAAGCGGGCGGAATAGTCTTGGTGCTTCGCCTTCACCCAGAAAAGCCATTGATATACCTCGTATTCGGCTGGTAAACTCACCCCGTGTGGCTTAGATTCGACGAAATTCAGCGAATCGTACCTATTAGTGTGCTGACACTATTTTTTGGGGACGCCATTGCCTGAGAGCGTGAGCTATATGATATACGGAAGATTCCCTTCAACCGGAATACACCTAATGCCTGATTCAGAGGATTTTGGCTTCATCACCAACTTTGTCTCAGGTTTTATCCGGCCTTTCATGGCCCTTTGAACTAGCGCTGTCAGAAGCTATTGCTTGGTCTGAGATATGATAGTTTCCTTGAGATGGGCTTAACAACGGCTGGGTAGCCAGGATCGACGCAAGGTCGGCATTGCATCACGTTGCTCAACTACAAGGCTTTTGCGTTGCTTAACAGAGTTTGAAAGACTTGTCGGATTTCGCCTCAGAGAGGGCGAGAATCATGCAATTCGTTCATTTGCCGGAAGGAGCCCATCGGATCAGGACAGCTAGTGGCCGGAAGAGAAGGCAAATACTCTATCCTTATGCATGCTTGTACAATAACCGACCCCTGTTTTTTTTATTGATTTTTCTCGGCCGCCCGGCAAGACTCCTTGTCCCTCCGCCAGAGTCTCGAGCGCATAGGTAGAAGAGGGAAAACAGGGAGAGAGGGGAGTTGAGACTGGCAAAGTCGAGCAGAGGAAAGGGAGCAAACACGGACAGTACAGGCGTTTCGCGGGATTGCAGGCGTTAGGTATTTGACAGCCAGGTCTTTAGGAATTGGTGGCATTTTAAGCAATACTACTCGTTGAACTTGATGTGTTTTCCCCCTACTGTCGTGACTTTGCTACTGTGTACGTTTGATGTCATGTTACTATGGGTGTGGGTTGGCCTACGCTGTGCTATGCCTTGCGTCAACGCCTTGGTAAGACCTTAGGATGAGCCTATCGAGAGCAGGCTGTTATCAAGAACTAGACGTTGCTATGGGGTAAGTTCGGTGAGCGCTTATCCGGTAGTGCCGCCTAGCACGGTGTGGTTGGGGGCGGATGTGTGGACATCTTTTGCTTTAGTAGCATTATACATAATTGCTACCTAAGGGAAACTATATATATAAGGGAGGCTATATAAGACAAATCGAAGCTTAAGGCCCCCATGTGCGGGGTATAATTGAAGAAGGGAAGGGGGAAAAAATAAAATAAAATAAAACACGCTTCAAACCCACGAAGCAGGCTAGAATTGGGCGATACTAACCATTCTGATTTTCTCTATGTTGGTTTCCACTCTATCAAATGTCTGTCGGGCACAAGTATAGCAGTTCGTCAACAATACCTCTTCCTTATTCTTTCTAAGGCTCTGGTTTATATATAGTGGTGGTTGATCTCGGGCCGAGTTCTAAGGCTAGATAGAATAAGGGGGTAAAAGCGGTGAGGACTGGATGCGTGAACTGATGGTGTCTTCTCAAGGACCCGGGTAAGCAGATCATGAGTAAGTAATAAATGACGAGAATGCTGACGAACGACGATGACGCTGTTGCGCTGGAGAGGGAACTAAACATCTTGCTAAGCGCCAAGTGAAGACATGTTGACGCGGCGGTTTTCTTAGTTGATAGATTATGATAAGGTGGCAAAAAGGTTAACATAATCGCGAAGGGGGAAAAAAAAAATCACGGGGTATTATCTAACATCCCTTGATGACGAATACATCTTGTGCTATATAGAAGTTGGTTGGCGGGAACAAAGAGGTGTTCGATCATTAGACCAGACTAATAGGCCGGTGTTGTTCGGGCGTGATGTGTTGATGGAGACCCCCCCGAGCCGGGCAGCGTCGCCGGCCCATCGACGTTGCGGCTTGGCGCCGAGAAAATGGAGCGAGCTAGCCCAATTTGCTGAGGTTGGAAAGAGACCCCGCGCCTCGATTGCGTATCACATCGAGGCTGTGCGCGTATATACGTGTGTGGGTGGGTGGTGTATTATTGATTGATTGATTGAATGAGTGAGTGTGTGTGTGTCTATTTTTCGCATCACCTGAGGCTGCCGGCAAGGGGACTGACTTAACAGACTTACAGGTTGGGTTAGATAGGCGGCCTGTCGAAGAGGTCTGTAGGTTCACGCTTGTGAGTGACAAAGCATTAACTTACAATATCTACGCTGTACTTATGCGGCACACCATATTGTACTCTACCTGGTGTCATAATAGTACTGTGAACCCCTAAACACATTGATGAATCCGCATCCATCTCGTCTAGTTATCGATTAAGCATGAGGTCTGCCATTGCATATGCAGAATTTGGAGATACCTAATCCAATCGGCTACTGCCGCCCAAAGGAAGGCAATCAAATCAGTCTTGTACCTATCGAACTTTACCGGGGAGAGTTCAGGATTACACACGCACATGGGTGTTCTGTAGGTAGCGAATGACTCCCTACCAACAGCTCTGTAATTAGCCAGTTTTGCCCAAGGTTTGAGGGGGGGCCTGCCACTGCCAATCTCGGCAGCATGGGGAGCATAACATGGGCAGTTGTACTGTAGGTACAGTAGTAGTAGTTGCATGGGGGAAGGCTTAAGCGTCTCAACGTCGGCTCGAATCCACCTATGAATCCGCTTCTGGTGCCTAGTCTAGGTAGTCCGTCTTGTCTACCTACAATTAGGTAGGTATGTACATAATGTATACGTCCTAACTCCGTTTGTAGATACATATATCCATCCATAATAGGGACCATTCCTACCCAGATAGGTAGGAGGTAGTCTAGGAGGTACCTATCTTAAACAGCAGCCTTGCTTGCTCTTCCGCCATTCCCTGGACGCAATTTCTCGTCAGACAATCCGACGCAACGTCAGGCCTGCCCGCGCATAGCACCTAACAGGCACAGAATACCTAGTAATACTTACTTGCCTTGCCTGCCTAGCCTGGTTATCTGTTGTTTGCCCACTCACTCCCAGAATATTCTGTCGTGGGTCGGTCGCGTCGCACAGCGCTTCTACGCACCGCCCCCGATTTTCGCGTATAACCTTCCCATAACCACCAGACCAGACGATACGCCACTATTTTACCTTTTCAGAAACATATCTGGAACAGAACGCCGGCTCGCTGAGACAGACGCCTGCCTGCCTGTCTCTTGCTCTACAGATCTGATTACCACTACCACCACCACCTGAGGTACCATCGGTCTAGAGAGTACAGAGCGCGGGAATCCAGTATATCTCACGTCGCTGGCTAGGTAGATAGGGGGCTGTCTTTGAGCGCACGGGCACCAACCAACACAGGCACGCGCACGGGGAGAATGAAGTCGCTGAAGATGAGGAAGGTGTTTAGCACCATCAAGAGAAGAAATACCAGTGGTATGTTAGCTAGCTTTCCGCAAGACCCCCTAACTAAATCTACCCGGTCAACTTTGACGCTGACCACGAGCATCGCGCTCTTGTCTGTGCAGGCCTCGATATCTCGGTCAATTCCAACGACACCAGCCCTGAAGCGGTCGCTCACCGCAGTGTAGTGCGTTCTCCTCCACTAGCCTCCATCCATCCATCGCTGTACATTTCTGCTCTCGATGCCACATATTCCATGTTACTGCCAAGCATCCTTTTTCTGACTATTCTCACTTAGAAATTCTTCTGCGAATCGAACGGCCCCAACAGCGCCGAAGATGAAGTCATCCATCTGCCACCCATCGTTGAAGCCGCTGAATCCTCTCCTTCCGCGGCCAAGCAATGCGCCGATGTGATCCGCGACTATCTGAAGAAGGACTACTACACCAGGCCCGATATCCAGTATAATGCCCTCATGCTTGTCCGCATCCTCGCCGATAACCCCGGTCCCACGTTTACCCGGAACCTCGATCAGGAGTTCGCCAAGACCGCCAAAGATCTGCTGAGGAACTCACGCGGCGACAGAGTGCGCCAGATGCTGATGGAGACGTTGACTTCCTTTGAGACTACCAAGTTCTACGACGAGGGATTGACGCCCCTGATCGAGATGTGGAAGAAGGAGAAGGAGAAGGCACAGAAGTCATCGTCTGGGGTATGTAGGCAACCAAAACTCGCGTGCGCGCGTGTCGAGAATATCCAGGAAACAGGCATAGCTAACCCTCCATTACAGGCACCCATTCAATCCTATCTACATCGATCGCAGCAGCAGCAGCCTCAACAGGCGATGATGACCGCCCCCCCGGTTGACCGCCACTCCCAAAATTACTTTGCGCGTAACCACAGCAGTCGACGACTTCCCGAACCTGTCGAGCTAGCCGGCCGCCTAGAAGAAGCTCGCACGTCCGCCGGGCTTTTACAGCAAGTGGTAACCAATACGCCGCCGGGGGAGATCCTCGGTAACGATTTGATCAAGGAGTTCGCAGAGCGCTGCCAAAGCGCCAGCCGAAGTATACAGGGCTACATGGCCGCCGAGAATCCAGCCCCTGACAACGAGACGATGGAATCACTCATCGACACGAATGAGCAGCTGCAAAATGCTCTGAATCTACACCAGCGCGCCACGCTCAACGCGAGGAAACACGTCGCCTCCTTGGCAACCGATGGCAATGATCTCGTGAGCTTGGACGATAGGCAGACGAATGACAGTGATGCCGGGATTTCGAGGCGGCCTTCGCCCCCTGATGCTGGCTTGGGTATAAGTATATCGTCAGGTTCTGGATCAAAACAGCCCGCCACGTCGTCGCGGGAGACAAACGGAAAGGGCAAAGGGCGCGAGTACGAACCATTGTCATACGCGGGATCATCTGCCGGCCCCTCGAGATCACGTACCCCTGCCGTCGAAGAGGACCCGTTCCGGGACCCGGATGAAGCGGTAGGCTCCAGTGCAGCGGGAGGATCTTCGAATCGCTACCTCGAGGAGCCTAGGTATGCTTTTGAGCCATTTCACCCCGGTTTCAACAATACTCCCAGCTATACCGGTAGGCAAGACAGCGCAGTAGACAAGGAAGCCAGTGAGTAGATCCCTTTATTTCCAGTCCTTCAGAAATTGCCATGCTTTCGGAAATATCCTACAATAGCAGCAAGAGAATGGCCACTGATCCGAAACGTTCCTAGTGCACGGTGCCGTTGAAGATTCTTCGGCTGGGAAAGCTGCTAGTGCAGCGCCCGCTCCAAGGCACGCAGACAGCGACAACGACAGTCTATATGATGATGTACCACCACCGAAGCAGAAAGAACCTATCTACCGGTACTAGATCGATTAGAAAGCCAGCGCGGAAAAGCTACTCTAAACGGGGATGTGACAGGTCGCGGGCTGAGCCGCAAAGATGCAACGCCGATTGAAGGAGACGGGTAACATCTAATACCATTTTTTTTCTCCCCCTTGTGTCTAAGTAATGTCTATCTCGGAGGATAGCGAAGATGAGAAGAGTGATTAGGAAGAAGAAGAAGCGAGATACCTATCTGTTACCACATGTCTAAGAGAGAAAGAAGTGTACAAACAATCAACATAGCGAAGCGGAGCATTGCATCAATCAATTGCATGAATGACGATAATGAATTGCAGCATTTTTTTGATTTGAAATTTTGAAGATTTCGCTATGAGCTAGTTGTAAGTGAGCTGGGTTGTTGATCTGCAGGTCGGGCGATCTCAAGTTGATTGGTCGACGCCATTGATCGCCACGGGGTCGGCACGAAACCAATCACCGGGCGCAAATGCGGGCAGACCTGCATGATGGCGGTGTTTTTGACGACATGCGTAGCCGACAGACAGGATTCGACCACTTCAGGATGAAAATGTTGGCACGTATTCTACCTACTCGAAGACAGCACCGCACTGCACTGCAATGCACAGCGCAGCGCTCCTATAATCGGTGTCATGGATATTGGGGCATATGCCCGCCCGCCTTCCTTGCTAATAGAGATGGCTGGGCTACTAACTCTGTTGGCGCCCTCTGCCCAATAATTGAGGCTCGACTAGATAAATGTCGATGCATTGGGGTCGAAGGTTGTTTATAGTGATATAGTTTGCTGCAACAGAATTCGTTCGTTCTTATGGTCAGGGAAGCCTAGCCTGGAAGGTGGGTTGGCATACTAGAGCATTCCAGGCGCCATCTTTCACGACATGGATAACCCAATACGTTAGATTATATTTGCAGACATAATACGTTTCGAGGAAGCCGAGGGTAGCCATTGGGAATTGGGAAAGAGGTAAGGCCGCAGCTAGTATCAAGGTGAACCTATCTTGCAGAGCAATGGAACATTTCTGCGCAGTCAGGGGTTGTTTTGGGCGAAGCTGGTAGCTGGAAGGAGAAAGACAAGAAATGCTCTTTTACCTATTTATCCCCGTAAAAGACGCTTGGCTGTCTTGATGATAGGAGGCCTCGTAGCGCCGTAGGGTACAGAGTTCGTGATACGGCTATTTTGTTATCTATAGGTAGCTGCAACGAGGATCGCCTCTTATTCCAGTATATGGTAAATATGCACTTTCACGATGTCTTTAATCCCACGGGTTCTGAGGCGCATGGTTCAAGGCACCAAGTATTGTGAGCTCTTTCGCAGCTTGGTATTGTATATCAGATAGCATATTCATATATCGCCATAAAACAGTAGAAATTTTTGAGGTTAGCTAGAAACTAAATGTTCTTCGCTCATCTATCCTAGGCTCAAGCCTTGTGCAATGATTTGAATGTTTTACCATCACACACTACTGGGTCCCTAAATAGCGATTGCACGGCCCTAGACATAGTAATGATATGGACATCTAAATGCCTCCGATTAACACAGACCCTCCAAGCGTAGTTAACCCTGCGGTGCCGAACATTCCTAGAATTAAAGGCGGTATTACTAACATATCGTGATGAATGTACATACCTAGATCATCAAAAACGATGTTCAAGGGCAGAGAAGGGCAATATTATCAAAATGATTACAGATACTTTAATACAATTACATCCACTCTTTCGTTACAGGTCGCGCATTCCTCGGCTACAAAGCACCTATGATGAGTGTAACGGTACTAGTATACAGGGGTACAGACGGTCAGGTTCGTTCGACCTGATAACGTTCTATCTTTTGGTAGTGTTGTGGTTTAGATCTGCACTTCTGTTCCGTGACAATGAGTCTAGAAGGGTCATCTACCCTGTATCAGGGGGTGCGGCCTCCATGGGCATCAACCGGCCTTGGCTTACTTCAGTCGACTTTCTCAAGGCCCAGTGGCTCAGGCGGTGTATTCAATGCTTTCCCATAAGGATAATAAAACTACACGAGTCTAACTTCCAGCATTCGTAAGTAGTTAGGTCGTTGCACCCGAACTAGACGGATCCCCGTCTTTCACTCTATATCTAGAGAGTTCAGAGGAGATTTAGCCGCGAGGAGAAGGTATGGGTTAGGAACCTCTAATGTTTGAATATCATGAAGTCTGTCCCTATTGACCTCAAGTTTGGGGAAACAACCAACGACCTTTAGTGGTATCATAATATAAAGTATCTTTTAAGAAGACTAGTACATTAAAGAAATATCACTTTCGATGCCGAGACGCTTCCAAATTGAGCAGACTTATATCTTAAGGGATCCTATTGATACCTCATCGCCTTTTTAGCTAGGGACTAGCACCTACGTCGTGTCCCTTGCCGTTCTGCTCTTCCATTTTCCTCTCGAAAACTTGTTCCACTGTCAAATATTTCGTAGCCTTAGTATTCACCAATAATGGAATTCTTGCGAGTGATTGATACTTTTCGCCTTGGAGTACTAGCGATATCCTATCACGCTTGTCACGGGGGTACGGGGGTGTGAATGGCAAATGGGAGAGACGTTTTTTTTTTAGGTCATTCAGGCCAAGATCCCTATCATGGACCCTATGCTTATGGTAGGTAATAGAATGTTGTTGTCGCGCGAAGGCCTTCAGAATTGCCTTCCTAAGTGCTACCTAACTATATACAAGAACAGCCTCTTTATTTGACCCTTTGTGATAGTTCAGCCTTGCGTAGCTGTGCCTTATGGCGCCTACAAAAATAAGATTGAATACGAGAGCTGGACCTTTCGTGTGCCCTTAGATCAAAGACCGTAGTTCGTGAGAGACAGAATGCTTCTTCGCTTAGTCTACGTCCAACTGCGAGTGTTTGGTCCCTACGGGTTTGGTTAGTTATTATTCTATAAGAGTCGAAGTAATTTCTAACTATACGGGATATATCTAGGGATTGATAATATTGAACCCTAAGTCCAATGATGGGGTCTACCAGTAGATCGACATTCTCGAATAATTAACATCCCCCAGCTAGTGCCTAAAACCATGCAAGCTCGTATCTACAAGAACTGCTAGATAGCTAGCTCGTGCCGTTTCGGTTGCGTTAGGATGCAAGAAAAAAGCGGTTTTAAGCGAGGCATACTAATAAAATACGTTCCTGTTCCCCTATGCGCCTTCAGAATTGTACGCAGAATGGAATATCTGCTTGGAGGAAAAGAGTGTAAAGAAAGTTTTATTTATGTTCGGCGCTTTATATACTGGGAAAAATGAATCAGAATGACGATAGAATACCGTAGTACACTCCCGTGTACAAGTTGAAAGGGTAATAAGCCTCTTGAATAAACCTTCAAGGGGTTTTATAACATATCTGTCTACACTATTTCCGCGATATTTCCGACGGATATTATTTCGATATAAGGCCATAAAAATGTGTTTAAGACTGGACGTAACGCGAGGAACCGCTCACGACACTGTCATATAATATAGGCGTTATAGAATGAATAGACACGTTGTCGTAGCTGGATATAGTTGTAGCTTCATAGAAAGACTAATCGACTTATGAACCTTCTAAGACTTAACTAATACAATAGGAGGTCGCTGCTATTCACTAAAACCTACCAGTACAATCATCCTGAAGGGTGGTTGGCTTACACCGATACAAGGTCCGAGTTAGAAACTGTCACTAAACCACAACACTACCAAAAGTAGAACGTTGTCAAGGTTAGGGCCTTGGCTGTTTACGGTTACTTATATATGGGATTGTAACAGAAACTTTTACTTGTAGGCATTTTAGTGGACTTATAACACGATAGTTTGAATTCATTTTTACTTGTGCATTGCCATGTCATTTGCTTCGCATGCCAGCTTCTTCTAGTACACTACGTATAGGTATTCTGGAGGGTATATACACTGTTCACTGTGGTCCGTGTATATTTATTATGCCTATGAAGCCGCAATGTTGAGCCTGACTTTCTTCTATTTTAATTACTTCTCGGAGGGGTTGGTTCGTCGCCTGAATCTGCTGATCTTCGATTATGGTTATGAGATAGGTTTGATAGTCTAAAATTCTCTTTTGATACTTCTAGTTAGAATGAGCAGCGTGTGCCTCGTCGACGATATAAAGGCCTTTGCGTCGGGCATACCATATATATGATTCTATCCTCTTCACTTTGCTATCGGGGAAGTAGCTGTATAAATATCAAAAAACCTAGTCGCAGGGGTATTGATAGACCAATGGAGATTTGTTTATTGGAGATATGACCTAGGCCTTAGAGTGTTAAGCCTGAGGTCATACCCTTCGATCTGAAAGCCAACTTTCTGCCTTTAGTGATGCTATCTTTACTCTTGATCTAATCTATCCAACGACGAATTGGAGTTAGACTATGAATAAGCTGATTTAGATAAGTCGGGAGCGAAGTCATTCCCTAAAAAGTTTCAATTATATCAAAGACGAAGAAGAATCTGTCTATATTGGCCTTTCAACTCATAATTCATTTCAGTATTCTCCAAAGTATGTAAATCTTGCCTATATCCCTATAATTCTAGCACTCCGGGCCGCTTTGCCAACTCAAAGCCGAACGAGATCGAATGAAGGCTGCATAGGTTGCGAGTATGTGGTGGAGGTAGCACGAAGGACTCAACAAATTATCCGAGATTTTTTTGATGGTAACCCCATCGAAGAGTATAGGATAGCGATTTTTTTTCGTCTGGGCTGATGGGAGTAACCATAGTATCGTTCAATATAATTTTAGGTGGCTCCCTCCATTAAACTGTCTAGCATATCCTCACTGGTATAAGCAAAAGAGTTCGGTATGCCAATTCCTTCTATTATCTCTAATGATGTCCATGTCAAGACCCTTGTGTTAGAGGTAGGTGATGACTATTGTTGTTGCGCGAAGACTTCTAAGCTCTTCCCTATGTGCCATCTAGCTATATACAGGAACAAACTTCTTTGTCTATTTGCCCTGTGATAGCCCTTCTATACCAGTGCGGATGCTGAGTGTAGAGTAGAGCCAAAAAATTTAGGAAAGGATCACTGAGTCTCGAGATCCTTAACACATGTGATAAGTATATGCTGTTAAGTAACTATGCTTAACAGAATGAGAGAATAGGTTTAATCGTATTATAATGGCTGAGTGATCACGCTGTTGTTACTGATACGTAAGTCTTAGGATTGTACATAGCTGTTCATAAGTACAGCTAAACAGTGTGCGGAGACAATATCTGCCTGTGTCGTGTGAAGAATAGCTTTCGACTTCAAGATTGGTAGAGTGACAGGCGGCCATGACTTGTTAACGCATCTCGGCCATTGCCGCTTAACTAATTGTGATAGGCGAATAGTTAGCATGGCTGATCTACAGCCACGTTGTCTTATTTCTGGGGCTAGCTCGGGTGGGAATAACCACTCCGGATTTCGTAACAGAGGTGTAAGTTTAGATCTGATAAACCCGGTTTTTGCGCCCTGGAGTACTAAGTCATTGGCCCTAGTTGTGGAATAGTTACGCGACCCCATGAACTACGAAAACGGCCGCTCGTGCAGGTCCGGGCGATTACGGCTAGACGAACTACGCCTCGTGCCGTAAGCCTCTAGCATAAAGGGCTAAACTGAGACTTGTGACGAAATCGATTTATACCCATTGGCTTCCTAGCCTGTCAACTCGACGGCCTCATTGCCGAATAGGGACCCCACGGCCCACGTACCGGGATGGAACCGGCCCGCATGTATGTCAAGAAGCAAGGAAGAGCCAAGAGCCTCAGCTGGACAAGCCACCGTGTGTAACATCAAATAAAGGCTGGCATCATGACACCACCACTTGCTATCACGGTCGTACAGGACTTGCAGAGGCGAGAGACAGGGATATAAATGCACTCTGATAGAGGGGGTTGCTACGATTGGTGACATCAGTCACGGTTGAGACAATGGCCCACACAGAATAAAGGAACTCGAGGGCATCGTACACAGTGTAATACTTCATAGGTATTGGTATTGCTAGCTAGATGTGGCATGTTCAACCCTTATTACGGAGACCTCAATGAAAACGTGTTCCTTCGTGGGTATTATCGGCCCAAAGATTCAATCCAAGCCCACGACCGCTATGTATGTAAATTCATATGGGCATTTCTTTTTACTTCTGAAGCTTTTTGTGTAATCCATGTTAAAGTCCAACGCATAGCTGATCGGATGATAATTGCCTATGATTAAAGACGCCTCTCATCATTTCCCCGTATATAAAACGATCAAATATAGCTCATCGGAATGTGGGAGGGTCATAATATCGATGACACTAGTTAATTATACCACGTCTATGCGTAAATGTCAGTACGCAATTGCGTGTACGTACAGCAAGCAATACCTAGGTATGCCTAGAAGTCGGCTGCGTTAGCAGGGATGACGCAGCTTAACACTAACTACACCACAGCAGTAAAATATACACTAGCAGGGGGTTCGCTGCAGTCATCTAGGTCTCCATCTCCAACGCCCGGAAACTTCTAGGATTGAATTGGGTAGTTCTATGAGAACGGTGTATTATGTGGAAGTAATTTACAGTGTTGATAATAAAGTACCAAGATTAATCCAACCGAAGCCTAAAGTCGGAGGCTAAGGGTTGTTGTGATTAATTTTCACTAGCCGCGCAGCCTTACTTGTAAGTAACAAAGAGTAGCTATTGTCAAACGATGCAACAGCCCGGCCTTAGGTAGCATGTATGGCTTTAATTATCATGTAAGCATGAGGGGTAGTTTATTTAAAATGTATTCCGAAAGCAGTTTGGTCGGAATTTAACTAAACTAGATCTGAGTGATTGATCATTTACTGGGTAACCGACCTCAACCATTTTGGGACATTCTTGCGAACGGGTCGAATTACCAGTTGCCGGCAACGCCTTCTGCTGCCTGCCCGCGAACTCGTTGGCATCCGCAGACTCCTTCGGGCCCGTGGAATCCGTGTGTATCTATAGGAGCATCCTGCGGCTAGGTATTTATTTCCTCCGCTCGTATCCGTAAGTTTCGACTGTGTTGGCAAGGGACATCGGATGAATAAGAACGAGGGTAGTTATTTTTATCATTGCAGAGCCCCCGGCATTGCCTATCAAGATGGGATGCATTTGCCGACCTTATCAATCTCCAAGGGCAGCGGAACCTATAATGATATGTAGAGTGCGTCGTCGACCGTTGACTACCTGATACTTAGGTACCTGGCGATGAGAGTACTATTCGAAAAGGAGGCGTTGTTCGTAGGAACTTTTGCCTTTCTCTCCGATCCCTTGTCTGCTTTCTATATGCATCTCTGCTCACGTTGCATGAATCCCCCAGCCCATCGCAATCCGCGCGTACATGCTTAAAGTCTTGAAGCATACAAGCCGCCTGGACATGGCTGGCGATGGGGCCCAATGAAGCGCACGCAGTGGGCTATAAACCACATCTGGTATATCTAAGTTGAAGATATCCATGCTCCCGTTGATTTGGCGCGAATTTGGATCCTACTTACGGTCTGAGCAAAACTCGGTATTTTGACCAGAAATAGTCTAGCGGATCTGTCAACGGGGGCCAAGACGTGGTATTCGCCTCGCTTCCGCGCCGGGCGACCTACATTAGTTGTTGCCGTCCTCTACTAAGATTGGTTTACCGTCCAATGACTCCAATCCGCCCTCCAGCTACCATGCCTATCGCGTAAACATCCAACTTCACGTCGACGCCTAGGGTCTGCAGCCATCGGCCGGGTTTCATATGTCTAAAAGTTCTGGTGCTAATATGGTTCGCTACCCTATCCCATCCTACGGGGATTCTGTATTTCCTATCTCGTCGAACTTATGTACTCGCTGGTCCTTCGTCGCACGATCTTGAATCGGATATGCAGCTGCCAGCGGAGTCCCGTAGCTAGTTCTTTATAACACAGGTGATATTATCCATTTTCTTTCCTCTTCTTACATCACTCTCTTCGAGAGACCATTAGAAGTAGAGTTTAGTCGTAACAATAGGACTAATCGCATGGCGGCGCCGACAGTTATCAGCCGTCCTCAGAAATGGTCCCTTGATGGGCTTAGTACGGAGCTCCTTGTTTTAATCTTGAAGCAGGTATGTACCTCAATATCATTCACACGTGGCAAGATATCCGCTGCTGATAATATTCTTCTCAGTTGGCAGATGTTGACTCCACGTCGTTGAGTACTGCCCGGTTGGTCTCAACAAGATTCAACGCTATCGTAACACCCTTGAAATACCATACGCTCCGGATGACACGGTATATCATAGCTCCCCAGGCTGAGATCTACTTCCCCGATGGCATTGCCAATATCTACGCTCACACGAGGCATGTGAAAGTTGATAGTAATGTCAATGCTGTCTACGTCAGAAAGATACTGGACAATATTGAAAGGCTGTCGTCTATAAGGTACTATCATCATCTTTCAACTAGACATCTACAGTAATCAGCAAGCTAAATAGAATCCTAAAACAGCTGGCGTTACGTGCAAGATGACCTTCGCAAAGGAGACTTCTGGGTACCCTCAGATATTCTTCCTCGGCGACACGCTCAGTCAAATAAGGTCAAACTATACATCGAGAATCTACCGCTGCAAGATTTTCGATCTGAACAGCATAACCCATATTTAAGGGCAATACCAACGACACTCCTGGTATCCCTAAAGATGGCTACGCCAACGCCTCTGCTCACTACGCGTGTTGGAAGCTTGAAAGGCCTGCTGCTCAACTCGCGACAGATAGAGACATTCTGGTACGACGACAGGGGCCAAGGTACTCAATTCGAATTCAGTGGTAACGAACGACTGCCTCCGTTTAGAGAACTCCATCTGCGTTCCTACGACTGGAACCATACCGCCACCACAGTCCGAAAGCATTGGGATTTCTCCCAGATCCGGTGTCTTGAGATGGCCAATGTGCCCCTAGGCCCTTTCCTCCGGTCTGTGTCGTTTGTGGATTTTCGGAATCTAGAGGTCTTGCGTTTGGACGATTTTAATGTGCATCTGCCTGACACACGGTGGGACATCACTAAGGGTCTATATATTCTGATTAGGCAGATACGAGGCCTCGTCGACTTGAAATTCACATGTGACACTCAGTCATTTCCGATTGACGGGATATTGCAGCACGCGCAATCGCTACGAAGTCTCTGCTTCCGCGACTACACGGGCTTCAGCGATGAGCATCGTCGGTGCCCGACCCTAAAGCTCGAAGACCTAGACACCATGTCGTACGCACTTGTCGAACTCCGTGTGCTTGAACTCGACATGGATGAGAAACGTTGCGAGCCACATCACTTCCTACGCGTGTTATGTAACTTCCGTCGGCTTAGCACCCTCACACTACATACGCAGACCATTTTAGACCCCCTGGAGGATACCGACACGAGTACGGATCTTGATTTCGAAAGATCGATGCAGTTCCTCTCACTGCTTCAAGCCAAGCAGGGCATCCCTTGGCGCTCTGTGACTATTAACGTTGGCGGCTGGAAGCCTCTCATGGTGCGTCGCTTCTCAGCTCCGTGGCGGGAGCAGAATAACCGTGGCGTGTATGCAGAGAGATGCTTCGTGATGGAAAGGCAGGAAAACGGCGCGCTCATTGTGCGCGAACAATTACCAAGAGGGGCGTCGTGACTGTGGGTGCCTTTGGCGATATTACTAGATCGACTGCTCTCTGGATGAAGAAGAGGAGGATTCGAAGTGTGTATTGGAGCCAGAAGGAAACATGATTATGAACATCTAGTACACATTACATGTTTGCCTTGCTTGGAATCGGAGATTTATGTGAATACAGGTATTTAGTAGGCATCACGTATTAATACATGCCAGGGGCCCAAAAATCGACGACTAGTGAATAGTCAATCGGCGCAATTGCTCGACCCGGGAAGAAATTTCAGAAATATGCTGGCACTTTACGTATAGCCAATTGATTGTGATAAGAGTTATAATAGTCGTTCGCTATCTACTTTCACCCAGTTATCTCGATGCCCTAGATTATGTTATTGCTCTTGCCACACACGTCGCTAATAAGACATTCAACCCGCTTCATCTCCTCTAGTCAATTTTAGCAGGTCATGTCACGGGCTTCTAGGTACGAATGGCAATGTTTGGGTAGGTCCTGTATACTTGTTGACGCACGAGGAGCCCTAACTACTACTTCCAATAGCTGGATATCTATATACAAACAACTTCTTTGTTCTGTGCCTCGGAGGCGGAGGTATGTGGTCGTAGGTAGTCAAGATCGTGACAGGTCACGACGCGTAATTACGTATGGCTGTTCTTCGTCCTTAAGCTAGAAGGGATAGTAGGAAACGTTATTAAGGTACTAACCACGCTATGAGCTATCACCCACATGTTCGTCACGTCAGGTGACGGAAAATCCAGCCCACCAACACCGTGATAAGCGTACGCTGGTATTTAGTTTTATAACCGTGGGTACACATCATATCAATTGTTTCTGCTCGCAGAGGTTAGTCAATTCGTGTTTCTGACTTCTCGGGCTCCGGCCTATATGGCCACCGGCATATCAATAGGCCGTGACGAGGCTGATGGCGCCTTGTGCTTCGATCCACGTCTTTGACGTCTTCAAGGAAGATCGTTGCAGTCCAGTCTCACATGACCAAAAGCTGAGCTACTAGTCCGCAGGACTAGCTTACAGACTATAAGTTACTAGAGAGCGGGCCGTGAAACAGGGAACATTCTACGGTCAATTACGTTCGCGGGACGACGCAAGGGGCCTCACATCGTGGCATGGAAAAGCTATCACCGAAATTTGTCTCAGTTGGGCCGCAACTTTCCGCTGGAGCTGTAATGTGGTCTATTATAGGAAGCAAGCCGCGTCGATCCTGGGCGTGGTAGCATGATGACATGGCATATTAGAGGCCCTAAAGGTTGGATAGAGAAGGTACCGTCGCATAACCTGTTAACGTCTCAAAGATTCTATCAGCCCTCTTAGACCTCGTGCTACGTTCCATTCACAGAAACCTTTTCGGATCCTCGATCGGCGAGATTGTTAGCTTGTGTGTACATGGGACTTGGACAAGCCTATGCACCTACTATAATTATCGTACCTAGACAGTACCTAAAGACACAGACGCAATATACGATAAGTGACGAGGCACGATAGCGTACATGATTCTTGTAATATCGGGCCGCATCGTCACACTCTCCAGATCTCTCGAATTCCCAACACACGTTCTCGATCGAGCCACGCGGCCGGTAACATGATTATCATATTTTCTTGTTCGCCTCTAAGTCGTGGAATACCATGTACAACCATATACGAGATTTCTGCCTACTTGCTACCATGAAGCTCGCCATTGAGAGGAAATCAAGAAAATAGGAAGGCAAAAGAGAAAGAGAGAGAGAAATAACTCGGGTTTTACTTGCCGAAAACAAGGACCCGTATTACTTATCTTTAGAGACTCTAGGTCTGCGCCTACAGACCGCCTTTAGTCCGAAGAAATAAATCGAGGCTCTCCTTAATACGGGGAAAAGAAGGTTGATAGAAGTGCGAACCTTGTTCCTGGTCCCAGGATATAGTAGGTAGAAATGGGACGAGGTACGCTTTTTGCCTCGGAGCTAAAAGCCTGATGTGCGGAGAGACTCTACCAAGCATCTGCAGCATTTCCTCCCCTTGCTCAGACGGAAGTCTATTGTAGTGACCCTTACAGTACGTAGTGACAACCGATTCCCGGTTTGCCTAGGTCATAATTCGGGCCGCAGATGGGTAGTGATATCACATCGGCAACGAATATTCGCTGGCCGGCCGGCTGGCTGTAGAACGATACATAAGACTACCAACAGACGCTAAAACATCACACACCCTCAAAAGACCCGGATAGCCATTTCTAGAAGAACTAAAAGAGAGAATCTAGAAAAGGGGGGTGTATATATGGCATCTTAACCATGCGATTCTGTAAACGTAAAGCCACACGAACGAATAGATCGGACACGTCAGCGAGCGCTACGAAGCTCGTTCTAACTACTTCTTCAGATGAGTCAGTGACGCGTCCCGTCCCGGGAGAGCCAAGGAACCAGAGGTCGATTCTTGAAGGTAGACTACACGCACGTGAGAAGGTTTCCATGCAGCCATCGACTGACTACTGGCTTGATTTGAGCCGAGCTGCAGGTATGTCTGAGTGTGTACGCATCGGGCGAAATACCATTTCTATCCTTGAGTACCCGGTGGCTAGGGACTAACGGCATGGGTCTTGCTAATCACCATCGATCTCCCCGAAGGGATGGGCCTCGTTCGTCGCCTGTCGTATTCATCCTGTCTCTTTTCCCGAACTTTCTTTTTTCCTCCGATGTTTGACAGCATCTATTATGCAAGGCAGGCTTCTAGCGCGCTTACGATCGACAAGGCAGGCTGGCAGGGCCGGAACTTTACAGGGTTTCTTCGGATGGAAGGATTTAGAGTTGTCTGTCTGGCCGTCTGTCTGGATGTCTCTCTGCTGGCTCGTGGGGGTCGACTTTTCGGACCGGTCTCTCTGCGTTTCGTGATTCTAATTTCTAAAATAATGAGTTCTGCGTACTATTTTCCAAGACAAATCACGAATGTGTTGGCACGCGGACATGTGATGCGAACCGCATGCAGGGCGTGTGCCGTTGACGCTTTCTTCCCTCGCTTCAATATGTCTCTGCCGCGGCCGCGCTATGGCGGGCTACCGAACCAGGCAGGCATGGGCCATCTCTTTCCGGTTGGACGAGCTCGCGTGATCGCCTCGAAGTCCTGGTACTTTTGCTTTGTCGCTTGGACGGAACAGCGGCGAGCGACTCGAGGTTCGGCCTAACTATCAAGACCGCTATGTGACTCGTATTTTTTGGAATGACGCGCCTCGCTATCCCCAGAGCGAAATAGCTGTTCCTTCGACATTATAGTTGGAAATAGAAGAGACAGGCTGGATGATACGAGGCCTAGAACTGCCAGCTTCAAGTTTTTGAATACTGATAATAGCTAACGTATAGGGAACTCGAGCGGGAGACTCTTGTATTCTGTGCCTATCCTACTGGTTGGTGTATTTTAACTAGAGGTACATCTAAAGCAAGGGGGAAGATAGGGGCCGAGCTGATGACAAAACAGAATGGCACGAACGCACAGAAGATACCTTAACCGTTCGAGTCCGCATGGTACCTCGGCTCCACTGGTCCAGGTACTAGTCTACCCGCTGCTGGTTGGCCTGGCCTCTCTCAGCCCAAGGCTGGCTGTCTGTGCTGGTTTGTTCGCCCGTAAACGATTTCTGGGGAATGCCAACGAAGAAACGCCCGGCGTCTGTACTACGGCGCGCGGTACTTCCCTGCCTTGCCTACCTGGTGGACTATGTACATAGTTAGTCCTTCGCCCTTAGTCTAAGGTACGTGCGGTAAGTAAAAAAAGCCCGAACAAATGTCGGGGTACTTCGCTTCCGTACTGCAAGATTGTTCAACTGACTCAGTCGATCGCCCGAGTCAGTCCTCCCCGTCCCTGGCCCCGTCCTCTTTCCCTCTGCTCGCTCGTCCTAAACCCTTTTTTTCTACCCAAACACCCCCCCAATCCCCACCAGGGTTCGTGTGGGATGGATCGTGCCGGCCGGAACCAGCGCAAAACCCACCGAGGGAGAGAAGGGGAGGGGAGGGGAAGTCCCTGGACTCTAGAGGCGCGAACTAATAGATCAAGGTTTCGCGTTGTACCGTACGGTGTGGTGCGGTGCGGTGCGGTACGGTACGTAGCGTTTATCCGCTGCGTAGGAATCTATGATTCACTGTGTATCCATAGGCATGGGTTGGACGAAATTAATATCCCAGCGAAGAACGCAACAAACATGAGTCGCGATGGGTCAGTTGCCTTTGATCAGCTGGACGCAATCTTGTCCTTTGGGGGAGGACTGGTTGTTGTAATGTGGTTAGTATTAGTCTTAGATACAAGGAAGAGTTGTGAGTACATAATACTATGGCAATACCAGCTCCAAAGAGAGTGATGTATAGATTTCCTCAGGTAACACGAGAACAAAATACAGTACCACATTTATTTAACAATATCTTTCGACAACGGCTCGTTAATTAGAGACTTCCCTGTCTGCCATGCCATGACAAGGTCGCTGGTAGTAAGCTCGGCCGCATGGAAGGGGCCCCAACGAACGAGCGAGCGGGCGAGGCGCGGGGAGAAGGGGGCTGAGCCTCGCAAGCCCATCTAAGACTGAATCATGAAAAGCTTTAGGTAGCGCTGATGATTAGCCCCATCGGCGGTCTAATCAGCAATCATAGTAGGCAGCCAGCCCTAGGCTGCTCATTAGGCTCGGGTCAGCCCAGCTGACGAAGGTGAGATGCGCGTGTGGCGTATGGTTTAGTTCTGATGAACTTATTACTCACGGCACGCCATTGGACAGAACCGGCTAGAATACCAATGTAAAAGGGAGCTCGTTACAATCATCCAGGTACATTGAGAGGTAGCATTATTGGAATCTCTCCACTCTGACACTGACACGCACTCACACACCTCCTAAAACCCATGCGGCTGACTAGTGAGCAGATGTGCTGGTATCCCACATTCCGCCTTCTATTCTGCATAATCTCGCCCGATGCTCGGCCCCGTCTGACTTGCTAGACAGTGGGTGGCTCGCAATGTCCATCCGCTGCCTTGCTTCTACTTACATATCTATGGACTACGAGGAGCCAGTCCCCCTCGGCGAGACGAAAACTCAACTATAGAGTTTCTCAAGCAAGAAACGTCAAAATCAGTGATGTTAGGTCATGCAAGTGATCAATCGTTAATTCGACTCGAGGCCACGGCAAAACGCAACTCTGTGGGTCACTGGGATACCGCTGCTAACTCAAGGATACTACTACTTTGTGCTGGAATTTGCGTTCCACACAGCATATTAGCTGGGAGTCGGGCATGCAACGACGATGATAGACATGGGTATGACACATGCGTAAAATATACCTGACGGCGGTCAAGCATTTTCTACATTCTAATAATATTAACCTGTAAATAGCACAGGATGATTTGTACATGGAAAATAACTAGCGTGCATCGAGTTTTGATTATTCGAAGTCCCCAGATGGTCGGTGCTCATTTGGGATGAATACGTTCTCTTTAGTTTGTAAATTCCAATGATGCCCGTAGTTCCCCTCGCTCGCGCGGTATTTGACCTAATAAGTACCAAATCGATCGTGGGAAAATAACGCCTTCGTGAGCCCATGACATAGATAGAGTAGTGTAGCAGAAAATTAAGAGCAAATGGTCGTTCGGATATTGCGCCGTGAGGCAAGCCAATCTTTTTCCTTCCCGTCCCCCATCCACGATCGTCTCCCAACCGGAGAAAAAAAAATATTTAGAGAAACACATAAACCGCCCCAGTAAATAATCATGTTCGCTTTGATTGGAGTTTGTCGCTAACCCAGCATCTCATCTAAGCCGCTATGAACAACCCAAATCTTTCGCATAGTGGCCGAAGGTTCCGGTTCCTACTGAGCCTTTGTTTCTCGCCTGTTCCGAGATGGTTCTCCACGGGATTTCGCATAAAGTCGTCGATAACACCTGATTCTCGTCGACTCTATCATCTTCGTAGATGGGATAATTCAGCACCAAATTGTGCCGCAGTCAGCTGGCCAGCCAATTGACTATGTCTATTCAGTATTTCTACGTAGGAAATGTGTTGCAAAGTTTTCCAGGTATGGCTATAGTTGGAAATACGTCGAGGGAGTGTCATTTCGTACGGCGGTTCAACCGGCCCAGCATTTTTTGATCGATGTCGTTACCAGAGGAATTTGAGCTCATGATATTTTCTAGATTCATTACTGAGCTCCCCGAAGCATTGCTGGCTGGAGCAACGGATGGGCTGCCTCTCGGCGGAGGTGTTCTATTGTCGAACGCCGGATGGGGTATCGGCTGAGGCTGACTTGCCTGGAACGGCTGTAAATGGCTCGGACTACTGCTCGAAGGAGATCGACGTCGAGAATTGTCGTCGGGAAACGTATTAGGGGGTGGTAGACGGACGCCGTGATCATCCGACATCCTGTGGCGCCTCCTGCCATTTTCTGGTCTTTCCTCCCAATATGAACTACTCGAGCCGGTTGGAGATGGAAGGGGTTGATCATAATGCGCTGTAGCGGCCTGGTAATTCGCCCCAGGAGGATAGTTAGATGATGGTCCTGCTAACGGTTGGCCATAAGCTCCAAACAATTGGACGCCTGGTGGAACACCATTTGGTAATGCCGAAACTGGGACAAATGCGGTAGATGACGTGGACGACACAGGCTGAAAAACACACTCCTGGTTCATCTTGATACAATTTGTACACTTTCCTCCTGGAGAGTTTGCGTAGCCACTGCAACGAATCTTATTTTCAAGTTAGTAATCGAGTTTGCCATGGGGAGATCCTTGCCGCAACCAAGTCGGTCTGGTAATTTCTCACCTTTCTCCGTCTACAATACTTGCAGGCAATAGAAGTCCGTTGTCGGGGGGCAGACTGCCCGTGAGAAATAACAGAACCACCCGCTGGGCCTCCTCTTGCATATTCGGGCGTATAAGAACCGGGTGGACCACGATCTTGACGATAGCCGTAATCGTACGCACTTGTGGCCCCGTTGAAAGACCCGGGGGTTTGAGCCGCGTAATAACCCTGGGCCCGAGGATCTGGAGGGTAGCTATTCCTAGGATCTTGAGCGTGCTGCTGGACCGGTGGAAGAGCATACGACTGGTGAGGGCCACCTGGGGGAGGGTAGGCGCTAACGCTACCCGCGGGAGAGTAGGGCGCGGGAACGCCTCCGGGAGGGGGTGGATATCCGTTGGTAGAGCTGGGCGACGGACCGTAACCCGAAGCTCTTGGATCCCAAGATCTGGCACTCGTTGGGCCGTACATATCTGGTCGATCTTGGATCGACGGCAGGGTTACTGCGCCTGATGCCATTTGTGTTCGGGGGCGGTGTGGAAGGGCCCTTGAGCGTTCGTCTTCCTCACCAGGAATCGGCGGATACTGAGACTCTTCGTAAGCGTCGTGTCTAGGTAGATGTCCCCTGCTCGGATATTCTCCTGCCATACTACGCCGAGGGAGACAAAAGAGGCGCCAGTTCGAGGTCCGTGGACGACGAACTAAACAGCTGAGGGCGTAATTTTGTAGTGTAGGCGCTCGGTGTGGCGAATGCTGATATTTTTAGGAAGATAATTATATTGTTGCCTTATTGTCCTGTGGCAGATACGATTCTTTTTTCCCCAACCAAATCCAGCAATGGCCGACAATCATGACTGGGCCTAGTTGACACGGACACAGGTCAATGGACGGATAGCATGAGATACAGTAGGTTGAGGTAGAAATTATCTCAAGTCTAATGTTGTATGTTGGTCAGTAATGTCGCTAATTCTCGAAATCCATGCCCGTGGCGTATGTAGTAATGTAATGTACGTATAAATGTATGGTATGTATAAATGTGTAAGTGTGTAAGCGTGTAAGTGCGCCGAGGTACGGCGATATGTATGTATGTACGTATGTAGTGTCTGTGCTGACGGTGTGATGACCGATGCAAAGCGTGTGGGAGGCAAAAGTACAGAAAAGGAATTCGAGGACACGAAGGGTGGCGTGTGAGAGGGTATTATTAGACGTGCGAAGAGCAGTCGATCTTCAGGTGACGGCAATTGGGGATCTGATGGTGTGGAGAGAGAGGAAGAACGGGTGGGAGTGGAAAAGTTGGAAGTGTTGGATGGACGCCGTACTAAGTAATAATAAGATAATAAGAGGTGAGCGCGAGCCTGAGCCTGAGCCTGCTCGGGTCCATGTCATGTTGTCAAGTTGCTTGCAGAAATTGGGTGCACGGTGGAGGTTAGCGGGGCTTACCGTTCACTTATGGATCAGTAATGGGATTATAGCGAGGTACTAATGGTGCCATGGGATGGATTATAATAGTGGGCTCGGCGCGCAGCAGTAGCAGCAGCAGCAAGCAGCGGTACGGTGCCGGGATGGGGGATGGTCGTGGTGCGCTGAGGTAGGAGTGAGGTAGCGGGTACAAGCCTGCCGAACCCACAGGTACTTGTGCCCCTGAGTACCTCCCGTAGGTACCGCCTAAGAGCGCCCCTGGTCCTTAGGTAGGGACCAGAGGCAGGCCTGCCCAGCACTAGACTCCCTGGCTCGGGAAGGGGGGGCGTGCGGGCTTGGGATGACGGACGGCGGAGGCTGGCACCTTGACTCTTTTGCCTGGAGCGGATTGCGGGATCACCCTTGGTGGTTCACCAGCAAGCGCCACACTACAAACACGCTAATGGAATTCTGAGAGAAAGCGTAGCTAGTCGAGATACCAAGATCCCGCTAAGACAATTAGGAGTCCTCCCGGCTTGGTGTTGGAGGAGGAGAAGAGGGCGATGAAAAGTCTAAAGGGAATAAAGTGGCGATGAGGCTCTTATATGCGCCTTGGTATGTAGCACACACAGTACATATATCTATCAGGTCAGTCAGTCAGTCAGTCAGTCACTTCAACCCAAACCTTGCAGTCCTAAGAATATACGTGGTATGTGAAACAGTGGAAGATGGACATGTAGCGACTGCAGGAAGATCAGAGGAGGGAAGCAGGAAAGCCGCGCCAGAAGGCGTAACTTTTATGTGAGCACCCCGTATATCTCTCTGCTGGATGACAAAAGAAAATGCGGGCTCCGGCGAGAATTCGTATTCCGCTTCCTGAGCCTGAGGTTTATTGTGGGTGTAAGTGAAACTCATATCGGTGGCGCCCTTAGAATTGCCTACTTAAAGAACAAGAATTCAAGTGCAGCACTAAAACATTGATGGCTTGCAGGCAAGAGCAACGGGACGGGCTAGAGTAGAGACATTGGTAAGGAGGCTCGGGCCGGCTCTCTCTCTCTCTGGCATGGAGATGATGCCGACACGGCTAGGCACGATGATGTGCTGTTGGGCACGTATCGCAGACGGGATAGGAGCCAAGGATCCGGTTAAGCCAGGGAAAGGAATGCAAAGGGATCTAGCGCGTATCTATAAAGCAATAATCCGTGTCAATAAGAATAGAACGTGAAGGAGTAGTCGGATCTGATTCGAATCTGGTCGCGAGGCTGAGCAAAGAACCTTCTAACAAGAGCTTCCCCGAGGCTTCGGAACAGCTCGAGTACCAACAAGTGACTGGCAGACTAAAGGAACAAATGAGTCAACGAACAAAGACGAGAGCAGCGTGGATTGTTGGCCAACGTCAGCACTGTCGTGCTTGTGAGTTAAGTGTGCCCGAGGTGGAATCTAGGTAGCTATACCAAGACATCGATCTATCTAATGCGAATCGAATACCGATCAGAGAGCTGTTGGGCTAGCAAACTACTTCTTTAACAAGTTTCACGTGTACTACCTACCTAGAGGGTGGTGTATGTATTGTGAGAGCACGGACGAACAGGACAGTTGAGCCCTAGGCACCTGGTATCGCTAGGAAAACATCGTGGTTTATCATCAGACAGCTGGCCGCGCCCCTCACGGGTGAGTAGCTAGTAATATTGCTAGAATCTGCCGTGTGAGCTGAGAAAATCTGAGACGGTGAGCTGCATTGGCCGGGGGAGAGAGCTCTACTCAGCTGCTGGCTGATGACTCTGCGCGTGGAGGCCAACCTAGCCGGCTTGGCTTGACGCTAGACGGTTTGCTGGGTCTTGCTAGTTAGGTCAAATTTAGACGAGTTGGTCTTGCTACTAATCGAGTAATTCATCGATCAGGGTGTCTTGTAAAGTGTTAGATAGGTAAGTAAGTTAAGTAAGTAGTTGACTGCGTATGGTAAGTTTTGTTCATCTCAGGCTACTACCGTAAGTATTTTTTTTCTATTTTTTTTTTCTTCTTCTCTCTCCTGATTGTTCGTCGCTGTCAACCAAAGAGGGGGGCCACCCTAGTCGGGGACGGGTGAAGGGTGCTCTGCCCGAGATGCTGGTAAACATGGTGATTGGCTGGTGGTGGTTGATGGGATCAAGCGGTTCGCTCGACCGGCTATATGTATGGTGGCTTGAAGCTTGAAGTCGTCGACCAGTTGCGTGGAAGGAAACGTCGTGGGTGGTGCATGGGCGTGGACAGGCTAGCCGGATACAACCGAGTCGTTTGTCTCGTCTCGTCGTGCTAGTCAAACAGAGAGTCATACACACCTGGATGACAATCGGCGACCAGATACCGTAGATTACTGTAGATATTTGCGACTCGTGTATCTACAGCGCCATAGCCTGTACGTAGGCAGCCGTGGCAGTACTGTATGTCTTACGACGGCGTCCCTGAATACCCAACACGGCTCGCAATTGCACATAGGTTGGGTTGGGTATTTCGAGGATAAGGTCGGTGACATTGACCAGAGTACATACATACCTATATCACACTCCCGCACACTGCCTACCTACCTAAGGCAGCCAAGACGTAGCGGCACGTCATATGCAGACGGACAATACCTATCTATCTAGATTGACTGGACTATTTATTATACGAGTGCACTAGCGGAATCGGTGTAAGTGCTTTCTTTTCGGAAACTTGGACCCCTGCTTCGAGACTGTGTCGTCATGCGCGTGTGATTGGGACGAGATGCGACGATGATGTAGTCGGAGGATGGAGTTGGGAGATGAGATTGGCGCGGAGATTGGATGATGGATGATGGGAAGATGGAGACGAAGGGGGGGCGTGGCATGGGCGAATAGGGGGGCTTGCACCTAATGCGCCGAATGGGGAATTTTCCCAATTCCCAAGGATCTCTGTAGCGTGTGCAGGCGTCGTTCTAAACCGAGCTAGAGTCTCTGTACGCTGTACTTGTTCGCGCCTAATCGCGGACAAACCGTCTGGCTGGTACTGGGTCGCAGGATTGGCCGCAGAACTGAGGCTTGGGATGATTCTAGGCCCGCTAGTCCCCGTTATAATCCACGATCCTGTCCCTCCATTACACAGGTACGTACTAGACTAATAAGAACTTGAAGTATACAGCAGACACATCCGTACAACAGGTAACTACCAGGTAGTTACAGCAGGTACCTGGAACAGGTGCAACGGGAGGCGGGTTGGGTTGTCTCCAGCGGTGGCGGACATTCCTGAAGGCCTGTCCTTGGCCTTAATTAGTTGAGTTAATACTATATATAGGCAGGTATCTACTTAGTCAGTCCTGTTTTTCTGTGCTGTCTTCTCTAGTGATTTATTTAGCTCGAACAAAATAGCAGACGCCCCTGCATATACATCCAGGCGTATTGTGGGGGACAGCTTTGCCAATTTCGGGTTTCCCCGTTCGTTCCTTCAACCACCAAACCAAACTACCCACACGCTACGCTACTGTATAACACTTACTGTAGGTCACAGGTGTGTGTGTGTGTGTGTGTGCTAGAGGTGTGCTGAAGGTACCCGTGCGGTAGGTATCCAGTTTCTAGGCTTTGCCCTACGTTACTAAATCGAGAGACAGGTACCTACAGACAGATAGGTATGTGTTCCGTATACCACACACCCTCACCATCGTCTACTGATGCTGAAAGTAGTGACGCACTATGTATTTCTCGAGGATCGTATTACCTAATGCACCTAAAGGCCGAAGTTGAACGGCTTGGTCCTCTAGTTAGCGTAGCTCGGTACGACACACAACGTTGTGACCTGCTTGACAGGCCCAAACGTCCTGAAAGCTAACAGAGCCGACCTGCATTAGGGCCTCGTTACGCAGTTTCTGCGGTGCGGCGATGAATGGGGGGGTTCGTAAAGCCCTCGTGTCCGCACTCTAAGTACCTACAGCATATACTTATTATATGTGTGGTTCGATGCACACTAGGCTAGGCGATCCCCCATATTTTCTACTTTCTTGCCTGTCGTACCCCATGATTCGGGCGGTAACGGTGTTTGCTCGTCTTACTAGCTTTTTCCGACGGAGCCAATATGGTCCTTCGACGGAGAGAAAAGGACGGGCGCGCCCGTCGGCTTCGGAGCAGATTTCTGCATCATGTTCACGAGGTAGCAGTGGTCGACATTCTGCTGCCGGCTATTCGCTAGTGCTTTACGCATAGTATAAGCCTCAACCCACGTTTTCCGGAGAAAAGTGACTAGGTATGTAAGCGGCTATTCATGAATAGCTTACGCAGAACGGCCTCTAGCTGCTACTTTGGTCTACGATCTGCAATCGAACGGCGATTAGGCATTAGGTGAAGATGATGTAATTGTGCGAGGGCCAGTAGCACAGATGGTTGGTCTATCTAACAGGCCTTGATGGTGTTTGACTTAGTGAAACGTGGTAGGTAATACGTGATAGTGGAAACGTTGAGACGGCATTGAGGTCGTTTACATGGCAGAAAGACGATGCCCAGGCAGGGTACGGCAGTCTGTACGGCAGTCTGTCGTCATGGCCTCGTGCGTTTGTCCGATCGGACTGCTTTGGACCACGTCTCGTCAGTGTATGGTAGAGTGAAGGGTATGTCCGCTTATTGTTTCCGCAGCTTATCTCACCATGTTGTTACAGATGCTAACACAGTAAGTCTTGATGGGGCAGAACCGGGAACAGAGCGGCCAACAAGACAAGTGGCCTCAATATTCGATAGGCCCTTGACCTTGGTTAGTTAATGGGCATGCTCTGGTGCCCGTAATAATAATAATCCATAGCAGAACGGACACCAAGTTTCGGATCTCATGGGGGTGGATATGAGGTCTCTAGTCACGCAGGTCACCACTGTTTTTTGTTGCTATGTGGTTTTTTTAGTCGGTCAAGTGACTGGTTAACCTGGCATAGGTACTGTCGTGTAGTGTAGTAATAGTCTTAGATGCTCACTCCAGAAGCACTGCCGGACCGGCAGGCATATGAAGACATCACGCGGTAGCCCACTTAGACCCTGGAAATACATTGTTAATTAGTTGATGATCAACGCGTTGTTCCCTCCAGCCCCTGGGCACAACTGGGGCATCATCGCACGACCTACCTACCTGAGGTTAGTAACCCGATGCACGCAACACAAGATGCAACGGGTGTGCCCTTTTTGGTTCTGTGCTTTTTACAAATGAACAAATGACATGAGAAGTGGGCCGTCCCGGGGCTCTGGCTCTCGACTTGCTTTTTCCTCGCACCTTCAAGCCACACACGCCTTCGCTTCCCTCGTAACCAGGGTCACGGGCCTCGAAGGAAGCTAGTGTAAGTAGAAAGATGACGGATGGATTTCGACAGTGGTGTACCTAGTTAGTTAGTCTAGTTGCCGTGTGGGCTGACCTTGACTGCTTGCTTGCTCAGAGATGCCCGTGTACGTATGGTAGACGGGGTGTTAGTGGGTGCATTCAACGGCCCATATCTCTCGTGGTCCCCCTCTCCTACACGTGTGCAGTGGCCGCACACCACACCGCCGCTTTGACTGGATTGCTCGACAGTTCATGTTAGTGGATTGCCCCGGTGCGGTGAGTGACCTTGCTTTGGCCTGGACGGTCGCCTGGTACTGGCCTGGGTCCCTTGACCCTGCCCGCTCCTGCGCAATTTTCCCAAAGCGTCCAAAGGAGTAGGCGCCGAGAGCTCTAAACGCCCTTCCGCACTAGTGGGCCTCTTTAGAAGCAACAGGGAATGCGGCAAGCAAGGGATGGCGGGCGGATAGATCCCAACCTGGTGGCTCGCACGGGGTGGCCCGAAACTCTGATCAAGGCTGCAGAAGCGCATCCCGACCGCTGTGACTCTTTGCTTGGGTTCTGCTTGGGCACACTGGCTAAATGTGACCAAAGAGGCTCACCTAGGTTCCATTCGTTATCGGTCGTCGGGAATTGCTTGTCAGTTGTACCTATATTCTGTAAGCTCTTCGGGTTGATGAGCCGAGGATCCAGATTCGGGTACGTAGACTTCAGCGTCTATGTACACTAATAGAGAGTGCGGGAAGAAAGACGGCAAGCTAGTGAGATGCCTAGATGGGACGGACAGACTAGGTGCGTCTTCTCCCTTCCCGTAAACATGATCACATATGGACGAGCTGAAGTCGTCTTCTTTCCTATGAACATCCGCTTGTCGTCTGTCTTGGCTTTAGGATGAGTGTGTTCGAAAAGTCAGGACGTAGTAGTATTGATGACGATCCACCACAACTTGATTGAGGTATTCGCTCGGTTAGCGAGGCGTTGTCACAAATCTGCAGCAAGATGGGGCGAGTTTCCGTTACTCGATGTCGGTGCTAGGTTGCGGAAGACGCCACTCAGCTATGGCGGTTCGATTCATTTTGTTACAAGGTAGCGCGGCCAGACATGGGGGGTCTAGACGGAAGAAACTGGTACTTCCCGCTAGTTACGTTCGGTTTATAATCAATTACTCACTTCGAGTTTGTTCGGGCTAGAGGTCTAATAGGTAACATTTCCGAGAGAGCAGATGCGCGAACCACAGCGCCGCGAGGAGATATAGAACTCGTAAATTATGTACGGAATGCCCGACTCCCAACGGTGGGGAGTTGGTCGTAGGTACATACGCCTGGGAATGGGAAGAATGGGAATGTCAAACCAGAACGGCCAAGTTCAGGGCTGAGCTTGAATATCCATGGTGTGTCATGACGCAACGAAGCTAGCGGCCTCGCGCCGGGAAATTAGCATTAGGCATATCTTACCTCTTATAGCTACCGCGATAACTGCATACCTTACTACATACGGGATCTAGGCGAGAGTACAGCATAGAGAGTACCTATCTACTTAAACCTACCTAGAAAACTAGCCTCACTTTCCGTGACGGTGACGGATAACGTCCATGTTGTACAGACCGGCCGGATACTGGCATTGTACCTCTACGTAGCGTTTATAGTGTGGTGTACCTGAGATCTAACCTAAGACATTGGGTAAGGTTCTGATATGGGAGAACCTCTAGGTAGCTAGAGATGAGTTTGCCTGTCGATAGATTCCTCATCGGGATATGGCGGCAGTCTCGGTTCTTTTGACTTCTAGGCCTGTACGCCAGATAAGTGCTACCCTGAATCCGGCCCTGAACACGGGATACTATATTCGCTACCACACTCGGGCTGGCATTCTACAGACCCCGGCCCTGTCTAGCGGGAACATGGGAACATGGGAACATGGGCAAGAAACACAAAGCCTTGGACACTTATGCTTACACCATAACAAACATTACATGTTCCACCGGGGTTGACTGAGCGAACCAACAGCATTGCGGGCTTTTCTACCCGGCCATCAGAATCCCGCAGCCCGCCCTCAACAAAACCACTATCACGCATCTGCTATGTATCTATATACTGCCTTGAATCAGCGCGGCACGGTAAACAGCAGGTTAATCAGCCCGACAATATCTATATCAATACGGGATATGCAGCAATATCACAGTCAGCCCACAGGATTATGAGATTTTCGGGCCACAGCTCGGGCGGCACGGGCTCTACCTACATGGATCCGAATCCCTTCACACGGTCCGAATCCTGGGGTTCTCGAACAGCTAACCTAGGTGAGATGTGAATCCTCGTCCACACACCGAGGTTTCGAGGCTTCGGGACATTACGGAGCTTCTAGCATGAATGTAGTCAAGCAGGATAGATGGGGAAACCTCAAGGAAGGATGAGCTTCGAGAAAAGGCATACCATGAGCGGGAAAATAGTCGGAGAAACGGCCGAAACGAACGTCGATGCATGAACTAGACGTGCAACAGGTGTTAGACTGCAGCGAGCTGGAACAGGGGATATTTAGGGGATCCATACGCGCGGGACGAAATAACAGGACCGTAGACATATCGGATGACAGATACGGAGCGTCAGTGCACTCACTCGTCTGCACATGCTTCGTCTACGTATCTATACGCAGCATATATACAGAACCGCCGAGCTTAACACAACAGCAGCATTCATTACGCATAAGAGACGAATCTAATAATAAAATACACACGTATATAGCTTAAATAATCCCATCTGCTTGGGACAAGCAACAACAATCAATACCTACCAACCAACTTGAGATCGATCGATGGTCCATGGAAACCCAAAACAACAGACCATTCTCACATCCCCATTATCTTTCGATATGCAGGACCTCATGTCGAGTTCCCTTAGTCAAACAGGCTTTGGGATCAGGGTTGCAGCCGTGGGGAAGCAATTTAGGTAGTAGCATTCGCTGACCAGATTGTTTCCCCAGACGGCGCATCCCATACTACTGTAGCTATCCATAACCCATACCTAGGTAGGGACTCATTCACACACACACACATACACACTCACACACACTTACATACGCACATCGAAGCGCCAATGCATGCCGTTCCGTGCCCGGCACTATTCCCTGATGAGACATGTGCCGCCAACAAGGAGCCAGGAGCGACGAGCAACAAGCAACAAGCGACACAACAGTCTTGCGAAAGGTTCAACCAAACCACCACCACCACCACCCCCTCCCAAAAGTTCCTTCGCGAGGGCATGGGCCAGTTACTCACTTATGCATGACGACAACAGCGCAAGTTGCGGCGTGCGTGCATGTAGGTTACGTAGTAGGTAGGTAAGTAAGTATAAGTATAGGTATGCATGTAGGTGAACGAAGCATGAATATGTATTATGCACGACCGCCGGCGCTTCAAACGACTAAAACACCACCAAAAGAAGCCACAGACGCCTTGCTTGCGCCAGGTCTGCTGCATATCCCGCTTGGCTGGTACCATAGAACCAGATTCGGGCTGACGATTGGTCCCACCAAATGCTGGTGGCCGCGAATGTGGTTAGACTGAAGCAGGACTTTGCGGCAACCGATGGGCCTCTACTGCGTGTGGCATTCCCATTTGTCTGCCATTTGCCCATCCTTCGCAGCTCAGCTACCGAAGTCTCCAGGGTCGCCCGTGCTCGGGTGCACATGACAAGCCTCTTCGCGGCCCGGTTGGTAAGGTGGCATGGATGGCTGACGATGATCCATCGAAGGAGGAGGAGGAGTAGGAGTACTTAGGTATCTAGGAGAGAGAAGAAAAAAAAAAAGGCCATGATGGTTTCTTCGACGCCTGCTTACACATGCTTCCCCCCTCGGTAAATCATTACGTGTGTCATCTGTTACCAAAATAGATCCCTACTTACATACAGACTTACATATATCACGGTATGTATGTATGTACTATTAGCAGCAGAAATACCTCACCTACCTATGTATGTCTCTCAGTTACCGCCGCATATCGCACATGTAATACTTACATACTTACACGCATACTTACTCGACTTACATACGGAATGCCTATGCGCATGAAGGAGTAGGCAGGTAGATTAGGTAGTAGCGTAGGCATAAGTAAGAAGTCCTTCGTTCTGGTATATATCAAGCCACATATATATAGAATATTGGTATGCATAGGTAGGTAATGAACGATAACTATACCTTGGCGGTCGAGAAGTATCATACGACAATGCTGTACATACATGCGCACGCTACCACTCCATTTCTGACGCTTTTCTCTTTTCTCGCCCATCTTGGAATTCGTCCTGCACGTATCTAGACAACACGTCCAACAGTGCCGGCCCATCACACCCCTTTCCATCTTAGTCAGTATGTGTGGCAAAGCAACGAACGAGCTAGAGCCAGAGCTAGAGCTCAGAGCCAAGACCAGAGCTAAACCCCGTCTGCCAATGTTGATTGAGGCGGTTTATCCAGGGTAAATCTGCTCTGTGTTCCAGTCCCACGAGCTGAGCAGCAGCAGCGCGGCGTCAGCAATGCGATGGGATGAGATGGGATGGGAGGGGATAGATAGCCTATGCCTTCGCACCAAAGAGAGCATCGCAGCACCGCGCATCGCATCGCATCGCATAGCATACATTACATGGCAACTTTGCATCATCACACACCTCCTTGAGCCCCTCTTCATCCCACCATCATTTGGTCGCTTATCCCTACCCATAACACCGGGAAAGTGACTGCGCGCTCTGTGTGACCCAGATGCAGCATGACCTTGCATATCCGTGACGCTATCTCGAAATCCCTTTCCCAGCGTCTCAGCCCGCACTGCACGCATGCGCGCTATTATTATTATGGTGACGCCGACCCGGGTGATGCGATGCGATGCGATGCGATGTTCTATGCTTGTGTAGGCAGGTCGGTAAGTAGGTCAGTAAGTAAGTAAGTAAGTAGGCAGTTAACTGTACATACAACAACATCATATCGTCGCAAGAATATTCCCATCATCACATTGTATCGCATTCCCCATTCCATTCCATCGCATCGCATCGCTCGTCACCCATCTCTACCTACTTACTACCCCATGCAAAGGGCTAGTTAGGTACCGTCTATACGTCCCGTACATCACAGCCGTCCCTCCATACATACATACGTCCGTCCCTCCTACCACCCATCCAACCCAACCCGTTCTCCTCGTCGCTGTCCTGCTCTGTCCGGTCCGGTCCCTCGTGACTTAACCCGTCACAAACAGCCCGGGATGCATGCCAAGGGCAATCAATCAGCATTCAGGATCCATGTCTGACATGTGTGGTGTAATGGTGCCTCCTTTTGAGCTGATCATTTGTGGCCCCTGAGACACCCACAAACCCGTTGCCATGCGGGACATTCCACAAACAACACTATCGCCGAACCGCCGGCCACTAAAAAAAGACTGGCAAACGACTACAGCTTTTTTTCTCTCTCCTCATGCCAATGCCAGCCAGCCAGCCAGCCAGCACAACGTCGTCCGTCGTCTCATCGTAGCGCAAGTCCACCCGGCCCCCAAAGTCGACGAATCCAACCAGCATGCCGAGTCGGGCACGCATAGTCACACTCACTCTCACCCTCTCTCTCTCACACACACTAATACTACTAGCTCGCCATCGACAGCAAAGACTCCTAACCCACCCGCGCTGATGCTGCTGCCGCTGGTGCTGATGCATGATGCCGCTGACGCCGAGCCGATTGCTGCTGCTGCTGCTGGCTCGCCTCGCCTTTTCTGGCTCTACCGCGTGGCCCCCATTCTCGTTGCCGGCTGTTGCCGTCCTAGATCTCGGTTTCACGCATGGACGTATGCATCCGTTGGCCTCATTAGGCTCTTCCCGTGCCCGTACCGTTCCTTTCCCACCGCAGATCCTATCCACCGCATGTAATTCTGTGGTCCACTAAGCATCGTTCCATCTAACATTCCCGCATACCACCACCCAAGCATACCATTAGCGAAAAGAGGAAAACGAGATAAAAAGAGAACATAAAATTAGCGCATCGTATAGTTATTCGAGGTAAACGACCTTCCATTAAGTGAACAGGTAAGCGAATATATGAAATTTGACCGCCTGGGTCTCTGCAGACGTGAAATGCATCCGCCTGAAGCAGCATTCTAACCCTAGGTATTTATTTTCGTCGTCCGGCGTTAAGCGAGGTCGCCATCGACCAGGAAGTGTAGCGTAACGACTGTCCCCTCTCCACTTAACCAGTTCGAGATACAGTAAGGCACGATATAGACGTAGAGTGCAGCCATTTTTAACATTGTAGAATACAAATCACGAATTCGTTTCTTCTCCTCACTGAATGCAACCGCGCTTGGCTCCAAAGTTGCGGAGTGGATACGGATTCCCGATTGATACGACAGGAACCAGGCACCATCTAGCCTGGACCAGAAGAGAATGGCATGACTAACATGCACTGCAACCCAAGGCTCAGTTCGAGTCTCTACTGACGTACAGGTACCTACCACAGCTGGTACTTGGCAGCCTTCCCGTTCCGCCGGGGGCAGAGGTTCTATTCGCCGGAACGACCGCAACTCGCATTATCACGAGATAGACGAGCAAAGGGTAGTACTAGTGGTATAATATCGTCAGCAAGCCATTTCTATATTTATATCTGCACCACCAAAATATACGTTTAATACACATCGCCGATTTATAGCGCAAAGGCTCATTAAAATATATCCGTCATGTACTGTTCTTGTATTGTTTTCATAGGGCCGACTCCTGTACCTGTTGGTGATATATAAGTCGGAAGTGGGGACACAACATGGCTCTGGACAGAACACAAATTGCAAACCGGGTTCCGATCTACGCTCTGGGTCTGTCGTACCTAATAAGCTCATATCAAACAAAGTAACACGAGACACGGGTGTATGAAATCATCGTTGTTGAAGATTAAGTAATAGACGCGTAGTACGTAGTAGTGTCTTGCATAGACGTAGATAGCTGCCACGATAGCGTGGCACCTATGTAGATTAAAAGGCGGTAGGCATAGTAGGATGAGTGCTATTGAACAAATGCGTCGCCTACTTTGCGGGTAACTAACTGTCCGCAAATTCATTGTTGGGTCGGTGTTTGCGGAGCCAGCGATTCCTGCCATGCAGCACAGCCGGGGGCTAACAGAGATTCGGCACCAGGGAGAAACCTGTATTTCTCACGCGGTGACGATTCGTTGTAGGTTTTTTTCCCATGTTACACTACAGAAATTTTCTTTTATCTGGCAAACATCGCGATCAGCTCAGACCACTGCTAACGCTTCTTGTGTGCTCAAATGACCCGGAAAACGAGTGTACAATGACGGCATCGTGGCCCTATTTCATCAACTCAAAAGGAAACATACAAATAGGGTTTGATCACCAGACTCCTTGCCACACAGTAGCGCTATCTCCTCGGTACTCGAAAAGAGACCTGTACGAAGCGCGAGATATAGCCTCTCCACCACCCGCTTCGCACTACTGCAAGAGACGCGATTGTTAGCTCTAAACCCTTCAAACAGAAGGCGAAAGTACCAATCCATCTCTCTGCCTTCCTTGTAAAGACTCTGGAGAGGGGTCCCTGGATCCGTGCTACTAAGTATCGTATACGCAAAGTAGAGTGGCACAGGAACTGAGTCATTGACAACGCTAGGCTCGGGTCGCCAGCGTTTGTACAGGGAGCACGCCATCCACTATTATTACGATACACTACGCATACACTCACACAAGCTGTTCGATGTACCGATTTTAGGGCGAGAAAATCTACCAACGGGTGTGTGACATCACCTTAAACTTCTTGATAAAAAATTCCAGAGGTGCCACAACAGATCGACATATGTTAGTACTCGTTATGTAGAGAGTACCTACCGAAAGTTGGCTCGATAAGAGGGAATTTCTATCTATTAAAAGGCACTATTCTCGCGTTGGTCATCGGGTTCAAAATAAATAGCCACGATTCCTCCGAACAGACGGTCCCGAGACCAAATAACGGGCTGTATTACACGGCCCGGGCTTATGGCCAAGTCCGAGCATCCAAGCGTCGAATTATTTGTTACTAAATTAAGATATTAGCTGCATTAACGAAGCGTGCAGGGAGCTTTCCAGTTTAACTGTTCTGGAGTTGGTTTACAACAAGGCAACGACATGTTCTCAGGGATCAGACAGGGGGCATCATGATCGCCAATTTGCTGGCCTCGCGGCTATCTTTACGCGTGTGGAGTAGTAAACATGGAGAGCGGGTAAGTGGCTGACTTGTTCTACCTACAATTCTCATCATTCTGAAGATGAGTTTTCACTAGTTTTCAGATGGTGTTTATCACTAAACTACACTTCAATATGTGATCATAAAGAACGGGTACTTACGAAATCTGAAGTCGAATAGTTCGTTGTTCAATTACATTGCAGACCAGGCTGAACAGAAACTCAAGCCTTCATCGTAATTAAAAACGCATCATGAGACCCCGTGCCCGCATTGCCTTCCTAACAGTCAACACTAGTCGTCTTCCAGCCAGAGTTCCAACCCAACACACATCTAAAGACCAAGTTTCTTGCTCATAATTGTGATATACGACAATCACCGGCATAGCGGAGAGTTGTCTTGGCCAACAGACAGAAGACCAACGGCTAGTGTGGGCTGAGGCAAATGCAGACTACGCTGGCAAAATAGCAGCCTATCAAACTATTAATGTTGGCTGAGATAATAGCTCATATCTCGCAACTACGAAGAAACAAGGCAGGCGAGTACCCCGATCTTTCTCTATTGGACTCTTTTAATTCTTGTCATTTCTTGGTTTTCATTGTTTACTTTGAGTATTATAGCTTATGACGATTCAACTAACTTGGCATCACCAGGTTACACCAATACCGTGCTCTCCGGGATATGCCGTTGTAACATGGCCTTGGGGTTGGCTATTCCTCTCTTGTCAACCCAAGCTGCTGTGGCGTTAAGGTTTGGGTCCGGTTGCAATGGTCGCCTAAGGACCCCATTGTCATACAGATCTAGCGCGCGCCGTAGTCTGCGCAACCTAGGTTGGCTTGCGGCAATGACACTTCGCCATCGTTGCGCCGGGCTAACGACGGAAACGGAATTGCGCCGTGAATCTCCCCGGCCGCAGCTCCTTACTTCGCACAATTATAACGACGTATCGCAGCTAGTCGACTTGTCGAAAGCAGCTGAGTGCAGATTTAGCTGGGTCACGTCAGGCAAATCAAAGTCCCCCGAGTCCCCCGTCTCGACGCATCTCTAAAGTAGTGCGGCCACGCCTAGCCTTGGGGTCCATCCAGTATTTTTAGTCCCCTGTTCCCCCGAAGCTAAGTGGTGGACACCGAGACACTGGATACAGCTGTGATCATGTCGGTACCGTAGACATGATACCGATTCCTATATAGGTAGCTTAGGCATGTATACCAATGCATACATAGCAATGGGGCGTGAATATATCCACAATTGCGTCAGAAGTTGGACCTCCTGTACTGACATGCATCGACGCACTGGCCTTGCAGGACGCCAATCCCATGACTTATTGCTACCTACACTACTGGTAGTTGGGGGCTGATCTTTCAGTATGGCTGACAAGTGTCTTCCTTACCTCCGTGGTGGAAGATTTATCGGGGTCTTGTGATGTTACAAAATTTACTCGGTACTTAAGCCATATAAAAATACCTAGGTTACATAACAAATATTTTGATGAAGTGTTGGTAACGAAATAATGAAAAATTAGCAACTCTGCCTAGTTTAAATGATAAAAATCTGCAAGCATTCTTTTGGAAGGGAATGTACTCAAGTTAATACTATTTAATAGCACTCATAGCCGTATGTTAACATGTGGAAAGTACTGTTACGTTCATAAAATGGCCACGACAAGAAGCTGTTACGTAGTGCCTCTACTAGTTTTGATAGTACTGGGCAGCGGGTAGCCAATCAGACCTTTACACACCATTATTGCTGCTCACATCAGTCTTGCTCAGCAGTAATACAACCTTGTATGCACGTACTAGATTTTGCCTTTGCCGTGGACGATGAACTGTCATTCTACGCGTAGAGTGTGATTGGAGCGCCAAGAAGAGGATTTCGGGGGAGCTTTCTCTTATGTTCACCTTGGACACACCGACTATTGCCTTGTGGGGTGGTCTACGAGCTCCCAAGGCCTCAAGCGACCGATTGACTGCGACGTGCTAAGCCACCAATAGGCCGAGCCCGCCCAATAACAGCCAGAATCGTACCAATGAACCTGGCCTCCATGTACAAAATACCACCCGGCCAGAGGTCACATGACAGCATATGCATGCAGCGAGCCGACCCTTTTATCCTTCTTGACACTAGTGTCCGAGCCTGGGACGGATACAGGGCACGTTATGCCTCTTCGGAGCACCGAATCTCTTGGGCAGACCTAGGTGAGTCCGTGAGGGCCCTCTCGAGATACCCCCTATCATCTTAGGCCCTCGCATATAGTAGGTGCAGTTGATTATATGGCTTCTGAAACCTGCAATTGCTGGGTTCCCTGGTAGCGTAGGCTTCTGTTTCTTCGCTTCTTCCATTCGTATTATTATTGCTACATGATTATGAATTACGAATTTACCCTAGCCTTCTGTTACAGTGCAAACGGACAATGAACCCAAGCACAGACATCGTACCTTTTTTGGACGAGGCCGAGTTAGAGGGCTCATTTAACGGTGCTGATGAGCTGGCTATCAGATCTCTTCGGCGAAATCCCCTACAAAGGAAGCTGTCTGCGCGAACTATTCATAATATGGTGGTTTCTAATATCGCAGCTGAGCTCGCTCGTTCGCCCCTTGCCTATACGCTTAGCTACAATAGCTTCAAATCCACAGTGCTTGCCATGGGCCGACCGTCCGGCAAATTTCACGAGCGATCTAGCGGCAGGCAAAGAAACTAAGTAGCATCACCTCATTAGACACGGGAGATGTAAGCGCATGGATTGGCTGGGTACCGAGTTCCCGGTTAATTGCTAGGCCGTACCCCCTTCACCATTGCCCCCCCGTAAGCAAGGTTACGGAAGCATCGGGTTACCCGCATCTTGTTATTAGTTGCAAAAGGACCATTTGATAGCATTAATCAACGTCTACAACGGCCCTTATAGCATATCTTAGAGACTCTAGAAAAAAGATGGTCTAGAGAAGTTACTTCCTTTCCGGCTTGTGGATTGGTGACTTGACGCTCTAAGGCCATGCGTCGAGGGATTATATTGTTTACCACGAATGCCTGCTATCACAGAAACACGGCACGGGTTAGATCGTTGGCTATCAGCGCTAGGATGTGTTAACGACATCGCTATGACGGTGCAGGGATTCATGTATTACAAACAACCCTGACCCGTAGAAGCATATCGGTACCAGCGGGCGAATAGTTGGCCTAGTCACCGCTATCACTGCCTGCCACGTCGACAAGATTGCAGTATACTGTGTTATGCGTCCAACGGCTTGGTGGAGGTTGAAATACACTCACAAGACGTACCTATCTACATACATAGGCGACTACGGCACTAGACTCAGATCTGGCATGGCACCAATATTTGCAGCGATGTTTACACTAGGAGGGTGCAGCAGCAAGAGACCCATCCCGTCCCGGCCACGACGCTTTTGAGATTAGGATCATCTTTTTGGTGACACCCGGCCCGACATCCACCCTCACGCAGGTACAGTGACGAGAGCGTTCTCGGGCAAGAGTCCCGAGCCCTGGACGAGCGGGGTGAGGAGGTGTGGAAACGAAACTACCTACATGAGGTTAAGTACGGCCATTACGGATAGCGAGGGCGTTACCGGAGTCGACCCAAAAACCCCGTAGACAGATTCCCAGCGATCAGCCCACACTTGCAGCATGGTACTTGGTAAATAGCGCCGGCCGGCCCGTTGAGCGCAATCTATTCCCCTCAACTAGGCCAGCCGTGGAGTCCCATTTATTTCTCCATGCTAACCTAGGCACTGGCAACGGGGGAGCCAGTTACTTACCCACAGCATCTTGCGTATTACTATTACTGACAATGGGAGAGGGATAACTACATATTAATATGTGCATACGTATGTATATAGAACATGATGACTGGATTGTCACAGAAGAGGCAAGATCAGTTGTGTTATCATCGTCTGAACGTGTGAGTCTAGAACCGCAAGACCTAGATATAATTTAATTATCAAAACGGTTACGCAAGGGAGGGAGAGGGGCGGCTTTAATAAGAGCTATCGTTCTATCGATCGTCTATCTACGGTGCTACCTATTATCGACGGCTTGGCTCTTGTCGCACGTCGAATGTTGCGTTGTAGACAGTGACAGTCTCGATGCTGAGACTTCCCGAGGCCACTTTTTGCCCCGGGCAGTGGTGTCTTTCGAGCTGAATCAGTTGTCCTACCCCTCCTCGCCGACACTCTCTCTTTCGCTTGAGCTGGCTATCATATGACCCCTGGATGGAGTAGCTCGAGTAGCTCTGCAGTAGAACAAACTCTAAGATGCGGGCCAAGTCAAATCTACATACATGCCTACATGCCTCACCAGCATGTGCACCTTGACAGGGCCTAGCACCCGCATTGGTACCCGATAACCGTGGAATCTGAGCCAGCCCGGTATCACGGACGGTCTTGCTGTAGTACGACGAGTTCCCGCGGATGGCGGTGTTCCGTGGACATGTACCCAACACGATCTGTAGGTAACTAGCTGTTCGTCGTTCGTTGTTCGTTCCTCCACACCCGCCGCGCCAGCCTGTTTCCGTTTCCTCCACCCTGCAGCTGTCGTCTTACCATCCTAAGACTCTAGCGCCCAATGCCGGGCGCACGCCGCCTAGCGGTCTGGCCCAAGGGACAGACCCCCAAGACCTGCGGTGATATCGGGCCTCATGCATCCCATCGTTGATGCAGAGGCGCTGTTCTGTCTTGTGGCCACGACGAGCTGCTGCGAGGCCAGGACCATGCATGGATCATCCGCAATACCGTTTCGCACAGCAGTTCTCGTCCTAGGTCAGTTTCGCCCCTTGGCGCTACGTTACCGTAACGATGAGGCCGTGCTCGCCCGCCCGCCCTCGTCCGCCTGCAGCCACCCCCCTATTACGTGTAGGTAGTCGTCCCATGTATGTAGGTATCCTGACAGGTCTTGGGGATCGTCAAGGGATGATCGAGGCCGGCCATCTCACCAACCACCAAGTAACCGATTTGCCAACATGGGGGGTCTTACCTACGCTAAAGTACCTATGCTGTGAACCTAACAACCAACTGACGGGAGGGGGACGCTAACCGTACATGTAACGAGTGATCCTTTGCAAACGGACTTGACCTGCCTCGAGGCAGTGTGACCATGTCACATAATACGATCAGACGGAAGAACGCTCCAGTAGTACCTGTTCGCCGACTCAAGCCTCTTTTTTTCTTGGTACTACCTACCTCTGTGTCTGGCTTGGGATAACACGACAGTAAAAAGTCTGTCTGCTTGCTTGCCTGTCAATAGGTGGCTTGCTAATTATCCGATCTTGAGAGCTTGTTTTCATGATACAATGACCGCTAGTTATCCCTTAAGACGTGAATGTAGGTATATTTCTGCCCTACATACCTACCCAGAGCAGAACATTTCCCGGCGAATCATACGCGATCCACAGATCACAAGCACCAGTCCTTGGATTCGCTGCAATGCGACAGTGTGCATGCACCATCATGCGGGCACATGAGTAAGTACAATACATATACACATATACCTACGGACGTCCCAGCAGCTACAAGCAGCAGCCAGATACAGGTACCCAACCCAGTGAACGAGGGCCAAGCGGGGGAACCTTGCAACGGTTCTTGCCTCGTGGATGGGAACCCGCAAAGGCGGTGAGCAGCCCGACCGCTCGGGATGCCTCTGTAGATTCCAGATGCTACGTCGCTAGCCCGCTGTAGGCGAAGATGACATAGCATACACCCGTCCCTACTAAACCAACCAAAAGGACCCAACACAGCGGTAAGAAGCTTGTTCCGCTCTATAGTAGGTGATCACTTACGACGAGTCGTTTTCTCTCTCTCTCCCGATCGCCGACTGACACTGAGACACACATAACGCGCACGTGCGGGAATGTAAGTATGTCACGTACCTACCTGCAGAACCATGAGTCCGAGGGGATCCGAGGAGATCCGAGAACAGGGGGGGAAGACGCTTTGCCGAAGAAACCTGGACAAGCCAGCATATTACCTATCTGACATACATACATGCACCCATACATCATCGTCTATGGGATGGGACCCTGTTTTCCGACACGCTGGAACCCGACTCCAGCTTCACCTTCCTAAAGTTCTAGGCCTCCGTTACAGGTCTTGTTTGGAATGTTACGGCGACGGGATGGTCGCCTACCTGCTTTTTACCACCAAGCCGAAACGTCCACACTAAACCTGTTCGACCGTCGCGACCATACTTATATACTACATGAAAACAAGGTTCCAAACACCGCTCTTCTTCTTAATTCGAAGTTATTATAGCATTGAGAATTATAGGTACCATCGTTCACCGCTATAGCGGCGCTTACAAATAGGTAACGACGGTATAACCGGGTAATATCTGATATAACCCATTAGTTTGAATATTGCTATTGCAGCATACAGCGGTCTGAAGCCAGTAAAACCAGTAAAACGTACAACATCCATGCTAACAGTGTGAGCGAGAATGGACCCCCATCCCCTACCCCCATCGGGTACTATCTACGTAGGGAGCTTACGAGCCGAACCGATAACCCAGTTATACAAGGAGTGCGCTAATTAAACCGACGTCTTATAACTCCTCAGCATAAGCCTTCCATTCGCGAGATATGTCGGTTTATACCTCCTACATCATAAACATTTACACAATTATCCAAAGTATTATATTTATTCATATCCACAGCCGGCAGCTGCCGACAAAGTAGTTTGGATTATTAACTCGTTTCATCTGGAGCATAGCGAACGTATGCATATGGAACGCGGCAAACCTCCAATACCTAATATTTCCGATAGTTGCACATTCCGATGCTTGCAACGAGAATATGCAAGTAAGCAGAAGAGTACGTCGAAACGATGATACCAGCCTAGGAAAAGTGTCCGGAAAGTGAGCGAGAAGTTAGCGATGAGGATCACGCCGTCGGAGCGAGGGAAAAAAGGGTTGAAGAGAGAAGGATATTTAAAGGGAAAGAGTATCTCTGCTGTCTTGAAAACTGTTGATCCTGTGTACCTACTCAGTCATAAAAAATTGAAAACTACGCTTTTACAACGAGTAGGTATTACTGGATTTTACCCCGACGATCAACAAACATCACTTTGTCAACAAACTCACGAAACTTCCGTTGTGAAAGAGAAATCCACCGAACAGTATCAAAAGTATGGCTAAAGACGCGGCAGATATCAACAGGTCAATCTTCAAGTGAGTGTCTGTTTGTCTAATTACGTTTGTTGCTGCACCAGCATCAGCCTTCCCCGCCTTGGTCTCGTCTGCCTGAACCCCTTTTGTCAACTCCTTTACAACCCCTATAATCGTCGTATGGGAACCAAAATACGATGCGGAACGGCCTCGAATTATCAGATATACTTCACGGGACAGCTGCGCCGGGCCGTGTTTAACGGTTGTGCTGGTTTCGACGGCATATGAAGAGCTTGCTTCATGAGACGAGCCATGGCAAGGACCGTATCTCAAAACCATCATGTTTCTAGAGCTAGGCTAGCCGAGCCCATGAATAGGATGTCATAGGCATAAAGAGACACCGATACAGCCAGACACACCAATGCCAGTATACGGCTCGTCTGCCTAAGTCACCCGCGGCTGCTCAAGGTTCAGAGGATAGCAAGAGATTGGCCTGGCCCACGTGGAATTATTGCCAGCCCTTCCCCGACAAGAGGAATAAACTGATTCATTCCTTTGATCTGCCGTTTGTCTTGCGATTTTAGCTCCCAGAGCTCTTTCGTCCTTCCGTACCATCCCGATTTTATAACACTCCGAGGACCCTGTCTCCTATATACCCTACCATGTCCCCCAACGGCGAGAGCAAGGAAGGATATTCGAGATCTGAAATGAGTAGGGCTAACTTGGGATCATATCGCTTAACAGTGAAGAGGCCGCAAGCTACGATGAGAAGCACAGAAAGCTCAACGAGCGGCTGACGCGCGAGCTCCAGGCACGCCTGGATTTCATCGGAGTCGACTGGGCCTCCGATGATGAAGACAGCGACGGGGAAGGCGAAGGAGGAGATAATAAGAAACCCAGGCGAGAAGTTAGGCTGCTGGATTATGCTTGTGGCACGGGCATGATGTCGCGGGTAAGCCCCCTGGTTTCTGTCTTTTGCGGTGTTCTGTTGTGAGTGGGGATGCGGAGAGTTATTTATACACCACTATCGATCGAAAAGTTTTGGTTTTAGTTTCTGTATCCGTTGCTGTGATTCTTGTTCCGGCCCCGGCCGTCAAAACTCCTGTCATAAGCAATGGGGAAGGACAAGACTCTGAGAGGAAGCAAGGCTAAATACTACTTCATATCACTTACGTTGAAATGGGAGAGTTGGTGGGATTTCTAGATGCTAACTCGTACTATAGGCCCTTGCGCCCTATACGACACAATGTGTTGGCATAGACTTATCCGAGACTATGGTTGCCATATACAACAAAAGAGCAGAGAATCAGGTACGTCTGCCGCTCATTCGCCCCCCTTTCATGAGCCGACGGGGATAGTCGACGAATCTTTCTTCCTCTCGGAAAGGCTACAAGCCCATATCTTCCTCTACATAAATCGCAAAACTGCAATGCGAGACATCAGCCTCAACAGGACAAAACCTTGCCTGCGTGTCGAACGTGCTAACCTATTTCCTAGGGCCTCTCGGCAGATGAAATGCACGCCGTGCTCGGCGATCTCGCTACCGAGACCGTCAATGGCGCCCTCTCAGCGCCGGAGCTCTTCAATTTCGACATCGCGGTCGTAGGCGGCGGCTTCCACCACTTCGGGGACCCGGAGCTTGCGGCAAAGAGACGTGAGTGCATTCTTCTCTCACCTTCCTCCCCTTCCTGCCCTTCCCCTCCCTTGATTCAATTCGTTCGTCCCAACCTAGTATTTAAAATTCCTCTCATGCTGCTTAATCTCTCTTGCCAACTCGGCCCCCGGGCCCCTGAAATGTAGTTGGCGTGAGCATCATGCATCTATCCATTCAACTCCCTCGTCTTCTCAAAGCTGCTAGGTTAGCTATCAAACCCACCTAAGAATGAATGCCATGTTTCGAAAACACCGCTACTCTCTTCACCCCGCTGCATTCCACTCCCACACGCCCAAACGCAAAAGACGTCTTCTAAATAAATCAACACGAGCACAGTGGTTGAGCGCCTGAAGCCCGGCGGCGTCCTACTCATCTGGGATTTCCTCCCCCACGGCCCACCGCACAGACACGGGCATGGCCACGGACACGGGCACGGACACAGCGCCGCAGCAGAGAACGATCCCGGCAAGCAAAGCGGCGGCCACAACGTCTTCCACTCGGTCATGCACCACGGCTTCAGCGAGGCGCGGATGCGGGAGATCTTCACGGGCGCGGGCGCGGGCGCGGACTTCCAGCTCGAGGTCATCGGGGGCGGGTTCGTGCTCGGCCATGCGCATCAGCAGCAGCAGGAGCACGAAGAGAAAGGCCAAGGGGCTCCGGCGAGCGGGGAGTGGGAGGGAGAAGGGGGAGGAGATGGGGACGCGAAGAAGGATAGTGAGGCTTTCAGACGGCAGGTGTTCTTTGCCCGTGGGACGAAGGGTGGCGTCCATGCGTAAATCGCATATGTTTCTCACGGGACTGGGTGTGGTACTTTCTTTTGCTGAAACTACCTAAGTTGGTAGGCAAGCGGAAAGGAGTTGCTTTGCTTCGAGCGCTGAGAAAGGCAGATATGACCGGGAAGTGAGCTTGTGATGAACCGGTCATTTCTAGTAGTCTCGCATTCATATAGTGGCTATCAAATTATAACGTCTAGCACTTTATGGATGCAATAGGAACGCTTCCATAGAAAATGCACCGTTTATCGACAGGAGTCTCTCCTGTATTTAATATTGGTCTAAATTTATGAGAAGATGCTACTGCATATCCAATACACCCGTAGATATATATGCGTACGCCTCATCCAATAATGAAAGCGCTACCCAGCAAGATCGCAGGCTCGTTAATGTTATGGTGCTCATAACTAGATGACCGAGCTTAAGTTAGCATGGGATCATATAACAGCAATTATTTCCGCCCATTGCTCTGCTACATGCTTGTCGCTTTTGCGTGTCTAAAGAGTAAAGTCGACGCTGCGCCGACTCGGCAACTGCAGACATGCAATTCTAAGGGAAGAGAAAGCAGCCGCCGGGACTAGAGGGGAGAAGACACAAAAAGAGACAAACAGAGGAAGACAAACGGCAAGTAAAAGGGAAAAAAAGATCAATAAAAACACAGCGGAGATATAACCGAGATCGAAACCCGAGCTCACCTCAACGTCCCGATACCACCGGCCTCTAGCAAGAACGTAGGGCCTTCTGGCAACGTCTTGCCGACCCAGCGCATGGCAAAGGCACGCAGGATGTGCCCGTGGGCCACGATCAAGATGTCGCCGCATGGCGCGTCGCCCTTGGGTTTCCCGATGACGGGGCTGTGGTATTTCGTGCGGATCTCGGCGATCAACTCATCGACGCGCTTCGTCACCTCCTCGGGGCTCCTAAGGGCGGTGCGCGTTAGTTAGGATAAACCCGGCTGGGTCACATTGGATGGGGGATTAGGGTGAGGGCCGGGTTAGAAAAGAAAGAAAATAGTCAGGATGTTCCTAGATTAGCTAGGAATCCGGTGCTATGGCACATATCTACCATTTCTTGACCCTCTTTCAAAATCATATATGAGAGAGAGGGAATCGGTAGGCGCCCCTCGGCCTTAGACTTGGAAACCCGCGAAATAGGTATCAAGAAAAAGGAAAATGGGGGCAAACTCACTCCCCGCCAACGCAACCATCCCGCCAGATGTCCCAGTCGCGGTTGAGGCCCTGCTTCTCGCGCAGATCGCGGATCTCCGGGCTCGTGATGCCCTCGTAGTCGCCGTAGTCCCACTCACGGATGGCCTGGGTCACTTCAACGCGCGCGCTGCAATCGTCGCACGTGGGCTTGTCGGTGGGCTTATCGCCATGCTCGTGCCAGGGCAGCGGGTCTTTGATGCCCAGGTTCAGCAGCTCGAAGGTGCGCTGAGCACGCTTGCGAGGCGATACGTAGCTGTGGGATTCAGGGCGCTTGTTAGTCAATGACCGTGGTTCTAAGCTCTATCTATCCAAGCCTGGACCGTCCCAGTTTCAGGAGACCGGGTGAGCTCCATAGGGCCTGTGATTGAGATAGATTATGAAGTAACAATATTTAGATAGTTAAAATGCACTCTTGTGACGTCTTGGGGGTTGGGGTAAGTCGAAGCGAAGCGGGAGTATAACTACTGTACATAACTGATTAAACCCTGGCATCGATCCAATGCAGAACCGACAGGTTGGTTGCGGTTGGCCCAGGGGCGATCCTCCTGAGACGTTTCATAGCTCTCAGGGTGTGTCCTTGTCCTTGTCACGAACCGATGGGGTCGGATGAAACCATCGGCCGGGGGAGCAGTGTGTATACAGCATACAGCATACAGCATACAGCATACGCATAGGTAAGTGTGTAAGAGAGACTCACATATGAGAAAGCTGCCTCGGCACAATCAAGCGATCGTTGCCAACAAGAGCCTTGCCAGTCGCCTTGACGCGCTTCTCGCCATTCGCCGTGAGAGGGATGTCGGTGCGCCCGGTGTGTCGGCCGTTCAGCGACCACTCCGTCTCGCCGTGGCGGACGATGAATACTCGGGGTGTTGCCATGGCTCGCAAACTGATATATGTATTTGTTTGTTGTGCACTTTGGCCGCTATGCGCTCGGTGGCCGTCTGTTTGGCCTGCCTAGTTAGTTATAGGTACTAACCACCCAATGTCGCTTCTTCTTGATCGTAGGTATCGCTTAGCGCTGCGGTGACTAGGACGCAGATGCTTGGCACTTGAAACACGACCTGAGGGGGGCTTTCGCGATGGTGATACCTTAAGTGCTACTTTACTCCTGGTATCTCCACCCACGAGAGTGATAGGCTAGGTATTTGGGCGCCAAAGAAGTGGGTGATGCAAAAAGAAAAAGGACAAGTGGATGGATGGTATTAACTAATTAAAAGGTAGGAAATGCGTGGCAGATACTGGCCTCTTGAACATATGTGTCTGATTTGTTCTTCTCGGCTTCTGTATCTTTCTTATTAATGGCTGCTGGCAGACAGACACGGACGAGGCGAGCATCTTTCTTGCTTACAGTATTCTAGACACCGATTGTGTAAGTCGAACTGGTATGATATAATCTAATCCGATCCAACCCAGTCCAGTCCAGTCCCGTTCAGAATAAAATAGACTTATAGGACAGAATAAAACAATCTGACTATTTGACTGCAGGCTCGGAATTACGTCAAAAAAACGCCTACGACACATATTATATCCCACATTCCCGGGAGCCTCGAAAATACATACAATTACCTACTTACCTACCCCTTATTCAGCGTTCTCCTCATTTCTAAGTACCTGCTGCAGCCACTGGAAACCGCTTGCTACTTACAGTACAATGTCCCTGGCGGACGCTGCATGGCGATTACTAAGGACGCTGTCGCTGTCCCCATCCACCACTGTCATGGTGGACTTACAGCGGGACGACGGGCGAGGAGGACCCGCTGTGGGTGGGCTGTGGTGGTGCGCTGACAGCGGTGCCGGCACCGACACCGACACCGACAGCAGCTCCACCTCCACCTTCACCTCTTCCTTGGAGCTCGAGCTTTGGCCATCTCCAAGTTCGATTTCTCGGCGCCCATCTTCGTCGTCGTCTTCTTCATCGTCTTTGTTCTCGTCCACGTCTACGCCTTCCGCCGATCACCCCGACGGTCAACACGGCGGAAGGGATTGGGAGAGCGGTGCTCGGCTCCGCATCGGTGCATCTGCCGACACCCCCAAGACAATCCCGTGGCGCCCAGCGCCACACATCCGCCGCGCCGACTCGTTCGACAGCGTAGCGAGCAGCGTCAGCTCCAGCGCGTCCAGCCTCGGTGGGAGTAGTGTCGACGGGGACGCCGTGGTAATCCCGAACACAAGATCCGCCCGCACCTCCATTGGGGTCTGGGGCGCGGAATCTGCAAGCGGCCGACGGCAACCCGCAGGCAGCGGTACGAAAAGGCGTGCGAAGAAGCGGAGCAGCAGCAGCAGCGGGCCGAGCGACGTTTTATGGAGGGGATACTGGGACTGACTGGTTGATTGATTAACATATTCCGATTGGCCCTCGTTTCCGGACGGGCGCCCGACGTACACCACGATTCATTCTAGGATACGAGGATAAGAGACTGTTGGACTAGCAAGAGGAGGACGAGGAAGAGGACGAATACGAGCGGAACAAAGATGTCTTCGCACAGGTCTCCGCCGACAACTACATACCGCCCGCCTCGCCAAGTGCAGCGCGGCGCAGCGCCGTCGGCGGCAGGAGGAGGAGGGAAAAGCGCCCGCGGCGCGTGGACCACGCCCAAGCGCCTCGTCTGGACCGGCGCATTCGCCGCCGTGACCATCGTGGGCAGCATCTACGGCGCGGGCCTAAAGACGCAGCAGGAGTATCGTGCTGTAAGTCATTCCCGGCTTTTCTCTGTCCCATTCATACCCTTCCCCCCCCTCCTCCTCTCCTCCCTCCCTCCCTCCTGCTCAAATAGTCTTCTCCTTAAGGGAATCCCAGCTCACACTTTCGCGCCTCCCCAATAGGAGAAAAGGCAAATCCTCGAAACTCCCATCGAGGAGCGCATCCAGACCCTCGAGGCGCGTCGCGCCCAGCTCATGAGCCAGAAGCGCCCGCTCGAGCAGAAGCTCGACGAGCTGCGTCTGCGCGTACAGAAGCAGGAAGAAGAGAGAGCAGGGCAGAACAAATCCGCAGACACGACAGACAGATAGCCGTTCACGAATCAGATTCGATCGTTGCGCGTCTTTTCGTCCACAACAAGATGGGATAGCGATACATCCCGAACGGCAATATATACATGCGCCTTGCATCACCCGCAGAGCCGTATGGGAACTGGAGATATAGGAAGCTCACCTCGGCTCCCGGTTCGTGCCAGCCTAGAAAAAGGTAAGCTACTATCAAGTGAGGCTCTTCTGTCCTGAAAGGGAGCTTTCGTGTGGCTAGGGGCTTACTCAAGTCGAGCGAAGCCTCCAAACCGCTCCCGGGCTCGACGAAGAGAGCCCAGGTTTGAAGTCTTATATGCTCGACGGCTTACCTTGCATATCGGCGGAGGGATCCTCCGCCGGTTTTCGGGATTTGGCCAATGCTGATATGGTCGAATAAGCTTGAGCCTAGCGTATTCTAATGGCCGGTGCACAAATTGCTGCGACCTACAAACATACGAATGCAGGATCCAGCGCCCTCGACCGAGAGCCGTAGTCACCTTTTTGATGTGTACCGTGGCCGTCTACGCGAAAGTAGGGGGGGCAGACTCAGTGTAAATAACTGTGTATCATCTCATGTAGTAAAATCAAGGCACAATGCATAGTATGGGCCTTCCCTTTTATAATGATGTTAGCTACGATGAGACAAGTGAATGTCGCCGATTCTAATACCAGTGCTTATCACCAGCGCTGGCTCCTAAGATGCCTGTATAACGCCAAGTGCTATGCCGATGTCAAGCCACCCACCGCTTTCTGTTTTCTTTCTGTTTCTTTTTTTCCCCTCTCTCATACCTATTCTAGCAATATCTACTCCATAGTGCCTTCCGCCGTGGGCAGTGGAATGGCCTTATATAGCAGAATGAGGGCGGAATGGGATTCTCCACCTCCAGCCAGAGTTTCGATCTTGTCCGCCGTGACCTCGGATACCTTGTCGTCGTTGAACCACCACCACTTGCCGTCCTCCTCCTTCCGCTTACCTGTCTTAGTATCGACTGGTGCCGTCTTCTTAACATATGCAGTGTAGTGGCCACTGTCAGCGCTAGCTCCCTGGTGCGTTACCACACCACGCAGCTCGTATAGCCCTGACTGGTTCGCACCATCATCCTTGGCTAGGTCCGGATCAATCAGGGCATTCAGCTCTTTCTTCATGGCAAGAACTTGGGCAGCGCGTTCAGCGTCAATCTCGGCGTCGGTCTTGTACGTCTCCCCCATTTCCACGTCACCGTCTGCGGATGCGCTGGCCTCTTTCTTGTCGTCTTTCTTCTTAGGGTTAGAGGCCTCAGGCACGTCGTCGCCGTTGTCCCCGTTTCGCTTGCGTCTCTTACGTGCTCGCTCAACATCCTCCTCTTCCTTGCGAACCTCCCGTACCTTGTCTCGGACGGGAATAAGCAGCTTCTTGAGGTTGTCGTCGCAAAACTCCACCACATCTAGCTCATGAGGGAATGTGACCTTGCGCATGATCTTGGCCTTCTTCTGCGTCTCGCGTTTCCAGAAGAACCGGACGAAATGAACGGTCAGATACTTGGGCAGACGTGAGATCTTGGAGGTCTTGGTATAGGTGGCGTCGCGACCAAGAACCTCGGATCTCTTCTCGAGTTGCTCCTTTAGCCCATTGACGATGCCGTCTCGTAGATGATTCGTGGTGGCATCGATGTGGCAATTGAGCTTCAAAAAAGCGTCCTTGCTCGCGATGGGTTGCTCTCCTCCTTCTAGGGCCGCAGGTTCATCGCATACGAGCTCCGACGTAAATTCCCCGGACATGTACTTCTCGATGAAAGACGGGTCACTGGTGGCATCGGTCGAGTCTTTGACACGCAGCTTCTGGCGAACTTGAGACAAGATCTGCGACCAGGCTTCCTCGGCATCTTGCTGAGCATAGCCAGCGCCCGTGCGAGAGCGTTCGGCGAATTGAGGATATAGATTGCGCAAAGAGGTGAGGAACGCGTGCGGGACATGGGCTTCCTGAGTCTCGGACATTTGCTTGTAAGTGTCTCGTAGCTGCCTGGTAAGATCAAGCTGAGGCAGTGTTCCAGTAGAGCTCTGGCTCGGCGGCTCGTACTTTGACAGAGCATCCTGAAGTTCCGGTATCGCACGCAATGTCTGGAGTGTCGAGTTCAGGTAGCAGGTGTTGCCTAGGTTGGCCAGACCCGCAGGGATGGCGCCTTCTTGTTGCGCGGCTTCCGCCTCGGTCATGTCTTCGACAAACTTGACCTTTTCGGACGGCCGCACGAGATCCTTGCCCTCGCTGCTCGGTGTGCCCAGCATCATTATGGTCTGGCCCGGCTTGAGGGCGAATTTGCTCATGGGAGTCTCATCCTTGAGCACACCCTTGAGCAGGACTTTCTGGCGTTCGGGCTCGACGCCGGTGAGACTGAAGAGTTGGAACTTGAAGATCTCGCCGGTAGATTCGGGGTCGACTTCTACCTCATATTTCGTGCCTTGATGTTTCACGATGACTATGTTTGCTACCTATCAGCGAGCGAAGCCGAAGTTACGAACGGCGAGGGGGATAGGAAGCAAAAGCATGAAGGAGTGAGCGCAGCAAGAGAACCTACCTGGTATTGACGCCATAGTGTAGGTAGATATGTCTATGGAAGCTTCGTGCAAAGCTTGTAGAGCCAAGACAAGCAGAAGTGCCTGGGGAGAGAGATGGCGACGAGATGTCACGAATACGAATACCTAGGTAGGTTGGGTAGGATAGGGATGATATTGTGACACAAGGAACGGAAGATGATGCACCTGGTGGGCGAAGTATAAGTGAGTATAGCTGGTATGGAGAGAGTTGACTGACCCAGGCAAACCCACCATGCGTCACCCCAATTGTCCATCGGTTTCTATCGTGTTTACAGTGTCAATGTGGGGCAGCTACCTACCTAGGTACCTACATACAGTAAGGTAGTGAGGGGCCGCCATATGTAGTCAAGCCATAACTAGGTCAAGCCACAAACTGACGTCACGTGCATTGGCTTCGTTAAGCCCCCTTGGGGCTTTCCACTCCCAGGCAATACTTGGGTACATTCTGTAGGTACATCGTCCTAGTTACCTACTGCCCCACGATGGCGGTGCATCAACCAACGTCGTCGTAGTTACAAGGCGTCGGAGCTGCATCACGGGCCCAATTCACCACCCCCCCTTTCCCCTTCCCTCCGCTCTATTTAGCAACGTCAACAATACGGCTTCCCTGCCCTTTTGATACGGTCCTCAGGACCAACCAATCCCCTTTACTATGGTCAGCCACGGGATCCCAACCTCACGATAGGATGCACAAACTCTCTCTAACTCGGCTCGTAGTCTCAATCCCTCCGCCCGTACCTCCAGTGCGTGAGGAGCTCCGTCACAGCCGCCCTCTGCCTGTCCAATTTCGCCTCGCAAACGTCCGAACGACACAATGTCCCCGAGATCGAGGCCCAGACATCTCCCGAGGTCTTGCTGACGCCCTTGGTCATTGCGCGTAACGAGAACGAGAAGGTCCTTATCGAGCCCAGTGTCAACAGCGTTCGCATCAGTATCAAGATTAAACAGGCCGACGAGATTGAGAGTATTCTAGTTCATAAGTTCACGCGGTTCTTGACTCAGAGAGCCGAGGCCTTCTTTATTCTGCGGAGGAAACCAGTCAAGGTACGGCTAGATCTTGATCAGGCTACACGGCATCACCCGCGTAGAAACGTCCGGGCTGACATTCGCTGCTAGGGCTATGACATTTCCTTCCTAATCACCAACTTCCATACCGAAGAGATGCTGAAACATAAGCTGGTGGACTTCATCATTCAGTTCATGGAGGAGGTGGACAAAGAAATTTCCGAGATGAAGTTATTTGTTAGTTGCCCCTAACTAATAACATAAACCTAAGCCGGATACATACTAATACTCTACAGTTGAACGCAAGAGCACGTTTTGTTGCTGAATCGTTCTTAACACCCGTAAGTCATACGGAGAATCCGTTATCGTACTAAGCTAAACTGTCTCCTAGTTCGATTAAAGAGAAGCGCGCGACGCTTATCGAGGATTATAACGATGCATGATGAGATGAGATTAGGAGGATGCGGCCGTAAAGGCACGCTTGCCAATAATAGCGTTTATAAAGAAAACTGCTGATCCGAAACCGAACAGCCCAATACTATCCAATTACTGTCTATCTCAATCCCCATGGGCACTAACCTCAGATGCAACCAATTTCGTCCGCCAGGCTTCAAGATGAACAATCTGCACCCGGACAGGCTAGTTCAATTCGACTCGGCCCGTAGACCCTTATTTTTGGTTTATCTCTATAGCAACCATTATTATCACAATCCTCCCAGAAGGATAAGGCCACGAGAGGGCTTGATCAAAGCGGGGGCAGTTCCAATTCCGATCATGTCCCTGCTTCGTATCAATATATAACGTCTAAGATACTATTACTTCCGAATAGAGGTGGTCCGCTTGTTCTATGTGTATCTGCCAAACAATATACGTCGTCGTTTTGTGATAACGTAAGTTACTTGAATGGGCTCCAGAAAACTCAGGACCCCATCCGCTCTCTATAGAAAAGCTAGAAAATGAAGCGAAAAATCGGGACAGATGACTGCAGCATTACAGGCAAAATATGTATCCGAGGAAACGTCATCCGATGCATAGCAGCTAAAGGGGCTCAAGCTGTTCTACCGTCACGCGGGTGAATACGGTAATTTCGGCTCAAAGAATAGTCTGTGCGATTACTGAGTCGGTTCGCATTCCGATTGAAATGACGATCAACCTGTATTACGAACTAATTGTGTGGACGTCCATATCAACTCTTTCGCAACGAAATACTATGTGCGTATTACGTAAGGCATTAATATTCATATTATATCCGGAAGCGCGCAGCAATGGCACTTTGGCGGAGTGGTCAACGCGCAGGATTGCTAATCCTGTTCCTTCGGGAGCCCGAGTTCGAATCTCGGAGGTGTCGCAAGCTCTTTTTGGTTTTGTTATCATGCTCCTTTTTCTCCTTTAGCTCTCTCTTCCTTTTTCTTTTGGCTTTGTCTTCTTTCTTCCCTTTTAAAAAGGGATTAATCATATAAATTATGGCAGGCAAACAAACAGGAGAAAAAAAGGGGGCAAATCTCTAGAAAAAATTACGACACCTCCGAGATTCGAACTCGGGCTCCCGAAGGAACAGGATTAGCAATCCTGCGCGTTAACCACTCCGCCAAAGTGCCTTTCCACTTCATTCCTGCTTGATTATACGATCGGAATAAACTGATTAATACACCGGAATAACGTGATTATACGGAAAGTTTATAATACACGTGGGCCACTGGTTATTACTTATCCAATAAGGCCCACTCGTCACCATGCGTGTGGGCACTCTCTAGGACTTAACATGGTGTCTCTACTCGTACAAGGCGGTGATAGATCAGCGACATTAGAGATGCCAATGGTCATGTTATCAATCATACGAGAAGATCCAAGGACGGTACTACATTTCCGAGGGACTAAATGAGCACATTCGGCTCTGGTAAGGTACCTATTGCCCTATACGGAAGAGTACCTAGGTAGTGAGAATCGACACCTTGCCTGAGCCTGAAGGGGAGCCATCCCTACGAAGCCGCTGGGGCCGCAACCACGAAGGAAACAATGGGCTGTCAACTAAAAGGGAAGCCTTATGGCCGCTCAGGTAGTATGTTAATACACACTTCTCAAATGGTAGCGATTTACGGCGTCAAGGAGACCCAGAGTGTTGACCTCAAAGCACGGTAGATGTATCTCAGTCCCTTAAACAGACTATGGGTGTTTCTTTTTCGATAACATTGAGGGGCAAATATACATGTTACATGAAAAGATTCTTGTTCGACGGCTATCATAGCTAATGTTGTATCTCACCTAAACGTCATACAATAGCAAGCATACCTATAGTTAGAAATGGTGATCTATCCTGCTATTTTGAAAGGTTCAAAACAGAATTTTGAATTCGTCACTCCTGTAGTAAATTAGAAATTAAGTAAAAGAATAGAAAACGTAGCTCGAACGAAAGATACCCCCGTCCTAAGTCAACTAATATTATGGAGGGTCTTGTTTGGGGTCAACTATATTATTTTACTTGGCTAACGAATTTTATCTATCTCCTGTTTTCTTTATTTCGCAGATTTAGCACGGGAATTACTATTATCGAGCATATCGGTTTATGCAGTTAATGTCACTATTATTCATTGATAGAGATGGCATATATATCATTAACATAGCACACAGACAGCTTAATGTATCTTTAGGTATGGGGCATTTACGGCTTATACGTACAGACCAATAAATAAAGCCTGGCTTTAACGGGAGTGTTTGCATCGTGATGTATGTTATTACGTCGATATTAATGCCTTGAAGGTTCGTTAATATGGAGGCTAATTTACTAATCTAGTGGTCCCCCGATTAGATGTGTACTGGAAGCGCAGTGAACACCAGGTATGGCGAAATAATTCAGTCAATTATCATTATATGTTTAGAAATTAATTTGTGTACAACACTGAAAGCATCACGCTCTTTATCGTAGGCGGTCACCACACCACCCTAGATATCTCCCAAGTCAACGGCCACCTCCTTCGAGTAACTTATTCGTCGTGTCCTCTTCTGCTTCGTGGAGGTAATCCATTCGAACTCAACCGCGAAATATCCTAGACACTAATGCCCTGGTACTTGGTAATGGTGAGGTCGAGGGTAGAGCCAAGAGAATTAGCCTCACTCTCGATCTCCGTGGTGTAGACCTCGACGGTGTCGATCAGGAAAATGGCAATGGACTAGGACCGAAGTTAGTATCGCCGTTCTGAAAGACGCCTTGTACGTATTACTACTCACATCAACAACGCCCTCAACTGAGCGGAGGACAGCAGCGACAGGGGGGCCGATGAAAGGAACCTGGGTGAGGAGGCCGGCCTTTCCGATCAGGATGTTGAGCAACTCTTGATGGACACGGACAAACTACGGAATATCTGATCAGTATGGTGAATCTATACTAAATGATGGGCGCGCTGTGGGAGGGGCGGGTGAGACTTACGCCGCGGAAGGCATCGAAGACGAGGTCGGCATCCGCCTGGTTGGTGATCTTGGCGGTGCCGTCGAACTGCGAGATGGCGGCGGTAGCGGTGGTGACAATCTCGGTGAAGCCAGAGATGATGGGAGGGAATGGGCCCTGTCCAATGACAATCAGAGGGGCGTTGACGATGGTGATACTCTGGGCTGGGCCCTGAAGCTTCTGTGACTGAGTGGTGACCGTCTTGAGGCTGTCGGCAATCTGGGCGGGAGAGAGAGCGGCCATGGCCGTGGCTGCCATGACGGCGCCGGCAGAGAAGATCTTGGAGAAGAGCATCTTGAAAGAGGATTCAGTTAAGAAGGAGATGTGAGTTGAGCTATAGATGGTTGAATTTTAAGATGGGAGGGATGCTGGAGAAGCTGTGGATGTTGTGTATGATGGTGAAGGGAAAAAGTCTTCCTAGAGGTGAACGCTACCGGGCTTATATATTCATCTGACTGATGGAAATATGCCATTCTGGAGAGCTGTCGAAAGAGTTGTTGCTCGTATACCTCCTGGGGTAGTGAGATCATTGATGCCTCCTCTCTAGTTTGAACTACTTGCCAAGACTTCTTCAGCTCGAGGTTGGCAGTAGGATCCTATCCTGAATCTGACAAGGCAGCTACTAGAAGCGTCTGAATCGAGCCTTCGATACTATGTTTGGTCGAGCTACCGGCACATCATAATGTGCTTTATAGACTATAGTGGGATTTTCTAGGTCCGGGCCGTATCGTAGGCAAGGACTAATGACTTAGTGCGGGCGGGTAGTGCACGGGAGACCACCTCTATTAGTTTGGTCTCTCTGTCCCCTGCTCTCTGTTGCATCATTGATTACATGATTGTTCTAGTGTAATGTAGACAGTCACTCTGTTAGCTGCGTCGACTTGTCTATGCTTGGGCATAGGAGCTTGGCACGTCGTGATCGACTCAGATCATAGCTGGGCATGCATCGTCCTAACTTCAACTACGTATGTTATAGACCGGATATATAGAGCGAAGCAAACTGAACTCGAACGATGGAAAAATATAGCAGTAGGTAATAGCAATGTGATAGTCCTGGCCTTTTGGTACCTGGTTGCAGCATTCTGTACTACGTGGTTGGGTCAAATACATTCCTGTATAATGAACGGCCTTCTGGTTTGCTGGGTTGTAGCTTGGGCATGTTTATCATAGATTGTTCTACTGCCGAATCTAGCAAGACTCAGACACGGGCCGTGGTTCCCTATCCTCCTAGCCCTACAACTAGTGGCCCGGGGCTATCAAGGAAAGTTCCCAAAGACTGAAAAGTTTTAGTTTTATTAGTTTCGTCTAGATTGTCTATACTTTACGCCATGAGGCTAAGTGAGGGTTACATCTCGACGACTAGTCCGTAGAGTTACGGTCGGTATAATTTGCAATATTCAAGCTCAAAGTAGGATAGAGAGGTAGGAATTCGAGTGGACGAATGATAGCTATGTGAATATTGGCTCCTTAGTATGTACCGATAAAATGTTGATAGGTTGGTTGGTGTTGTGCTGAAGAAATGCAAGTATTAGACTGCAGATAACCCAGATAACCCGAGTAAGCAGGTGTCATTCTGGTTGACTTTCAAAAGGGTCTAGTCTCTAGCATGCGAATGCACGCTACTGCCCATTTGGGGATTGAAAATCTAATAGACTGGAAGTGCCGGCGGAACGGCAGCTGTGTTTCGAAATGAGACCTTTTTAGTCTCTGGTTGACTCTACTACTTAGTCCTACCTACATCCCCTGCATTGGGCGATCCGGATCTGCGACCACAGGTAGCCACTAACATATTGGCATCCTTCCGTACCCGCTGATCTACGCTACCGGGGTAGCGCCAGATACTACCTAACCTAACCTCATGCTGCTAGATATGTTGAATCTACTCTTAGGTATACATATGTATGAACGATGGCGAATGCGCAAATTTGATGTCCACGAAAGTTCAGCTGGCAAGCGTAGGTAATACTATCTCTTTCTACCCCTGAAGGACCCTTTAATTCCGCTGTGGCTGGTAATCCCAGTTTCTAGCTTCCCGGAGGGGTTTGTTATCGCGAGCTCCCTTAACTGGATATTGACGAAGCACTCAAAGCTCTAAATTAATCGGCGATGCCAGTCGTGTATACTTGGTGTAGCGTATGTGCGAGCCTACAAGCAAAGCTTATCGAAGGTGTTTGGCGTGCCGTCACACTTCGGTGACCTGACGCATCACAGGCACCAAGCAGAAATACTTAGTTGTATATCAAATGAATCCGTACTAGTGTGCATATCGCTGCTGCACTCATACCTGAGTTATAGTATCTAGGTAGGCTGATATTCCGCCATTCGCTGCTACTACGAAAGCTTTATCCCTTCCTTGTGGAAACCGACCTGAGTAATCACGAGCTGGTTAATCCGTTAGGCTTCCACTGTGGCTTCACTGTCCTCAATGCTGTCTGTGGTATCAGGTAGTCCGACTCGGGCCGTAATGCTAGAATTCGTGTGCTCTAGCCAGCCAACCGACTCTTCTGTTTTCAAGATGTCGTTTGATAGTGATCCCAACAGAATTCTTCCCAACCCTATCGGCAATGGGGTGAATGCCGTGTTAGGTAAGGAAGCCAATAGTATGTTGAGCAGCGTGGGTTTCTTTGCGGCTTAGCTTAGTAGGTCCGTATACTATAGACCTTATTTCCACGCCAACCATGGATACCTATTCTCGCCTTCCTAGCCTCTTTATTAGTCAAGCGGTGCTAGATTGCGAGAGTGTCTCCTATAGAAGCAGGCGTTATGCGAGGTTATCATCGCGCCTCTGCACCGTTTACCATCATGCCTCACGGTGGCAGCGCCACATCAACCTTCCGCTCGATTATGTTGGCTTGTGGAATGCCTAAGCCATACCTACCTACCTACCTAGCATGCTGAATGTTTCTGAGCGACCGAGTTTTTCCCCGGCCAGATAGGTGGCTTGTGTGGCTGCCTCCTGGAGAGGAGGCTCGCTCAACTGCCCAAGTGGTAGAACGTAGGTAACCACGAGCATATATATAATGCACCTCGATTAGGCTTCGGCGTGGGGTGTCCGTCCAGAACTCTCTTTCGATGTGTAACGTAGTACATATGTACGTGGCAGTGCCAGGATACCCCACGTCAAAGAGAGAGAGAAAGAGAGAGAGAGAAAAGAAAGGGAAGAATAAACTAGATATGAAAATGGCGCGCTTCGAAGGCAAGACAGCAGTAGTGACTGGTGCGGGCTCTGGAATGGGGCGCGAGGTGGCCGAGCAGCTCGCGGCTGAGGGGGCAAAAGTGATAGCCGTGGACCTGCAGTTCCCGGACTTCTCGCCCGACGACGACGAAAAGGAGAAGGGCCCTATAATCCGGCGCAAGCAAGACGTGACTGTTGCCGAGGAATGGGACGCACTGGCCCTCGACCTAAGTCGCAGCGGCAGCAGCGGGGTGGACATCCTCGTGAACGCAGCCGGGGTCATGGACTACGCCGTCCTGCACGAGACGGAGCTGAGCAGCTGGCGCCACACCATGGCCGTCGACCTGGACGGCGTGATGCTGGGCATGCGGGCCCTGATCCCGCTCATGCGCCGCCAGGGGAGAGGAGGCTCCATCGTCAACTTCTCGTCCGTGCTGGCGTCCGTGGCGCTGGCGGGCTCGCCGGCCTACCACGCGGCCAAGGCGGCCGTCACGCAGCTGACGCGAAACGCGGCCGTCACCTACGCGTCTGACAACATCCGCGTCAACGCGATCGAACCCGGCATCATCGCGACGCCGATGGTGCTGAGGCAGCCCAACGAGTTCAACCAGGCCGTCGTCTCCCACACGCCTCTGGGGCGGATGGGCACGCCGCGGGAGATTGCCAAGTGTGTTCTGTTCATGGCGAGCGACGATGCGGCGTTCATGACGGGGTCGGCGGTTGTTGTGGATGGTGGCTTTTCGGTGGGCGCACTAGATAGTCGCTAGCCTGAGCGAGCAGCATGCACGAAGCATATGCGTCGACGAGAAGTCTCCGCTGGTACCTGATAAGGCGGTGGGCTTTATGAGTAACACAGACTATGAAGAGGGAATTTACCAACGGTGACTTTCTATCTCCATCATATAAATCTTCGGACTTTCGTCTCGCACTTCGTGTCGTAGATTTGAGGCATGAAACTACCTCTCTCGTGACAACCTCTCCTGAACTGCGTCAACTATGTCTGCTCATGCGAGATCATACTACTACTATGGTAACGGATGAACACAAAAAGGAAAGACTCAAGCCGACTGACATGTAAAATTCAGCAAAAGAATATCCGATGCATCAGCCGTGAATCGAACACGGGGCCCATCGATGGCAACGATGGATTTTACCACTAAACCACTGATGCTGACGTAATGCGTTGACTGATGATGCTCGACGCTCATTTTAATCATTTTGTACGATGTAGCATGATGGGCTCTGCGTTTCTCTTGACCTCAAAGGCATTTGTAGGTTGGATCTGAAGGGAGCTCCGTCTTAGCTCCATTGTAGTCAACTGGCCTTCCCGCCTCGAATTCATGGTATGAGGACCACTCCAGTATTTACCTACACTGACTCAACTGCAAGACCTCTCTAGGGCAATAATTCAACATATACAAGGCAGCCTTCGCTTGATCGCTGACAATCGTTCCCTGCTACTTAGGTAGATAGTGAAAGCCTTGTCTAGGCAGATTCGGTTTCGAGTCGTGACACGCGGTGGGGGATTGAGTATTTGGACAAGTTTCAAGTGCAAAATATTATTCGTTCCCACCTAAATAACTCCCTAACTATGCGTCGGCCAGATGGCCCAAGAACTATGTAACTAAGTAACTAAAGCTCAAGCGCAGCAAACAGATGGGAAACATTCTCCCTTTTCCCGTCCTGCTCCTAGGTGAATCCTAGGTTGGTACTATTGCAAAGCAATTGACCACCCATTCAAATGCAATATGTGTGTCCAGAGATGCCTGATCAATATGCGCCCGGTTGGTGGCCTAACTGCTAGGACCACCTAAGAAAGAGCACCGCTCGTATATCCGTGCCGCATTTCCTGAACGCGGGATGTGGAAAGCCAACCGTAGAGCATAATGCACAAGAAAAAAAGACTTGCCATGCCGTGGTATCTGCAAAGGAAGAAAGAGGAAATATTGTTCTTGCTCTCGCTCGCTCGCTCACTCTTAAAACCGTCATCCCATAAAATAATATCGTGCGTTCGTCTTCAACTACGACGGCGTTTCTCATCCCGCCTAAAATGTCGCAATTCAATCCTATTCATTGAGCTAGCATATTAGATAATAAGGAAACTCTCCTCAATTTTCTTCGTCGTCTTCTTCGATGGGTGCAGGCGTCCGTCGTTCATGCCTCCGTTTCGGTCGCCTATGTCGTGAACTGGAGATGTTACTAGCAGAATCCTCAGGAGCTAGGTCAAAATCGTCACCGCCCCAGTCACTCTCGCTCGTGACCCCGTCCTCATCGCCGGTGGCCCAAGCTGGCCGTTCGTAACCCGTTGAACCTCCAGAGTACTGTGGCAGGACATCGATGCGCGAGGCCCGGCGATGCTGCTGGCTCATGAGGAGACCGTTGTTGCGTTGGCGGAGCGCATTCCGTACGACCTCAGCATGCTCGTGCAATTTTTCGAAGGCATCCTCGAGCGCTTCCATGCCTTGATAGATCTCCCGCTCTACTTCTGCTAAGACAGCCATTTCAACCTCTTCGTCGTGGGATACAGGCTGTCGGTTTTGACCAGTTGTGACTGATGATGAAAGGGACACGAAGGACGCTGGGGTTGTACCGCGCGAATATATACCAGAGTAAGGGGTCGTGCTGCGAGACGCGCCAAAGCCCGACCGTGATCCCGGAGCCAAAGGTGCCGGTCGTGTGGGTGGCGGAGGGAAGAAACTACTCGCAGGGGTGGCGCCTCGCGACAACGGGTTTTCCATTGTAGGTGTTATTCCATCATCGGCGTCAGCTCCAGACCAGAGAAACCCGTCGAATCGACCCGAGATGAGAATCTCCCATTCTTGTGGGCTAATATCGGTCATGGTAGCCAGAAGATCGTGATGGAACGGGTTCTTCACGAGATACACAGCGCTTTCCGCATCCCGTGGTGCCTGAGATAGTCGATATAATCGCTGGAGCTGAAGTCCTGTCCTTACTAAAAAATCGGACCGGGATTTTCGCATTGGAGTTGGTGCCCGTAAAGTAGGCTGCAGTTCCTTCGAGCCAGAAACCAAAGCATTAAAATAAGGCCGTTCTTCTTGATCTAGGCTGGTTAGAATGGCAAAAGCCAATGTCTCATCATCCACTTCAGACGGAGGCGGTGCGGGTGTTTCTGCGCAGCTGTTCATCCACTTGTCGACCGATGACTTGACCTTCTTAGTTTGCCGCAAGTAATGCTCTCGAAATTCCTCGGCGATATCAGGATCCAGCTTGATTGGCGACGCTGGTCGTGGGGGTAAATCTGCCGTGCTTTCGATGGCAGTCGCTACCACACTAGATAAATCAAATGGTGGCCATGAAGGCATCTCTACTCTGCCACCTACTCGTTCAAGCACCTCTCCCCATCCCAATCCTTGATGCTCTTCCGGTGCCTGTTCACACATAACGCAAGTGCATCCTTGTTGTGGTAGGTCTCGAGAGAAGACGTCTTCAAGGCGGTCAAGTAGCCTTCGTGCTACTGACCTATGTCCTGTAGCTACGGCGATTGAACCATGCTTCTGGAGCACAGTCTGATACTGATTGAGAAGGTTGAAGAATGGTGCAAATAATGTTTCACATCCCGTCAGAGGTGGATTCGACGGTCGATTTCCGTTCTGCCGGGGTAAAACAGAGAGAAAGTGTTTTGAAACGGGATAATGCAAGCCGCCGTGCTGGAGTAGGTAGTCGACTCTGGGTACTTCCTGGATATCTAGAGGCGGCGGCGGAGGGGGCGGAGGTGGTGGGCCAAAGTCGGTAGCAGGAGTTGCTACCGGTGTAGGATGTTCTTTCGCGTAGTTGTAGTTTGCACTAGAGTTGTGGCCCTCGTGTGGGAAGACCCGTGACGGTGGAAATTGGGCTGTGGCGGTGGGGGTTTTCGGTGAGGATTCCTGCACGGATTCCGGCGAATCGTCGGCTTCCAAACTAGGCATCCTTGATGACTTTGTGGAAGTTGATCTCTTGGGAGCTACTGAGGTTGTGGACGACTGGGCTCCCGCAGTCTTGATATCGCTCAGACTGGAAATGGTTTCCTCTGCTATTTGCACACTCGGCGGTGGCGGCCTCAACGTAGATGATTTGACATATGTTGCTTGGCTTGATGTTTTTGACCTCATGGATAGCTTCGACTTCTCTTCATGCCGCGAGTCCGATCGTGATCGTGAGAGGCCTGATGTCCTAGATCTGGGTCGTTCTGAGCCATCTGATCGTAGCCTTAGGCTAGAGCTTTTGCTGGGCCGCTTTTTGTCGCTCGATAGGTCTGTCTCAGGGGGACTGGGCGGGCGATCATCTTTGCGGGAAGACTTGCTTCTCTCTTCTGAACCCTCCGTGGACTTGGATCGCCGCCTGTGTTCAGAACCTAGATCTGTCGGCTCGGGAGTCAACATATCATCTTGGCGGGCCGAGGCACCCAGATCATCACGACTATGGACGGCTTCCTTGCTGTGCGCTTTGCTGAAGGTCGGGTATGGGAGGCTGACTCTGCTGCCAGTGATCGAAGTCCTGGTGAGCTCGGGCACGAGGTCACTCATAGAAGAAGCCTTCTCTTTCTTTGCACGATCCCTTTCTTTCTCTTCTCTTGTCCGGTGCCGGCGATGGTGGGTGGAGGAGGATAATGACGACTCGGCATCGACTGTCTTGGACTTGGAGGACCGGTGTGATCTATGGCGGTGGGCGTCCTTGGAGTCTTTATGCTTGTCCGACTTCGAGCGGTCGCTCTTGTGCCGGCGCTCGCGTGTGCGGTCATCGCGGGTGTTGCTGACATCACTGGGTGTTGCCGGATCGACTTGGGGGTCCTTCGAACCCATGGTCGCGAAGCTTGCAGCCCAATCGGGCTTTGACAGCTCTTTAAGGTTTGATGCGGAGACGTTGACGGGCAAGGTTCGCTCCACGTGGTTCGGATGGGCCGATGATCGATAGAGTTGTCACCGCAATTGATTGAAGCTTCTAGTGTTTCGAGCCGGCCGGAGATGGTGGCAGTAGTGGCGGTGGTGGATGTATGTATGTATGTATGGTGTGTGTGTGGTAGGAAGTTGAAGGAAAGATGGCGCAACTCGTGGATGCATGTAACTACAAGAGACCGTCAATGGGATAGGTACCTAGGTACAGCGAAGCGGTCGGCGGCTGTGGGTGTGGACCAGCTACGCAGCTGCCTATGATTCGACCATTTGGTGTGAAAGCCTGTTGGCTGCATGCCTACAGTGTTGTACTGTACTGTACATGTGTCTCTAATAGGCATGTAAGTCCCCGGGGACTGTGCTGTACTGTACAGTGCACTATTGTGGTGGCATTCTCGCTACAGAGGTTGCCTACAATGTACTGCAAAATGCACCTTGATAGACACTAGGTTGCTGCCTGTGATGATCGTTGATTGGCTATAAAAATATCTCTCGGCTGAACCCGCACTGTCAAGGCCTCTGTCGAACCACCTGCATCCATCCCATCTAAGAAGAAACGCGGGGTCCAATTCAAGGTTTAGACGTGTCGGTGTTCCGTCCTTTTCGTTTGTCGGGTACTTGAACGGACGTACCCAGTCGGCCTACGAATTTTGGATGGCAAATGATCATAGAATACCAAGTTCATTCATCGGTATTTCCACCAAACAGGGATCATCTTAATGGTATTTGTTGCGAGACAGTCAATTTCCCTTTAAATCTCCAGACTTTTCTCTCCCTTCTCCCCTTGATACAAGTCTCGGTTGGGTAAATACGCCGAGAACTTGATCACACGTGTACAGCGTACATATACATACAGCCTGAGTCAGGCATTGATACATATCTCGAGCATGCGGGAGTCGCTCAGACCTGCATTGAGTATACTTCATAGGTTCGCCAATCTTGAAACGTCATGCTTTAGCGCTCTTGAGGCTTTAAGATCAAAGTCTCCAATGGTGAGGTAGGACCTGTCGCGTGACCGGCTTGGTAGACCCGTCAAATTGGTTCCGAGCAGCCACGAGCGTTTGGTAACTCTTGATAAGTGGTTGACAGATTCAATCTGTCGTCATCTATTTAATTCCTGTTGACTGCAACAAGTCGATGAAGATCTAGCTAGAGTTTATTCCATCCTCTAAGCGCCTGTGATACCATGCCTCTCTCTTCCGCCCGGCCAATGGCGCTGTCTAGATGTCTCCTCCCTACTGTTCTAAGCGGTAATAGCGGTCTTTATTTGAATGGGAATCTATCACAAGATCCTATTTGTGTTCCTGTTTGTGTAGATCGTAAAGATCAGGGGTATCGAGAATGAGGCTACCGCTGTATATGTTAACAATTCTTTTCTATTTCTAGGTCCCGTCGTTTACAAGCGGTCTAGCAAGCCCGTGCCCTCGAGCATGAGGACGATCTGGTGGACGATAGAGCGGACGGTCTGCTTCTCGCAATCGACGACTAGATCAGCCTTGGTTGGGGCCTCGTATGGGTCATCGACACCAGTGAAGCCCTTGATCTCGCCCTTACGGGCCCGTTCGTAGATACCACGCTTATCCGTCTTTTCGCAGTACTCTAGGGGTGTAGCGACGTGTACAAGGAAGAAGTCACCGTACTTCTCCACGGCCTCTCTGGCGGCTTGACGGTCATCCGCAAAGGGAGCAATAGGGGACGCAATAACCGCTGTGCCGGAGCGTGTCAGCTCACCGGCTACGAAGGCAATGCGTGCAATGTTCTTGCTGCGGTCTTCCCGGCTGAAACCGAGTTCAGATGACAGCTCGGATCGGACAGTCTCGCCCAACAGCATAGAAACGGATCGGCCACCTTGTTGGTTCAGTGTGACTTGTAGAGCGCGAGCAATCTGGTCCTTGCCGCTGTTCTGGTATCCTGTAAGGAAGACGGTGAAGCCTTGAGCGGCTCGCGGCGGGTGCGATTCACGAAGAACCTTGACAACCTCAGGGTACGAGAACCATTCGGGGATATCACGACCACTTCGCAACCTCGCGCGCAGTTCAGTTCCGGAGATGTTAAGGGTCCGGGTGTCCTTGGGGATCTGATCGATGGGCGCGTACTCATCCTTATCTGGGAGGTACGTAACCATCTGGAAAGGAACGACCTCAATGCCAAGCTCGTCACGGTATTTCTCAACCGCATATTGAGCATCGTATGGGCCATAGAAATCGACACCCTTGCTGTTCTTGCCGGGGCCGGCGTGGTCACGGCCGACGATGAAGTGGGTCGCGCCGTGGTTCTTGCGGATGATGGCGTGCCAGATAGCCTCACGAGGGCCGCCCATTCTCATAGCCAAAGGTAGAAGACCTAGGACAGCCATACCGTTGGGGTATCGAGGCAGAAGAGCCTTGTATACACGCACACGGGTGAAATGATCAATATCGCCGGGCTTGGTCAAGCCAACGACGGGATGAATCAGAACGTTAGCATGATGCGAGCGCGCCGCACGGACCGTTAGCTCTCTGTGAGCACGGTGCATGGGGTTTCGGGTCTGGAAGGCCACAACTCGGGACCACCCAAGCTTGTCAAAATGCAATCGCAGTTCAGCTGGGGTATCTACGTAGTCGGCGTGTTAGCCTACGAAGTACAAAGAAACTTGGCCTTCAGGTTAGACTTACATCGCAGATCTACGAAATCATAATGCTGTAGGCGGTTGATGGCCTCGATCTTGCCTCCAACGTAGTATTCGCCGGCGGTTCTGAAGAGATACTTGACGGCGGGATGAGCCTCATCATCACTGCCGAAAACCTCCTTGGCCTCAAGCACCCTGTTACGAGGTATTAGTATTAAGTATTAACACCACGATGTATTATTTAACTATTGATTGGGGCAGCTCATACTTATCGGGCTTGTAGATATCGTCAACGGTTAGAATAGCAAGATTGCGATCATCCCGCAGATCCCGTAGCGTTACACGTAGACCTGCCTTCAACCCTAGTTCTTTGATTGTCTCTTCAGACAGATCGAGAGTGATGGGCATGCTGAAGAGGACGCCATCTGCAAGACGGTTCTCCTTGACGACGCTATATCATACGGTCAGCGGCAGGTTTACTTAGAGTTTTGTCCTAGCCTTGGTATTCAGCTCACCCATTGTAATCAGCCTCGTTCATAAAACCTGGATAACAGCCATGTCAGCCTGCATTCCTCCCGAAACACAGCGGGGCCGCAATGCGGAATGCGAAAGGAAGCTAGTAAACATCAAGGATCCCTAGACCCTTGATACCGAGCCTCAGGCTATACGTGTCTAGCCCCACCATGGTAGGTGGTTCGGAGGGGCTCTCCTGAACATCACGAAAATCTAGTGGAGGGGCGGAACACACCTTCGAGAGGGGAGAAGCCACCGTTGAGGATCAGTTCAAGATCACACAGTTGTCTCTCAGTCAAGACAACAGCAGGAAGACTCTCGGCCTCAGCTGCGAGCTCGGCCTGCCTGGGGAAGTCTCGCGCAAGGAGATCCTTGAGGATACCGCCGTGGGGTGGGTTCGCCATGGTGATTTAGCTGATATGTGAGAGGATACGGTAGAAATGGGTTAAGGAAAAGGAAGTAAGCAGGCCCGTTCTAGTCAGAGCAAGGCGAGAGAGAGTAGGCACCCAGGCTTAAATAAGTAAAGAAAGAACGGAGACGGCGGGAGGAGTGTGTGGTTGTGTGGTCAGACGGGACCGGTGGGTGATCTCTCAGGTCAGGATACCTAGATGTATACCTAGTAAAGTAGGTGTCCCTCCTGCAAGCCCGGAGTATACGTAAATGGAACCCTTGTTGGCGGGGATCGGAGGGCGATGAATTCTTATACAGGAACAGTAACAAAAGACTTGAGATGAATAGATGGATGAGAGAGGTTAGAGATGCGCGAGTCGATATATAAACGAAAAGGAGAAGAAAAAAAATAGTAACAAGCAAGCCTCTAGTTATCTGATAACACACGCAGCTGTCTTCATTCTAAATCAAGTAGCACGGAATTCGATGAGCTCAATTTTTCATATTGCGCGATAGTGCCATACAGAGAGATTCGATTTACGTCAGCTCTTACAGCGGTCTTAGCCTCGATGGCGTGCTCAGGAACCAGTCAGTAGACCAGTGAACCAGCAAACGAATCGGGTAGGCGGGGCAAGTTCTAGCTGGGGGACCTGCTGCGCTGCGACCTGGCCTACTGCTAGCTACATGAAACGGAGATTTAGGTATCAAATCCGACATGGCCCCTCTATTTTCGAGTTTTAGCCCCCGGCCATCCTACTCAGTGCGTCAGTCAGTCAAGTCAAGTCAAGTTAAGCCTTCGGGCTCGGGCTGTCGCTCTACGTATGCGAACATTTGTAAGAGAGGATTGAAGGACTTGGCCAATTTGGAAGAGACGGCTGAATGGTGGCTGGACGCTAACTAGAGCAAGAGGATCCCGGTTTATCTTACTGCGTCCAGTAATCCTCCTAGGTAATTTCCTGATTGGTGTTTCAGGCTTAGGTAAGTACGTAATGCATGCGGCGCATGCTGATTTATAGACACCTAGGCCTACGCATAACAACTATAAAACGCTATACTCTGTACACCCAACTTTTAGATGGCTTGTGCACGACGTTACTCAAATCAAATCACGATGGAAACAACATCAACTGACCTGTCTCTAGTATACCAATTTTGATATGCAGATAGTGTAGACCCATAGCTACCGTTATGATCTACCTACGCTAGCTAACGAACCGACAGCCGACCACAGCGAGAACCGGGGTCGATCGGCAGTTGAGCGGCACGGGGCGGGTGTCGGTGGGACCGTCGACCCCGGGCTTGCCATGATAATTATGCTGTGCTTACTTAGCATCTCCATACCTCTTAACTAGTACTTCCGTGTGTTTGTTGTCGATGATATTCGTCCGTTCGGGCGTAGGCACTTACTCGGGGCTAAGCCGAGGAATACAAGTTCCAAAATTTCGACCGAACAAAAACTCCTAGTACAATAGATATCCAAGGCTGGCTCCGGACTCGGCTTATTGGATCAACCGACATGGTGTGGCTTGTACATGTCGATCAATGCACGTCCAAATCTGCCGAGCCAGGACCTACATAACTACATAACTACATGTTGCTTTGTTTCGTCGGGCATTCCGCGTTTGGCTTCCGATGAAACGCTTGGTGCAACCTTTCGTCCAGCGTATATCGAATTCTTCCGCCTCACACTCCCCTTCGTTACTAATCGCCAGATCCAAATAGGCTAGGTCACAAACCCGTCCGAGCCTTACTACAATTCACATACACTTATAACCGTTGTACAGCCTCAATCAGCTGACTGGCCAGCTCGGATCTCACCTTCATACGATTGTTTCATGTCACATACTTATCAGTACACGGATATCAAGATACCAGGATAATGATTGCAAAAGAAGTCTTATTACGATGTTATCTGATCCCCTATCGTGCTTTATAGTGCCATTTCCTGTCCAGCAAAATGTTTCAATGTTTTCCTACAAGCATCCCAGCAAATTTGCAAACTTCGTGTTAATAACGAAAAGCAACCGATCCTGAAACCACAATCTCACAAACAGGATTGCAGCGTCGTCTACCTGATCCATTCAGAACATAAGAACAAGGTCTAACCTCATTATCCCATCACCAGTCGAGACCCGCGACTAGGTGGCGGGCAAACCGTTGCCAATTTCTCAAACCGGGCATCGCACTTGCAATGGTTCCGGAGACCTCCGGAGTCGCGTCTCTCACGTCTCGACGGCCGTAGAAGTTGGCCGTCGGACCGCCCGTCGTCGGGTTGTCCTGAGGATTCTCGACATCCTGAGCGCTCACGACGCCCGTGACCGACGGGATGCCGGACGCGGAACCGAGCACTGATTCAAGCGCGCTAGTCAACCCTGTAGCATTCGAGCCCGGGCCTGGAACCGGCGTCGTGGTCGACGTGACGAATGTGCTGGGGAACCCTGCGGCACTAGAGATTGTGGAGTTGACTAAAACACTAATTAGCACCTACATTTTATATAGTATTGTGGCGCTGCGACGCGAAGCGGTAGAGGATTAGGGGAACTTACGCGGCATGGTGCCGGCTTGGGCCTGACTAGACGACGCAGGCGATGCGCTAGTCGAAAATGTGAGAGTCGTTGCCGTGCCTGACTCGGTCACGACCACAATTGTCTCGCTGCACGTGGTATCTATCGATAAGGAGGACGTCGCCGTCACCGTTGGTGTTGGTGTTGGTGTTGGCGTCGGTGTTAGCGATGGCGTCGACAATAGTGACGGTGTCGACGAGAGCGTCACAACGGTCGTCGTCCCCGACTGTGTGAGCGTGGTCTCGCTACACGTCGTGTCGATTGATGTCGACGGAGGCGAGGAGAACGTGACGACCGTCGTGGTGTCAGATTGCGTGATTGTGCTCTCGCTGCACGTCGTGTCCCAAGAGAACAAGGTGCTTGGCGCCGCGGAGGATGTGCCAATCAAAGTCGTGCTGTTGATGGTCGGAAGCGACGACATCTGTGTGACTGAGTAAGACGCGGATGTCACGGCCGACCCTGGCGGGAATTGTGACGAGCTCGGGGCAGAGCTGGTAAGTCCCGTGAGGGCCGAAGTGTTGGATGGTGGGAGTAGTCCTGACGTTGACGATGCCAAGGGTGCACTAGTAGGCGTCTCACTAGAGGGCACAGATGACAGGCCGCTGGTACTAGGTACGCCTGCGGACGGCGTACTTGTAGGCGAAGTGCTGGTCTGGCCGCTGAACGTCTCTGCTCCCGTGCTCATCGAGGTCAATATAGGTAACGAGGACGAATTCGCACTCGTTGTAAGAGTCGCAATGGTACTAGTGTTCGCCGATACATAACCTGAGGAGAGCGAAGACAGGCTAACTGATGGGGAGATAGATGCTTCCGAAGTAGCCGTGGAACCAGTCATTGGGACGCTCCCAGAGGTAAGCCTAGTAGAAAATGAAGGAGTTAGCGTTGGGGTTACTGCCGAGCCAGGCGTAGTGAACGGCAGACTCGTCAAGAGAGATCCAGACACGATAGTGAGAATGCTGCTCGAACTGGCTTCCATCCCCGACTCTGACTGTACAGTTCCACTACCTCCCGGGATGATGGCCGTTGTGAGAGTTGTTCCGGTAATGGTAGTCGGAAATTCCGTCCCCACGGTCGTTTGGGTGATGGTGGTTTCAACGGCAGTCGTGAATGTGGTCCCCGATAGAGTAGTGGGAGAGATGGTCAATGTGACCGTAGAAGACGAGGTCCCAGTGCCCATGCTACCCGAGCTCAACGGTAAGCTTGAGGAAGCTGATGGGTTGCTCGTCATGGTTGAGTTGGTCACGGGGAATGGCGCCGAGCTCGAGGAGGGTACCGATACGGTCGAGGAGTTGCCACTGACACTCGTCAGGCTCACACCAGAGGAAGATTCAGAAATAAGGGGAGTACCGGAAGATGTTGGTGACGTTTCCGTCACCATGGATGTCATAGACCCTCCGCTAGGAACAAAAGTCGAACTAGTGAGGCCGGATGAATTCGTCGGCGGGAATGGAGGCAAGCTGGATGGAGATCCAGTGGAATTAATGCCGGTGCTTGTCTCAAGACTTGGAGTCGAGGCGGACGGCACCGTAGTCGGCCCTGGAGTGGGTGCTACTGTTGTGTTCAAGAATTGAGTAGCCGAGGAGGATGGTAGAATCGACGAGTTGCTAGGGAAACTTGATGATGTAACGATACTGCTTGTTTGAGACGATGGCCCTCCAGACTCTGTCACACCACTCGTCGTGGCTGTTGAGTTAGGGAATGGAAATAGTCCCGTCGAAGACGAAGAGCTAACAATAGATCCGGTTGAAAAGAGAAGACTGGTGCTCGAAGACGAACCCGTGCTCGATTCCTCTGGGATTCCAGATGTTGGACTACCGGACGTGGTCATAGACGAAGCAGAAGACGCAGTAATGACTTCGGTTGAGGAGCTGATCCCGCTTGTCAAGCTGCCGCTCGGGCTCACAGATGTCAGGACTATAGAAGAGACTGGGGATGTGATTGAGGATGTGCCAGAACTAAGAGCACTAGAAACTCCTGTAGGGCCAGTGGTTGAGATCGTCGAGTTGGGAATTTGGAATGGTGTAGTTTGAGAGCTGCTGGGCGTGAGGGAAGTGGACGTTTTAGTCGAAGAGGAGCTTGCGGATATGATGGTGCTCGGATAACCTGTGGTTATAGTGCTGACGACTAGTGTTGACGAGCCGGCCCCTGATTCGGGTGTCGATGAGACTGACGAAGTGAAAGGAGGTACGGTAGTAGATTCGCTGGATTCTATGCTTCCGGATCCAGTACTCGCCGTGGGAGAAGGCCCGGTTCCAGACGCAGAGGCACTGGAGTTACTCATTGGGAAAGGAGTAGTTGACAAGGTACTGGGAAACGCCGTGCCCGACGAGAAGGCTGTCACGTTGCTAGTTGGGGAAATTGAAGAGCCTGATGACGATTCAGTCGCAGTAGAAGAGAAGCCCGTGCTAGGGAGGTTGCCCGTTTCACTATTGGTTGACGTAGTCGAGCCAACTCCTGAGCCACTCGTAGACCCCATAGTCGGAAGCGAAAAATTTGTAAGAGGGAAAGGGGTTGCCTCGGTTACGGTGAGGGGGCTAGTGCCGCTAGGATTGGTTGATAATGTAGTAGATATTGACTTAGAAGGACTGAGGAATGAACTAAATGAGGTGTTCGTCGCACTAGCCGACGGGAGTGATGAATTCGTTAGCGGGAAGGGGGTAATCTCAGTCGCGGCGACGGAAGTACTCGTGAGGCCAGCAGTTAGGATAGAGGAATTTGCCGGAGGCCACGAGATTGTCTCTGTAGCAGTTGAGCTTGACTCCGATCCGAAGGACGTAGAAACGCCAGAAGTGATAGATGAATTGCCTCCTGGAGTAGCTGTCGGAACTGGTGTGTTGGTGAACGGGTATGGCGTCGTCTCACTTGCATTGGGAGAGCTAGTAAGACTAGTCGACAGTAAATTAGACGAAGATGCCGAACCCTCTGTAGAAATAGAGCTTGCAGTGGTATTGATGAGGCTACTTGTGAAAACAACTATTGACGTCGACGAATTTGTGAGAGGAAAGGGTGTTGTCTCGGAAGCACTAATAGAGATACTTGTCATTGTTGGAATCGAAGTTGGCGAGCCTGTAAGTGACGATGCTGTAGAGAACCCCGTGTTCAATATCGAACTAGTAGGCCCGGTTGGCGCCGGGACTGTCATCGTTGAATTCGACAGAGGGAATGGTATGGATGATTCAGTGCTAATAGTCACAGCGCTGCTAGTGCCTCCAGTGCCTGTGAATTCGGATGTTGCTACGGTCTGAGTTTGAGTGGTGCCATTGGCAGACTCAGTGGCTGATGTGAGAGTAACGCCAGTGAGAGTAGATGAAGTAACATTGAGTGGAGGTACGGGCGTGATTGATGAGCTGCCCTGGGAAGATGAGCCACCCTCGGTAGAAATGCCTGTAGTCTGTGGAACGGACAAGGTCGAGTTGAGAGGACTACTTGTTGTAAAACTACTTGACTCCGTTGAGGTGTTCGTAGGAAATGGGGGCGATGTGATACTCCCAACAGAGGAAGTTCCAGTAGCAGTGACTGATTCATTACTGCTAAACGCGCTACTCTCCGGCGGGACATTGCTAGTCTCCGTAATTGGGGCAGTCCCGGAGGTAGAGGGTTGGCTTGAGTGGCTCATAGGGTACGGTGACGATGTTGAACTTAATGTAGAGGCTGGGAAGGACGATTCGCTTCCTTGGCTCACCGTGGGGTTAATAGATGAAGAGATACTGATGGAACTAAAGGGGCTACTAGAGCTTTCAGCCGTAGTAGCGGTAATGCCGCTGCTGGTAGCCGGAAACTGTGAAGTCATGGGTATAGAAGAATTCTCGGATGTCAGACTTCCGGTGGCGGAAATGCTACTCTGTAGCATGCTGCTTGTAGTTGTAGGTAAGGGGGTAAGAGAGTTGGAGCCCTCGGTCGTGGACACACTCAGTGAAGATGAGCTTCCGGTGAGGCCGGAAGCAGTCTCCGTTGTCGCTGTATTCGTGACTATGGAAGTCTCGCTATTGGTGACTATGCTCTCCGTAGAGTTGGCACTAGCCAACGAGCTTGTGAAAGGGTAAGAGGCTGATATCTCAGAGCTAGATAGCGAAACCTCTGTGCCGGTCACTGAGGACTCTGTAATGCTGGCTGTCACTGGTCCAGTTGCTTCGGAGGTCACAATGGTTGTGTTGGGCAATATCGTTTCTGTCAAGACTACGCTTGAGGATACAGTGATGGTCGTGACAATCGCAGACGTTGGGCTTGTCGGAGGGAAGGCAACCTAGAGACTGCACTTAGTACTGCACTATGTACAACGCAATCTAGCTGTGATATGAGTAGGATGGGTATTCACTATCCCTTATGCAGGCTTTGCAGAGTAGATGAATGAGTGTAGCGTGATGGCGAGTAACTTACGCTAGATGAACCCGAAAGGGACCCAGATGAGGTTGATACCAAGCTTCCAAGAGAGCCGGTTTCCGAAGACAGCTCGCTTCCAGTAGCCGTAGAAGTCAAGATACTGGACGAGGTAATCGAGAGGTTTGTCGTGCTGACTCCAGTCGATGATGGTACGGAAATACCACTGCTTCCAATACTCTCTATAAAGTAAATATTAGTAAGATAAATAGTTCTTAGTGTGCTCATAACACCCGTATGCACAAGTAATGACACCGAAGACGTGGCTTATGTTGAGATGAGGGTAAAAATTATGCCTAAGCTGTACACGCTAGGTAGGTATAGATTTAGATGGGACCGAGAGCTTGGCGATTCTTGCAACAGCACTATGAGGGTAACTCACCTGACGAGATGCTGGTAGTTAGACTAGAAGGGGTAGCAGTCAAGATGCTCGAAGTGGAAGTTCCTGTAACTGATTCATTCAAGCTAGATTGCGATGACGGGGAAACCATAGATGACGAGGGAGGCGGGGGAGGAGGGCCGTATCCTCCATACGTGATGGTAATATAGTCATAGGCACCGCGATTTGCCGGGGGCCCTCCATAAAGAGCGTAATTCGGGGCCTCAGCGGCATCTTCATTAGATACATCACGCCCATCAGAAGGTTGGTTTGAGTTGGGAAGGGCGTAGATACTTGGAAGACATCCCAGTAGGACGCCAACCGACGCAAGGCCGGCAGTGAGAGTCAAGGCTCTCATGGTCGTTTTCTTGGATCGGAAACTAGAGACTGGAGTGAATACGAAACGGGCGGTTAAACACTATAAGAAAGATTTTTGAGGATGACGATGATAAGGAAGATAGAAGGACTGATGGAAAGGTGATGAATGGTTGGGTTTGCAATAGTAACGAGCGACCTCAAGATGTATGATAAGTGGCTGAGGGACCTGTGATGAAAAGGAGGGAGAGGCGTCGTCGAGGTAGTGGCAAGAAACGACGGGGGTTTGACTGGTGATATTAAAGAGTGTGATCAAGAATGGAAAGAACGATTCATGGGAAGACAAGGGTCTAGAAAATTAGTAGGCACAGGTAGGTCTCTAAGAGTTCTCGGGTCGAAAACGGCAATATCACTTGCAGGGGGCTTATATTGAATAGAGAGAAATATATGTCTCCCCAGAGTTGCAGGTATCCTTTGGTACTTCGGAACTCGTTAATATTGAAGACAAGCACGTTAAATCGCGTAACCTAGAGGTATTGCTACACCCGGTGCGTGAAAGTGATACCTTGAAGGTAGTGTATGATATTCTATCAAGTGGTGCTGACGGTGGCTCACAACGTGGAGCGTGTTGACTACGATACACGTACACAGCTACATACACGCGACGTGTTGGGTAACAGTTTCCCTTTAGAATTCTCGTAAGAGCAAGCAACTAAGAGTAATTCAGGACCTCCAATCTGCATTCGTGCCCGTTCCAGAAGATTTTGACGGGCATTACTCATGCTGAATCACATATAGATATAGTTATTCTTGCTAAAATGGCACAATCTCGGTGGTATAAGTTCAAAAATGGCTATAGTCGGCATGAATATCTCACTACTCCAATAGCAGGTACCACTGATAATGAGCAAACCTGAACAATCGGGTTGATTGTGTTCTAGATCAGTCGTGATTCGCTCAATTTCTTTCTCCGGGTGTAAATCTTACAACTCTTGTGGGCAATATAAACATCGCATTTCCCGATACGATATGTTTCAATCCAGCACCCGAGCCGTGAGAAACCGTTGGTCGGCCTCGCATGAGTCTGTTTAACGATGTAATTTATCCCTGATCCACCTGCTGGGCATGATCCTTCTTCACGTACACGGAAACGGAGATCTCGTGGTATTCTTGTACTTCCTCAATCGGCCTACGACAGGTAGCTACCTTCACCTGCGGTCCGGTCTCGTTCATGATTCTAGACAAGTCTGTTTTCTATAAGCTCGGAGGGATTAGAATGGTAGCAACTTCCGTTGTATGGTAGGACTACGGCTACTAGATTCGCTGATAATAGCTTTTTCAAATTGGTATGGTGCTACGATAGGTTCTATACAGGATCGTTAGGCACCCTATAGAGACAGCATGTGAGACGCACATGTCCCACCCACGTAGGTCGATAGAATGATGTAGATAGCAAAGCTCATAAGTGGAGAAGGCAATGTGAGACACTGGACATTATATAGACAATAATAGAACAAAAACAAGTAAGTTCTCAATTAAATCTACAATCGAGGTAGCTTTGGATGCGACTCTTACTCAACGAGACGCTCTGAGTCTGTTAGATAAGTAAGACGTACGCTAAACTTGGTGATGAGATAGGCGGTGCATCTATCCGTGGTTTGTCTTCTCGTCACAGACTTTTTGAGAATCTGTGACACAACCGAAACGAGCTTGATCCCTTTCTGGTTGGTGGCGAGAGTAACATGAAATAGCCATTCGGTGCTGGGCTGACCATGAGCCCACGAAAACCATCTATGGTGTTATAGAATGTCTAAAATCTAGCAATTACCGACAGCTAGGATGCGTCCCATTCTGTTACTCGGTACCACAGATGTGGCAAATTCCTAGCGAATTCCACGACCAATTCAACTCAACTCACGCTGCTTTACTACAAGTGTCATTATGTGTATTCGTATGATGGACCAAGTCTTTCTTTAATCAACCGATAGGGCCGATGAAAGTCCCGAAGGTTCGTATAAACGGCCTATCGCGGAATAGTACTAGAGATACTTGAGTTCAAAGATATGCGAAGAAGAAAGGAATTAAAAACTGCCTAGGTAATGCCTATTCTTCCGTGTGACTCAAATTAGAGATTTGCAGCAACAGGCTTGGGTTCCCACTGATGAGTGTGTCATAAAAACATTAGAAGGGCCCGTAAAACCCCCCAACGTTATCTCCAACTACCGAAAAGATCCTCGCGTAAGGGATGTATGTATATTTGGCTTGTCTGCTCACGAGCCAGCAGAATTGAGCATCTAATCTCGGAGATTTCGGCTTTGTACACCATCCGTGTAACCCTTCATTCGGCCTTCTTAGCGGACTCGCGTAGATTTGGAGCCGTGCCTGCGGTCAGAGTGGTATTCTTCTGTTCGATATCGGCAGCCCACAGCGCAGCACCCACTGCGGTGACAGCTGTTAGTCAAGGCTGTGTTACGGAACAGAGCAAGGTAGATCCTCACCAGTGTTTGTAAATGCGAAGAATGTGGAGACTACCGGGACCATCTCTAGGAGGGTTGCGATCGTTCCAAACCTGGGATCTCCGGTTAGCCACAGTTGATATCCATGATCACAAGAGGAGACGAATGTTTCGGCGAATCCGTAGGCCATCGCGATCATATGCAATGTTGTCTTGCGACATTGATAGAGTATTGTGTCTTAAGATATAATTATTCTCAATACTTACGTGGTGTATGGGCCGTTGTGCTGTTCAAGCCAGTCCCGCTGCTGTGACGAAGACCAACCCTTTAATTGGAAGTACTGTCATGCCATATTAGACCATGTCTCAGCATCGGACCGGGGAACATACCCGACCATGGACTGATTTGCCTCGTGTTCGGCCTACAAGCCATGTTAGGTTTATCTGGAAAGCGAAGGGGGGGGTGTTATGAATACCTTGCAGGACGATGAAGATGATAGTTCCCACGACTATATAATAAGGCAAGGTGTCAACTGGAAAGACCGCGATCTAGCGACATCACATAATAGCCCATACCTGGGATGAAGTTGAGCGGGAGATAAATTATATATCGAATGATAGCCTTCGGAGTAAATCTGCTGAATGGGTTCTTCAAGATCTTGCCGAGTCTTGCGATGGGGTCGCTTCCCGACTTTAGCTGACGGCCCTCGCTCACAACACCGGTGGCGTTCCTCGCGACAAGTGTTCCATCGAAGGTGTCCAAAATGGCATCCTGCAAGAGAAAATTGCGGGCGATGATGTTTGAGATGGTAGAGCTCTCATTGAGTATGAGTAGCACTGTTGTGAAGACTGCGAGGGGCCCGTTGACAAAGACGAGGATGGCTAGCTGAGGAAGGTATGTGAAGAAGAACATGGTTGCCGTAACACCTACGGTCAGACCAATTGTAGGTAAGAGTCGAGATAGAAATGGCTTCCATAACGCCCTATGGGTGAGGAAGTAGAAGATTCCTCTTGGTGTGATCTTAGCCTCTCGTGAATGTGCAGGGCCGGGGGATTAGGCGTCTGGGGATGTCATACTTGAAAGGATATAAGTAGGAGCCGCTCTTGGCTGCTGAGGAGAGAAGTACTTTGGCCTTATCGTAATCCTCTTTCCTAATAGATATCAACTCGCATGATCTGTGTTGGGATTATTTAAAGTGAATGAAGCTTACGCGACCTCTTGGGCTTTTGCCTGCACGCGATTCATTACGTTGCTACGGTCCGACATGATGACGAGGAACCTCGGAGATGTGAAACCTCGTTGTCGTTGATGTTCTTATAGATAATTCAGAGTAAACGAAGTAGAAGAGGAACGCACACAACAAGAGTATGATGATAGCCTGTGCATACGATTGTTATTTATTGCTTTGTTGGCTTGAATGTGTAGTTATTTACTGAATCATATATATGTCGTCATTCCGCCATGATGATGAGGACGACCCTGAACTAGCTTAATTAGGTCGTGGGGGGTCAACCCCACTTACCTATTTCGTCGTGTGGGGCGCTAGGTTAGACGCTATAACGGTTGCAGAACAGTCTTGACATACAAAATAAAATACTTCGCTATCGATCATGGCTAACAAGACCGCCTCACAAAACTCCCGCTGACTTCAGAGCGTTGGCGACAACCTCATCAATCGTGCGCTTGGGAAGCCCAAACTTCTCGTTCAAGATCACACCCTCCTTCTCCAGGTGGCCGCCGAATCTTCCAGTCACGAATCCCGTCTCAATGAGCACCATAGTCGCCATTATATCACCCTGTCTTGCTGCCGCCTGCTTTTCCTTGATCAGCTCCTCGCTGTTGACAGTTTCGGTTGTATACTTGACGCCCTGAATTCTCTCGATTGCGTCGAGCAACTGCTTTTGCGTGATGGCGAAGTCGCTGAGCTGCACGTTCATGTTTTTGGTCTCTTCGGAGACTTTGAGCGCCTGCAAGAGGCCGGCAGCGGTATTCTCCTCGGTCGTGCAGGAAAAATAGCCTGTACCCTCATCCCAGAACACGAATCGCCGCTCTCGCACATGCATCCCTAGAAAGTCCTGGGCCATCGCCCATTTGAGCCACATGCCGCACGAGATGCTCATCCACTCGATCTTGCCTTCGCCGGCTTTCGCGCGCAAGTATTCCTGAACCCTGCCCTTTTTCTCGAAGACGGAATTGAGAGCCTGCGCATCTGCCCTCGTGTTGTCCAGTCCGTACTCGCTGGGGACATAGCGCTGGACCCCTGCGGCGATCGCGGCATCCACCATCCTGAACTGGTCACTGACAGACGAGGTTGTCATGCAGTTGACGACGACATCCTGGCCGCGGAATGCTGCAATGAGTTCTTCTACTGGGTATGAGTCCGCGATAGTGATAATCTTCAAGTGTTCGGGTAAGCGCGACTTGGATGAAGCCCTTTACAAGACTGTCAAGTTGAAGGTCGTGTCTTTTTGGAAGGCTTCTAGTATAACGCTGCCAATAGAGCCAGTGGCGCCGATGAGGATAACGTTCGTGAATTTACCCATGTTGTGTGAAGTTGTTCGGGAATTGGAAAATCCTATTGATGATACGTTCAATTGTTTATTTTGCGTTCTTGTCACGAGTCTGCTGCTTGAGGATGCTATTGCTTCGTGAGGTTTGTGTGAAAAGCCTACTCGAGCCTGCCTTTAAATACTCAGGACAACGGTTGCGATCGTCTTCGATTAATCCGAGATTCTTTCCTACATACCATATTGCTATCGCCGTCGCCACCGCCTAGCTCTAGCGCGCAACCATCATTACTCAGCGCAAAGACACCACCCCGTCTATCTTCAGTCAATAGCAAAATGCCGAAGCAGAAACGTTCTCAGGAGTAGGTGTGATATTCGGGATCTGGCCGCTGATAAATCTCTATGCGCAGTGCGAAAATACCCCAACTGCAGGCGGTTCAATTGCTGTCGGAGATTACTATGGCTCATTACGTTATCCCATAACGCCGAAAGCACCTATTCAATGTAGCTGGAGGCGGATGGTCAGAAACGTCTGTAGCAACTCACAATAGTTCTATTAAATGATTACTGATATAGCTCCGAAACTCCAGACGTTGCTCTAATATAATGCGCCCGATAAGGTCGAAATGAGTAAAGTTGTCCCCTCTTCAAGATGTGCATATGTGCATATAGCGACGCTAGAAACGGGAAATACTGTCAACAGCGACGGTTTATAAGAGTGCTGTCTACTATATTGAAAGGGCACCCCCGAGAGCTTAGTCCACCTAGTCTAGTTAGTGCAATAAGTCTCATCTTTTTTGAATCCCCTATTCAAACTGGAAAATTCCCGTTTCTCCCTGTCTCTCAGGTTTTACAGTAAGGATCGTAATTTCTTATCATGTGTTAATGCAATTGGTATTGAAGTAGTCATAGGTAAGTATACATACCTCAAGCGCTCCTAGGTTATCACTGGTCTGTGCGCTCTCATGGGGGGAAAGCAGCACACCAGCGAGCTGTTTCTTAGACTCTTGTACCTTCATGACTTGCTATATCACATGAATCAACGGAGTGACGCTGAAGTGTAATTTCAATAAGGGTTACCTCTTCAAATGAGTCTCGTACATAGAAGCGCACAGTATCTACCTCTCGACGTTGACCTAGACGATGAATTCGCGCGAGTGCTTGTTCTTCCAAGGTTGGATTCCTGATTTATTAGCGGACGAAACAGTGATATGTGGCCCGAGAGGTACTCTACCAGTGTGGTTCCATCAAGTATGCTCGAGATGCAGCTGTTAATGTAAGACTATAATCATATTAGTTCCCGCAAAAGATAGAGCTCTGGGCATCTTACCCGACAGCTCCGCATGATAACGTCAGTAGCATGATTCGAATAGTAGGGTCTGAATTAAACGCTGTAACGACAGAATGACGATCTTTCTGCAGCACTTTGCCGTCGAATCGAATGTTGCGAATTCCCTCCTTGTCTAGTCCGCGAGCGATGAGGTCGAGTGTAAGTCGCCACGTCGAGAAAACGACACTGGCAATTGTCAGCTAGGTAGCTTGTGGCGTAGGAAGGGGATAGACGGAGGCGAAATGACGGCTGTGGTCATGAGGGCCTATTACCATTTCACATCATTTGGAACTCGTTTGATATCTTCCAGCAAGGCTTCGATCTTCGATGGCAAAGCACGAGATCCCGGCTGATCTTCCGGAGCAACGAGGCTCTCTACCTCTTCAAGAGCAACACCACTTGTCGATACAGATGCCACTGGGCAGGGAGGCGTATGGCCGCAACTTACTGTCTGCCCAGAAAGAGACGCCTTATTCGCGCATTCACTGCAAACAAAGCGTAGACAGCTAGTGAACTGTGCAGTCTCGGTAGAATGATCGAGAAGGGTCTCTGTCAAGCCGAGTGTCGAAGAACACTGCAAGCAGATAATCGATGCCATTTCTCGTTGCGAATTAAACGTTCGTTGGGCATTTGCCTTCCATTCTTCGAGCTCGGAGGATTGTGGTGGTGGTTTTCTGTGTCTAGAAAAGTAATGCAGTCCTAGGTTGCTAAATACTCGGAGCGATTCTATCTGCTGCAAGACGTTAACATATACATGTGCGTTAGAAGCCCCGCTATCGTTGCTAAGAGCCTCATTGATGTTGATAATTGCCTGGTCCCTAATCTGATCGTAAATGGTTCTCTCTTCTAGTGTAAAGTCAATAACACATTGTAGGTCTCTTCGCTGTGGAAGATCTATTATGGCACCTTTCGGTCTGCGCAGTAATAGGCAAGCCGAAAGGCGTTTCAACCTCTTCACAGCCTCCTCATCCTCTCCGGATTTCCATGGGCGAGAAACGTCGGCATCGAACTGCTTGGGGTCTGTGTACGGATGTGCTCGAATAAACTTCAATAAACTCGCAAGGTCCCCTAGACGATTCTGTATTGGAGTCCCAGTAACAGCCCATCGAGAGGCTGATTCAAGTTCGCATACCGCTCGAGCCATTTTTGCATTTCCATTGCGGATGAAATGAGCTAAAGGCTAGATTAGATGAGAAATAAAGCGATGTCAAATTCATACCTTCATCTAAGATGACTCTTTTCCAGCGTACAGAGAAAAGAGGAGAAATTTCACCGTCTCTACCTGTCTTCCAATCTGCGGATACTGTGTGGTACGTAGTAAGAACGATGCTGACAGTGTCGAATTCACTAATTTCGGTTATTCTACTTCTCCCGTGGTGACGTCGACATACAAGTCCACCATCGACAACGTGTCTGTACATATCAGCGCATGTTTATAGAATCGAAGTCACAACTTACTCTGCTAGCTCTTCTTCCCAGGTACCAAGTACTACAAAAATGAATGTTAGACAGCTTAGAGGCTTAGTTACAGAAGAAACATACGAGGCGGTGGGATTATCACAAGTGTTGCTGTAGTATCGGGTTTGTCGCTTTGGAGATCTTCCATGCATACATCAGCTTTTTTGTCAGCTTCAATATCAGTTGCAACGAGAGCTATCATTGTAAGGGTTTTTCCGAAGCCCATTGGGTCGGCTATGATACCGCCATAGAAGGCTGGGGGTTCTTCGGCTTGGCAAGCACGGGAGACCGTGTTCAAGAATCTAGTGTCGGGTCAGTCAAACTTATGTAGAATTAATGGCAATGGATTCTCGGCAATCCGCCATGATGAAGACGTTGAAGGTTAGCACTTACACTCCTCCAGTTCCAGCGTCACGAATCTCCCAGATATCTGGTTGACCTCTATTGAACCCCCAACCCTGCTCGCGGTCTAACATGAAAGTTAGAGCTTGTTTCTGATGACTGCATTAATGCGTTAGTTTCTATTAGAAAAGCCGAAGCACATCAGATATTCTCACCCTTTGAGAGGTGTCTGAATAGCCAACGGCTGGGGGGCCTCTTCTAGGTCAATATGGCTGCTCAAGACGTCTAAGAAATCAGGATGTTGCGGGAGCTCCCTCTGGGATAGAACTAAGCTTTCAGAAACAATTTCTGAAACTAAAGGCCATGGTCTGGTGCTCGATGATAGCTTTTGGGGGTTGCAGTATCTGGTGTCCATGTGGCAGACCTGGGGATCCTGTAGGTAAACCTCGTAATCTTGAAACCAATCCCCAATCTCTCCGAGAAGGTCAATTGGCCCATAGACAGTGATATCCAAAGTGCAAGGCAACCTCATGGCCCTCCGACTGCCCTTTTTGGTTATAGACTTGGAATCGACTGTGCAAACGGAATGTAGTATCACGGTCCCTTCGTCTAACAGATCCGCAATTGTTTGGCCATGCTCAGTCATTCGGCCACGTATAAAAGGATACTGTTTCGAACTGAAGCGGCTGGATGGGTCTAGCTGCACTTCAAAGGAGGCTGGGAGATTTTGTAATGCTTGGTGCTCGTACGTGGCGGTTACTCGGAAAATCTGACGTGGTCAACATCTAACGACACATTGCAGGATAGATCAGGCTTACCATCCCAAAGCAAATTATAGTTGAGCCATCTTCGACCTCTTCTTTACTAGTGCCATATAGAATGGAGTTTGTATGATTTTGGACATCGCTTGATAGCGACAAAGAGCCGTTTCGGTGTGGATTACCCGGCAGCGTCGCGTCGCATTCTCCCGGGTGCCTATTATCGTAGTTTAGGCATGGTATAGAAGAACATGATACGTCTTGAGATTCTTCTGCTGGCCAGTTTAAATAATCGGAGAGGTTTTCGTCCCACTGCTCATTGGGAGCCACGGGTGGATCAGTGGTAGGATGTTTGCATTCGACGTCAACTGAAACTCTAGTTGATGGAAATGGAAGATCATCAATGAAAATTGAGTTCATATTTCCATCTGAAAGTGTCTTGTGTCGCCGTGGACGCTTAGCGGCCCGTGGTGAGTCGTCTTGATCAGACATCTTCGTGATGCTCGGGTCTCAGCTTTCGGATCGAGGGGGACAGCCGTGATGGAAACAGCACGATAAATAATGCTACGGTGGGGAACCAGATCCAGTATTATGCCCTCGGTTTGTGGACACAAAGGCTTCTATAGGTTCGGAACAGCTCCCCTAATCCTTAGGATAAGGAGGTTGGTAAGGCAGCTATGCATATCGTTACATACTGGGGCGGTGCTGCTGAAGTCGGTACCACTCATGGAGGAGCAACGCCGAAGTACTGTAAAAGTAGATAGGTACTGCAGTGCTTAGTTCGATGACTTACCGAATACCTGTTTCTACATTCCAGACCGCTATCGAACCGAGCGGAGGGAGGCTTGGTCCATCCGTTCAAGGTGGCGTTTAGGTGGGCTATAATGGACTACTACTACCTTAGACCTGCCTGGTTAGATCGCACTGCTGGGTGCGACTCTGGCGTAAAAGCTCGACAAGCCGTATCCAGTATATGGAGATCGGATGTTTCCCTTATATAATTGGCGGGTGTCCCTGCTGTGAGCCGCGTTAACCAGCCAGCACACACTGCACCTCCGCTCTACCTCTCTACCTATCTACTACCTAGCAGAAATGAGCTAATTCATTTATGCTGTCAATTAAAGATCCAATACCCAGAGAAGATCGCAAATGCAATCGAAACTGATCTACCTACCCCGATCTCCGATCATAATACTCACTTACGATTGCCCCTCATCGATTTCACCATGCCTCTCAAACGCGTAGTTTCAGCTACTGCGAGGCAAGTGATGCAGTCTGCTTCTGATGATCTCGAACACAGCATCACTCTAGATGATTCTTATGAGTTCTCTTCAATGACCTTAGAGGATGTCAAAAGAGCGGCCCTCGATATCGAGAGCCGGCTTGCAGCTCGACAGGCACTTCGCAATATGAAACGGCTTATGCCGCTGTTTGAGGGAATGGAACATTATTCAAGAGTCGTCGACGTTCTTTGCAATGGGACGCCATATTTGGCTTGGATATGGGCACCCATTACCTTGGTTCTCCGAATTGCTTCTGAGTATGTTGAAGCCTTTGAAAAAATCATGGACGGCTACACAAAAATTGCCGAATCGCTAGGCCGGTTCAAGCTGCTGAGCAAAGCTCTTGCCACCAATACCGACTTCCAAGATACACTGGCTGTGTTTTATTCCGACATACTGATGTTTCACAAGAACGCCTACCAGTTTGTTCGTCGTAATAGTGAGTTTTCTTCCATCATAGAATTCAAAATTTTGCTAAAAGGGGGACCGCTAGGCTGGAAACTGCTCTTCATGACGTCTTGGGGCCGCTTTCAGAGACAATTTGATAACATACTTGCTGACATGAAACGCCATGAACGTCTCGTCGATCTACAAGCCAATGCCTACAGTATATCGGACGTTCGGGAGATGCGTGAAGAAATCAAAAGCTGGAAGGAAAAAAGTCTTGCAGAGATACAGCAGTTGAACGAGAGAGAGTCTAGTAAACAGTACGAGTCGATAATAGCATGGTTCAAGCCGACGAAACAGACCAGCTTGCGATTCTTGAGGCAATTCTTTCGGAGAGTTCCAAGTTCGCGAGTAACTGCTCCTGGGCACTGACAAATCGAAGCATGAAAGTCTGGCTTCAAGATATCCCGGATTGCCCACTCCTCTGGCTACAAGGAGCACCCGGGTCCGGAAAAAGTGTGATAGCCTCTCACATTATAGGTCTCACGAAGCCGTCAAATTCGTTCATCGTCCGACATTTCTGCAGTCAGAGATATGCCTCTTCGACTTTATACGATCAAATATTGAGGTCAATTTTGCTCCAGCTCCTCCGCCACAGTGACGAGTTGGTTGCCCATGTTCACAAAGACTATGTGTTAGGCAAAAGGCCTCCCGCAGCTCGAGAACTTGAGCGATTGCTACTCACTTTACTCAAAGTCATATCCGACAACCCACGCCAAGGAAAGTACATTCGGATTGTCATCGATGGCTTAAACGAATGCGAGCCACGACAACAGGCTAGCGTTATGAATTTGATAGATCAAATCATAACGAAAGATCCCGTCGAAGGTGCTACGGTTTGTAAAGTATTAGTTTCCAGCCGCGCTTCGCCTACTTTGACGAAGCGACTTGAAAAATCGCGGGTCATTTCCTTAACTGAAGAAAGAAACAGCGTCAAGCTTGCTATAAGACAATACGTCTCTCAACGGCTTCAACCCATGCACGATAAGCTACAGCAGCTAGACCTTGGGCCTCAGGAAATTGAAGAAATTGTCCGGGTTATTACTAACAAATCCAATGGTATAATGACTATCAATCCCGTCCTACCCCTCCAAAAAGAAAGGCATCGGTGAACTGATCCAGGTCAATAGGCATGTTCTTATATGCTCGCCTCGTCCTAGATTATTTAGCAAGCAACATATTCTATAGCGGCGCGGAAATGAAGTCATCCATTGACGAATTACCCAGGGGGTTAACTGAATTGTACGCTAAGTCTGCCTAGTATTTTCACTAGAAGATAGCTAACATCTATAGCTATAAAAAAATTATGACGCAGATTCTTATCCGCCTGGACAAGAGATCAGTTGACCGCCTCAAATGCATATTTGGATGGATAGCATTTTCGAAGAGACCTCTAAAGCGAATGGAGTTCTTATCAGCGCTGACATTTGGATCAGGGTCTTCAACAACGTCACAGGTAGTTCCTAGCTACGTTCTAGATATTTGTGGACCATTGGTTGAGGAGAGACCAGACACGAGTCTGATATTCATACATATTTCTGTCAAGGAGTACGTATATGGAGTCGCAGTTCAGCTTCCTTCTGAAGATTTATTGTTACTTGAGGTTCCTGGACCCTAATATACTCCTTAGGTTCCTTCAGTCACTTGAGACACCCCGTTCGCCCGAAGCCCATCAGCCAGCCCCTGACGAGTTCACAATCACTGAGAAGGATGCTACTACTGAGCTATGCACTTCTACTATTAACTGTCTTCTTTCCGGACTTGATAACCTTGTCGCTGGTCCTGAAGATTCAAAAGCCATTCGAGTGGTCAAGGGTTTCCATGGCTTACATGTGTATGCTACCGAGTTCTGGACTGAGCATCTCTTGCGCCATGCCTCCCTAGGAGAATTCAAACCTGACTCCCAAATCTTTTCCTTGGCCTCGGATTTGGCACAGAGGCTTGAGAAGTTTATACAAACCCCAGATGAGGACATTGATGGAGTTGATGATACCTTGTTAAATGATAGAGTGGCCCCTTTAAAGGGCCAGCCACTCCTTCAGAAGCATGTAAAGGCGGCGCTCAAGGCTCGATCTTTGAAACGCTTAGAATCTAACATAATCGAAGAAACATCAGGAGCCTCTACGGTTGGGAAACAGCATCAGCTCGTAACTCTGACCTTGAACAAGTCGCAGACTGTTCAAGGCCCGGAACACCCCATTGGAAAGGATGGCGTTTCGGCTATGTTGTTGAGCTATCAAGAAGTCGTCAGATTTCTTCTTCAGCAGAATACATACCCAAGCGTATCCCTTATGGACCTTAATTTGTGGAAAAGCCAGTTTAGGAATTCGGCTTTTACTTGTCGCCTGAGCTATTGCCCTCGCGCTACGGAAGGCTTTGTGTCCGAAGACCTACGTCGCCAACATGAAATGGCTCATACTCGGCTTATTATGTGCGCCGTCCCGGATTGCAAGTACCCCCCATTCCTGACATCCAGGGCTTTAACGTCTCATATGAATAAGTTTCATGTGTACAAGCCTGCACGTAGACCTCTACGCCCAGAAAGACCTATGACTGCGTCTAAAACATCAGGAATGAATACAGTCATCCAAACCAAAAGCGCACATTTGGACCAGCTGAATGAAGGGTTGAGCTCCGAAAACCACCAGGAGGCTCATTTCCATACTGCCTCACGTTCAGCTCAAGCCCAAATTGAAGCCTCTGGTTACAGTCAAGTCTTGGAACGTAGGGGCCCTCTCCAGTCAACTTCTCGAGATGGTGCGGAAGTTTCGTCGTCGCCGGAACGGTCCGAGGTAGAAAGAGGGCATGATGAGAGTCTTACCGTTGACATGGCGCTCGATGCAATCGAGATCAATATGGAGCCGAACGGATTCGGCCGTATCGGGAGCACTATAGATTTGAACGCATTCCGCGTATGCGCAATGCCTGGTTGTCTGAAACGGCTTCGCTGGCACGAGCCGGAAAATAGTGGCGCATCACACTACTGGTATTGGCATCATTCTGATAGTATAGCCCAGTGTGCACATGATACATGCCGAGAGGTGTTTCCTAGTCGAGAGCATCTGGAAGCTCATTATGAGCAGCGACACACATTTTTTCTTTGCAAGCACTGCGAAGGTCTTTATAAACTCCTAGATCTCGACCGTCAACTCCAGGATCTCGATCTTCCCGATGAAATGGGATTATATGGGTCGGTAGAGGAGTTATGGCAGCATTTGGGGACATGCCACCAAATAAAACGATGGATGTGCGGTGTTCCACCTCATCAAATCCACACCCCCTATGCCGTGGCCGTACCCTTCGACCAATGCGTTTCCTGTGCATTCGGCAAGAAATATGAACGTTTTTATGACGCTATTCAACACCTAGCGAGCGTCCATTTCCCCGACCTTGTTTACGAGCCTAATATCGAACTACTGCCGCATCACATACTTCGCGAACACGTCGTCGAAGAATGGGGTTATGGAGTTGAAAACGAAAGGAAGGAGCCTGTGCCTATGGCTACTGGCATCCAATCTTGGTATAGCCATGATTCGGAAGACGAAGAGGACGAAGATATAGAGATGGACAACATGTTTCACGTGCCGGAACTTGCTTGAGAGTGGCGGGCGCCCCAACATAATTAGCACGTGGCTTCAGCTTATGTTGATGACACCTTGTCAATGAGAACAGGTTTTGACAGGAAATAGTGATAATGATGCTACAACATATTTTTGTACTTGCGAATGGGCTACATAACTTCTTGGCATTTCTATTTTGGGGTTTCAATTTATAGATATCATTAACTAAATATTTCTGTCGCCGAACCTACCCCTTACTATATATCTACCCAGGTATCTAGTATTACAACGCAACACCCTTGCCCACACCTCTCTGTCCAGCTGGGACGAGCCAAAGCATAGGTACACCATTTTCAGAGACGTCACGAGCAAGCAGTTCACAGGCACGTTCAGATTACAGCTTTGGGAACCCAACTTTTAGCAAGGAAAGAAGACTAAAACATCAACGCTGGCCTCCCCCTTGAAATGTGTAGCTCAGAGGCTGCCGGCTCTTTATATCCAGCATCTGTCCACTTAAGATTTTCCCTTTTCTTTTCTCTTTGCGAATCGAATTCTCCAGACTAAAACAAGGCGGTTCCCCTATGATGCCTTTAAAGCCTCTATTGACATGTAGCACTAGCCGGCGAGTGAGTGTGTGTGGAAGACTCGGCTGTATGGCAAAGATCTATGCGAAATAACTGAGGAGATGAAGCTAGCTAAGAGCATTGAAGTGCTAGCTACTACTACCTTCAATTATTTGGCGCTTCTTCCCATATCCCGTTTAGCGTTTCGAGCCTCTTTCAGCAAGTCTTTCGCCTGACATACGTCTGATAATATTTGACCGAAGTCCGGTTTCAAATCGTCGCCATGCTTTTGTTGTATCGGGTTGGTCTCTGCCTCTGTTTCTGCGTCCGTGCACTTGAATAGTCAGTTGGATGCCTACGTTTTCCCTCTCACGACAAAGGATTTTGCTCACGAAATCGGCCATGTTTACTACTGTGCGGTCGACATATATGAGATAGATGTTCTTTATTAGGAATGTCCTATGGTGATCCGTTCCGTACTTAAATACAAGATAATCCCGTAGATCGGCAGGGTGTATGGAGTCGGGGTGTTCAGTCAAGACGATGCGATCTCGTTCTTTTCTCATGAGCTTTAGAGTAGGTTGTAGTGGTATCGACATCGCTACGAGCTCTAAGATGCTCAAACAAACAAGTAAAGCGATGAGTTATTTCGGGTTGTCTTAGGAAGAAGATAGCTTTTCGTGTTGTTTTCTAGCTATTTCCAATGCAGTATTGATGAGGATCTAAACGATTTGTGACGAAAGGGATTACGGTGCGAGTAGCCAGCTACAATCGCCACCAAGCCATAAACAACAGGGATGGGTTTTTCTACGTGTTTGTTATGAGTCGGTGTTGGAGTGACACATCATCTTGTCTACGAAGGGGAGGCCTATGAGTAGCGGGTGCTATGGCGTAAGGGGTGTAGGGCCACTACCTACCTAGGTACCGGTAATGATTGGGCACCCTTAGTCAACATGAAAGCTGTATTAAAAATAGGTGGCTGGTAACACCGGTGGCTGGGTACAACACCCCACACCAGTCTGCTATATATACTACAAGTATTTCTGCAATATAGTTATTGTTAAACTAGTTTTTTAATTAATATAATTATAGCTATTTATAATTTAAATTTAAAAAGTTATAAGTTTAAAAGTTTATAATTAATTATTTTTATTTTTTAATTTTATTTTATATTTATTTTTAGCTATATTAAACTATTATTATTTTTATTAAATTAATTATTAAAAAATAAAATAATATAATTATAATAAAAGCTATAAATTATTTTATAAATAGTTTTATAAATTATTTTATAAAACTTTTTATAATAAAAATTTATAAAAAAATATT